>LPNX010895336.1:0-170955 GCA_001517045.1 Pseudotsuga menziesii
GGAATAGTTAATTCCCTGCCCAGGAATGGACATGAATGAGCTCATGTGCCTGTTGGGGAAAGGCATGAAAAATATGAAAGTCTCCTTGATGAGGCTTGGACTGTCATGCAAATTGGGTAATTGACTGACTGACTTTGATATCTATATTATGCTTGGTCTGATAGAATTTCAATGGTGCATTCCACAGGTGAGAAAAGTGAAACCAAGTGGTGCACATTGATCATGGAAGCAGATCAAAAGTTTTTGGACTTGGTTGGAAGTCTCCTTCAAGTGATTTCCAAGACCCAAGAGAATCTTGGGGAGATGCTCAGGATATAGAAAAGGCAGAGTGAAATGAACCACCAGATTTTGCAAGACTCTATTGGTTTGCAAAGGGAGGTGAAAAGCCTTTTGGGAGCAATCGACAAAGGAAAGGAAGGTGGATCAGCATTGGGACAATTGTCCAAGCGACTCGATAAGAAACGGTCCAGGCATGAAGACTCAAAGGAAATTGAGCAGGTAATGATGAAGCAGCCAGTGAGATGCTGGAGATGCGGAGGACATCATTTACGCTGGGACTGTCCGATGAGGGAGCATGATGAAGGCGATAGCCACAAAGTTCCTAGACTTCGGGATTAGTAGGAAGCTGAGAACCAGCAGGAAAACTCCATGGAAGCCGAGAGGCTTGGTCTTGAACGTTCCAAGTAAATGATTGAATGCGGGATAGATCTGCAATTTTTGAATTTTGATGTGCAATTGTATATGTATTGTATATATGTAATGGAACACCGAGGACGGTGTTATTCCAAGGGGGAGGGGAATGTAATGTCCCCAGTTTTGATCCCATTTGCATGATGTATATATTGTAATTAATCGTGGTGAGGAGCTCAAGGCAAAAGCCCCACCATCGATTTGGTTGTGTATGTTCAGCAATGGGGATAATTGCCGATGGTATGTCGTGCTATCCGGCACATTTTAATTTGGCATCATGTAAACCCGCACATCAATTAAAATAAACCACAACCAGCTACGGTAGTGCAACGTTTAATGAAAAGGGCATGGTTCCAAAGGATAAGGGGTGGGGAATGTCAAACCTTGGTTAGGGGGGAAAAACCCATGTTTTGTCACCTTGTTGATTTTCCATCTTCCCTTGTTAACCTCTTTAATGCTTCAACTGGTGGTTGGGGGAGTTATTACTGAAGTGGTGGTGGTTGTGGCAGGCTGTCAGCCTTACCCACCTGCCCACTCCACCCACGTTTGCCATTCTTCTCCCTCATGCACTCTTCCCTGGCCAGTTCACTCTCCCCACGATTTTGTTTCTGGATACTCCTCACGCACACATTTTGGGGGCGTTTTTTGGTCTCACGCAGATTTTTCTTCCTCTCCCCCATGAGTTGCTGAGCACCCACGAACTGCAAATTCATGTCCTCCCGTTGTGTGTGCATCCATGGACAAAAACGGAGCCATTTTTCCTCACGCAGGGCCTCCATTGTCTGTTCCTTTCCTTGCTGGTTCGGATTGTTTAACCACGCACAGGTATTCGTCTGTTTGGGGTGCACATGGAGAACTGAGAGCCATGCTCTTGCATCCACGACTGACTGTGAAGGGCCATTCACGTTTTTGGCTGTCTCACAGGCTAGTTGGGTCGTTTTTCCCTGCTGTAAGTTGTGATCACTGATAGATTCGGGGATGTAGTTTTCCCCATGCTATGAATGTAATTACTATTACGTTTGGGGTTGTTGTGAATTCAAGTGAGAGTCATTTTGGCCACGATAGGGCCAAGAATGACTCAGAATTCGTTTTCCCTGTTTAAGCTGTGACAGCTAAGTAATTGCCTGAGTGCAATGGTTAGTCTGCGGACTGTGCTGGCTTGGCTTGTCTGTTGAAAGCCTGTGAAACCCAGCTGTGTTAGTTGTTGTTTATGCCCCTTGGCTATGTATAAGCCTGCAATTGACCCTTATTCCGGAGGAATCATGCCCAGCTCGGGGGTGGCAGTGTTGCTGAGAGATTGATGAGCACGCTGGCCTATGGTCGGGTGGAACGTTGCAGTGACGTAGCTGGTTGCGGGTGGATTCTTCATCAAAATATAAGTACCATTGGTTACTGCATCTCTGTAATTTATATTGATGTTAAATGCTGGTTTATGAATACGTGTGCTTCCGCTGTATGATCGAAGATAAATGCATCGTTGTATGCTTAATTCCAGCATTGATTTCATTTGTTTATGTTCATGGGGTTGTTTTCCCCGCTGTGTTGATGTTCGTCGCGTCCTCTTCACCGATCGGAGGCATGGGGACGTGACATAGGTCTTAATTGCCTTTAAAACATTACTAATTAATAAGATCTTAAAAAAATAAATAAATAAAAAACAAAAAACAAAAAGTTTATTAATTAAAATAGTTTATTAATTAAAGCTTGTTCAAAAATTTTATTAAATAAAATTTGTTTAAAATTAAAAAAATTTATTGAAAAAATATTAATAAAAAATTTTAACAAATTTTTTTTTTTTAACTATATATTAATAAATAACTACTTTTTAAACAAAAATTTTAAAAGTTTAAAAAATAATTAATAGTTAGGGTTTTCTTTATAATGGCTTGCTTAATAAAAATTTTAATAAAAAATATAAATTTAAATAATAATAAAAATTAAGTTAAATAATTTTAATTAAAATAAATTAAACCCTAATTAAACCTCCTTCAACTAAAACAATCCTGTCGGCTCCTCTCAAAAAACAACGGTTTCTATATTAATGCAATAATGAAAGAAGAACACTCCACAGGCATCGATTTGTCCTGAAGATGAACCACATTTGGTTTGAAACGTCGACAATTAACTTGCTTACCGCAGATTCTCCATTAGATGCCATGAATGTATATTCTATTTTTGAAGCTTAAGGAACAAGTCTATGTTTAAAAAATCATTTATTTCAAATGTTATTTATTATCATATTTTAGTTGTTTTTATTTAATACAATATAGATAGGGTTTATTAAGTGCCTGCATAAAAGGTACATAAACTATGGACTTAGTTTTGTTCTTTAGAATTTTAACTATGATAGTAATACCCTACTTGAAGTTTGAATATTTGTAAACATAGCTAGTTTTTATCATTAGTACATAAACTAAGTAATTCTGGTATTAAATCTTTACTTAGCATATTAAAATAAAATGGCTTAACTGAGTTATTTCTACTACCCCTGCTACGGGTTAATGATATACACACAAGTAAGAATATATATACACATATATATATATAGTGTAACACAATTTTCCCTTCTGCATAATTTGATCTCAGTAACAAAATAATGTACTGTGTAAAGAATAACATCTTATCTATTTGAGTATCTTATTATTAATATGATAAACCTGCTACTTGTAATAAGTTATGGCTATTCCTTTTCTAGCATTCTTACATCAACAACCTAAATAATCCATAGACATAAATAAACAGGTTATTGTTCTTTTCTGTTAAAAATCTACACATATAATTAAATTACTCTGATAATATGAAATGCATAATACATTTATTCATTTGAACTCCTATCATATCCTTCATCTATTCTAATTACATTGCCTATGCTCGAATATGGTCTAGTCCTTCCAAACATGGAAAAACACAAGTTAGGATTATTTTCAACAGTTTCATATTTCACTTTTTCAATAACTAAAAGATTACTAACTCTATCAGTTCACAACTATACATTTAACCATATAATATAGTAAAACAAAAAGACTATACAACCTAATTAAGCTGGACAACAACAACGTTAGAAGGTTGTTTATCCATACCAAATCCTTGAGAGTGATCAAGCAACATCTCCCTAGGACCCCCTAGCTTGTTCCTAGTCTCTTTGGCTGAGAACTGGTGTAGCAAGCAAAGAACAGACTAGTCCAATGACTCAATAATGCTTCTACACTCAGTAGTAAGATCCTTTAGTTGAAAATATACACTAGATCACTTAACAGTTTAACCCCTCAAACACTTTTCACAAATTCCCTTGCCATTGAATTCTCTGAAGTTCATTCACCTAAATGATCACTTCCCTAGAATGAGTATCCTCATCTCTCTTCAATGGGAATTTTTATAAAGGTTGCGTAGGTCTTTTGGGTCAGTTGTCATTAATTGAGCCACCTTCTCTCATCCCACTTTCTTAGGGGGTCATGACCCCAAATGTAGGGAGGTTGCCACCTGCAACAGTTGGAAGTGTTTGAGGATGCTGCCACTTGTCTATTTTCTCTCCACCTAGTCTCCTCCACCAAATTGACCAGTAAACACTCTTTTAGCAGCTCTCCTACACTGTTGTCTCCACTTTTATTTATTTATAATTAAAATATTCAGAATTACATTCAATATCCTTGACTCTACCGAGTCATCATTTACAAATTAGCATAAAATTTAACATAATGTCTTGAAATAAAATCAAATACGATAATATTATTTTTTCAAAATTGGGGCATGTGACATACACACCCCCTTAGAGCATAACATCGTTCTCGATGTTATTTATTATTCATCCTCAGAATTTCCTTGGAACAAAATTGGATATGAATTTTGCATATTACTTTCCAATTTCTGGGTGGCTTCCTCTAGACTAAGGTGATTCCATTGCACCTTCACCTATAAAATGGTGTGGTTCCAAAGTCTGATCTCCCTCTACCCGAGGATATAGTCCGATTCCACCAGAAAAATATCTTTCTGGTTCCACCTGTACGTCATTCTAGTTAACGACATGATTAGCACCATGAACGTATTTCTTTGATATAGAAATGTGAAAAACATTATGCACTCTTAAATTTGGTGGTAATGCTAATTGATAAGCTACTTATCCAATCTTAGATAGATGTTTAAATGGACCACAGTAACGAGGTGCCGATTTTGCATAACTCCCCAATATAAGAGAGCTCTTTTTGTGCCTTACCTTGATGAACGCATGTTCACCTACCTGAAACTCCTGTGGAGTTCTTTTTAAATCTGCTTGAATTTTTTGTTGATCCTTTGCAACTTTCATATTACCTTGCTCCTATTTTACAATTTCTTCCATTTCCTTTAGCAGTTTAGGACCTAATACCAATCTATCCATAGGATTACTCCAAGAGATAGGAGTATTACATTTTCGTCCATATAAAATTTCAAAAATACTAAATCTGGCTGATGTCTGATAATTATTATTATAAGCAAATTCTTCCAGATGTAAATAATCCTCCCATTTACCTGGCTACTCTTTTACATGCATTTTTAATAAATCTTCCAGTACTTCGTTTACCCTTTTAGTTTGTCCATCTGTTTGTGGATGGAATGAAGTACTAAAATTTAATGTAGTGTTTAACCCTTTAAACAAATACTTCCAAAATTTTCCTGTAAATTTAGGATCTCTATCTGAGATTATGTCTTTTGGTACTCCATGCAATCAGAAAATCTATTTAAAAAAATATCAGCTATGTTTATAGCTTTATAAGTAGTTTTAACAGGTATAAAGTGAGTTGCTTTGCTTAACTTATCAACTACTACCATGATAGAATCATTTTGATTCTGATTTCTAGGAAGCCTAGTAATAAAATCTAGACTAATTATCTCCCATTTCTAGCTAGGAATGGGTAATGGCTGAAGCAATCAGCTGGGTGTTGATGTTCAGTTTTCACCTGTCGACATTCAAAACACCTAGCAATATATTTTGCTACTTCATTTTTCATATTTGGCCAAAAATATTATTTTCTTAACATAGTTATAGTGTTTTAATAACCTAGATGTCCTGAGTATGGATTTTTATGAATTTCATCCAGAATTAATAACTTAACTTTTGGTACATTAGGTACATACATTCTGCCTTTATACAGTAAAAATTATTTTGGATTTAAACTATAACCTTTACTTAATATTTCTGTTGAATTTTCTTTATTTTTAGCTTGTAAACTTTGATAAATTTCATCTTGTTCTATTCCTTCTTTAAGCTGTTCATCCAAATCTGTAGTATAAGTGCTGATAGCTGCTGCAAAATTCAGCCTTTCATTCCAACTTAATGCATTAGAAACTTTATTTTCTTTACCTTGTATGTGCTGAATTTCAAAATCATACTCACTTAAGAAAGCTATCCACTGAACTTGTCTGGCATTTAAATTAGGTTGATCTAATAGATACTTCAATCCTTTATTATCAGTCATTAAAATAAATTTTATGTCAATTAGGTGATGTCGCCACATCTTTAGGGAGTGTATAATAGCTGCTAATTCCAGATCATATGTTGCATAATTCTTTTCATGAACTTTTAACTTTCTAGACTCATAGGCAATAACATGCCCTTCTTGAGTCAGAACACCGCCTGAGCCATCATTGCAGGCGTCAATGACATTACAAATTCTTTATTAGGATAAGCTATTCTTAAAATAGGTGTGCTGGTTAATAAAGTTTTTAACTTTTTAAAGCATTCCTCACATTTTTTATTTTGATCGAACTTCTTTCCCTTCTTCTGCAAGGAAGTTATCGGATTTTCAATCCTCGAAAAACCTTCAATGAACCTCCGGTAGTAACTGATAATGCCCATGAAAGATTGAACATTCGTTACATCTTTAGGAACCGTCTAATCTTCGATCGCCCTTATCTTTTCAGGATCTACTGAAATCCCTTCCTTGGTCACCACGTGACCTAAGTACTGAATCTTATCTTTGAAGAAATCACATTTACTAAATTTTGCAAAGAGTTGATGATCTCTCAACTCTTGCAAAACAATTTTTAGGTGTTCTTTGTGTTCTTCTTCAGTTTTTGAATAGATTAGAATGTCATCGATAAACACGACCACAAACTTACCTAAATACTTATGCAAAACATTGTTAATTAAAAATTTGAAAACAACTTGGACATTAGTCATCCCGAATGGCATGACGACAAATTCGTAATGACCATATCTAGTTCTAAAAGTTGTCTTAAAGATGTCTTCATATTTAATCCTTACTTGATGATACCCAGACCTTAAATCTATTTTTGAAAACACCGTGGTTCCACGTAGTTGATCAAATATATCATCAATGTAGGGAAATGAATATCGATTTGTAATGGTCATCTTATTTAACCGACGGTAATCTATGCAAAGTCCCATGGTTCCGTCATTTTTCTTAACGAAGATGATAGGTGCCCCCCAAGGAAACACACTTGGTCGAATATACTTTTTATCAATTAGTTCTTTTAATTGAGACTTTAATTAATTAAGTTCTAGTATGTTCATTAGGTAAGGGGCCTTTGAGCTAGGTATTGCACCAGGTACCGGATCAATGGTGAAATCCAATTCCCTTTTGGGAGGTAGTCCCAAAATTTCTTCAGGGAATACCTTAACATATTCTCTTAAGACTGGTATGTCTCCCACTTTTAACTTATCTATCTTAATTATACTCTCTTCATTAGTGATTGTTAGTGCATAAGCTTTACATCCCTTCCTAACAGCTCTCTTAAGTTGTAAAGCAGAAATCTGCCTTATAGTGGTTTTTCTAGGGATTCCTTTTACACTTACTGGTTTTCCATCGTTGTTTAAACATGTGAAGGTTTTATCATAACAATTTATAATTACTCTATGTTGTTCTAGCAATTCCATACCAATCAGCAAATCATAGGAACCAAGAGGTAATACATTAATCTTGACAACCGTTTCAAAATGATCCATAACTATTGCACATTCTTTTACAAAACAAGTTACCTTTCTTTTAGCACTAGTGGCTCATTGAACCAACCAAGAATTCTCACATTTTTCAACAAATAACTTACATTTTTCTATCATTTTAGGTGCAATATAACTAAGAGTAGCTCCTGTATCAATCAAAATAGTTACAAAGGTCTGATTTATCATACCTTCTACTTCCACCATGGAATCTTGATATTTTACCTGCCAATTCTCTAAGGCTGCATTGATTATGGGCATGGTCCTCGCTAATTCCCCAATTGTCATCTCTTCTTGTATGGTATGAATATTGCAAACAGTCTTTTTCCTGTCAAGATAGACTGCAGCATAGCGTGGGAAATTACACTACGAGCATTTTATAGGTTCTTTGTGCTCAAATTTCTTAGTAAAATTTCCATGATTATTACCAAATTATTTACCCTTAGAATTATTCTGATTGCTAGGTCAAATATTCTTATTTCCTTGCAAGTTCTTATTATTAGGATAATTCATGGCCTTATTTTTCTTAGAATTTCTGTTGGGTACAAAATATTTCTTATTTTGCTCATATTGGTTATTATTTTTCTTAGGTTTCTAGTTGGACAAGCTTTCCTTCTTCCGATCTATTCAAAACAGAAGTTAGCTTTCCTCATAGCTTCTTCCAAAGTCTTTGGATTGTCATATTCAATTTTGTCCTTAATATGATAAGGTAGATAGCTGAGGAATTGTTGTACCTTTGGTTTCTCATATACAAGGTGTGGCACATACCTAACTAGACTTAAGAACTTGCTGTTTAGATCTTTCATTGTCATTGATCCTAATTTCAGCTCATAAAACTCTTTTTCTCTCTCCTCGTAATATTGCTCAGATAGAAATTTCTTTTTAAAATACCTCTTAAAGGTACTCTAGTTTATATTCTTCTCTTTTATTCCCTTAACTCTTTTCAAGTCCTACCACCAAATGTCAGCCTTTTATGAGAGGTTGTAGATAGCCATTCTAGCCTTTAGCTGGTTAGAATAGTTATATATTTGGAAGTACGTCTTCATCCCAGATAACCAAGATTCCGCTTCCTCCCCTTTCTGAGTCTCTCCATTGAAAGTTGGTGGTTTTAACTTTCTGAATTCCCCGGAAATTTCCTCATATGGTTTGTATTTCCTCTTTTTAGTGTACTGATTGTCATCACTACTGTCACTAGTAGAATGGTAATTTCGTTGTTCACCAAACAACTCAGAAGATGAATTGTTTTCATCGTTAGTATGTTTCATCTTCTTAGAATTACATTGTTGAATGGTATCTTTTGATTTGGTTCTTCTACCCCTACCCTCACTTTGAAACTTTTCAGTTAGGATCATGTTCAGCTCCTCTTGAGCCCTCAGAAACCTTCCATTTTCTCGCTTTACACACTCCATTTCAGATTTTAGGTCTTTTACAGTTTTTAAGAGTTCTGAGGAATTGGTAGTTGAATCCTCTGGTATAGGATCTCTTCACAAATTTCTTGGTTCGGTAACATGATATTCATCCTCATATTCTTCCAGCCTTTTCGTACTTGTTTGTTAATCTTCAGAAAACAACTTCTCTAATTGAATAACATAAAAAAAATACATCAGCATAGTAATTGAATTTATTGTTTTATAAAGACTAGTTGGGCTTCATCAAGACCTAGTGTTTGAACCTTGTGTTCTAATATCACATGTCAAAACCCCAAATTTTTACAAAAATTTAAAATTTTGAGATAACATAAAATGTTGAAAACTGCAGTTTAACTAACAGCTAAAGTTTAGCAATATAAGAACAGTTAGATGATTAGTATTACATAATCTTAGTTATGTTAACTCAACAGTTTTCCTTTTTGTAACATGAATAAGTTTTACTTGCACATTGTTTTGATTTCAGTCTGCTGATGAGTTTTTTTTTCTTTATGACAAGTAAGTGGAACCTAACTTTGAATCCTAGACTTACTTAGCATTTATGCTAATGTAGGAAGATTATTCGTTCTCATAGGTTTTACAAGTATGACTAAGTGAATAACGCTTTAATTTTCATAAAGTATCCAGCATTATTTCTATTTGCAATTAAAAATATTAGTAAAAAAAGTTGTTGTAATCCAAACAACTTCTATGAGGTAAAAACAGTTTGTTTTCTTCAATTGTTCTTGTAAGTGAAGTTCAAATGGTTGAGTTTCTTTCCTTATTGTACGTAGCGACAATAAAATAATTTCTTTGGTTATAAACTTGTAATATTAGCTGCTTGATAACTTTTGTTTTAATATGCATATCTTATTATTTCTATAATACATATCTTGCATTAAGTTACTGTCTATAAACAGTTTCCAAGGTTGATGTTTTTTTTAATATAAAGTCAACCTTCTATCTATGCTATCCCCAATATTTTTGTATAAGCTGAAAGTCATTCTACCAAATGTAGTTATGGTCGATTTGAGAAACAACCAAATTCTATTAAGATCTCATCGATCCGAACTATGTAAAAGAATTCATAAAATTGTTCTCATGTTACACTTTTCCAACTTCATAGTTTGCTACCACTTGATTTAATAGCTTCTATAGGACTTATGAACATGCATAAACTATTTTGTTTATTTGTCCTACAAGTTTTTAACAATGATGAACTAGCAAATTGTTCATGAATCAACTCAATACTATGCTATGCAATGTTCTCAACTTGAATGTATTTGAAAGGGTGTAACAATGCCAACACCACAATGTAATAGAAACTATAATTATTAAATTGTTTTTACGCAATTTTAACTAGACTTTTCATATGATAAACGATCCCATACTTGGCTAGAATTATCATGGGTAAAACCTAGTTAATAATATACTAACATCGTAATAGTGTCATTGCTACATACTTCGTTGAGTTATAACCACTCTAAAAAGGGTTAATACATAAATATATTAAACATATCCCAACGAAATTTACTAGCATAAACATTTATCTTTGTTTACCAAATTTCTAGCAAGGATTTTTGGGTTATGAGACTATAAGATTATAAACCATGTGTTAGGTCAACGTTAATTTAACATTGCTTCTCCATGCCAATGACGAGCTATCCACTATACGCTTAAGAAAATATTTTATGACATGATATCAAGGTTTACGTCATAGTTTATACGTCGTTCGTTAAATCATTTGGTAAATAATTGAATATGATTTGGTCGCAAGTAAACTATGGAGAGTCGACCCACTGTATTATTTTTATAATTGTGTCCATGTGGTAAACTCTTGGCCATGCAATGGTCATATATATAACCAACAACCCTAACCCTTGGCTTATTCTTTTTCTAACTTTTGCGTTGGCCCTTCGTGTTTCCCTGCAAGCTCCCATGGCGGTTGTGAGTTAAACTCAATTATCAGTGGCTCCCACGTCTATGTTTATCGTGTTATGCTTCCTCTAATCTTGGTCTTGTTTCCATCGTTCCATCATTGTTTCTTTTACTCTATTAGGGTTCATTTCTCTCTTTGCAATTGTATTTACGGCTTGATTCTAGCTCCCTTTGCTGCCCTTCTATCATGGTCTATCACTTTGTGAAAGGTTGAGCTTAACGTGACTGTTTGTTAAGCTCCTTCGTCGTAGATTTTTTTCTTGGAGTTTTGTTTTCATGATTTACGTGTTGGTGACATTTCCAACTTCGTGGTTGCTTGAATCCTTCGTGGCCATTTCCCAGGCTTACCTTTGCCACTGTTGTCAGTGTGATTTGAAAAAGGGCCTCATTGTTTTTATTCTCGGTGACTATGAGGGTTTGGATCCTCTTAACACTGGTTGCGATGCTGTTATTCCTTCATGGCTCCATCATTTTTACTTCTACCTGAGGTAAATTTATAAATTAAAAGCTAGCAAAGGTTTAATGTTTCCATTCTACAAAAATATTTCTTTTGTTTTAATTAAACTTTGGTTTTTAATTTACAGGGTTAGTTCACCTCCACATTTGACAGTAACACTTCTCAAATCACCCCATGTTCGATCTACGGTAAGCTATGGTTTCAAAATATGGTTCCCCCTACTTGTTCAAACCTTTGCAGTTGGAAGAAGTTACAATCGTGTCATCCCAAGTCTTGGGTTGTTGTCCTTCCTTTAATAGTTTTCATTTTTATTATTTTAAACCTTGCTTCCAGCACGGTGACTCTGGCTCAACGTCGTAACTTGTAATGCTCTCCTCTTGTGTTCAGATAGAATTTACAGTGATGTAATATTAAGTTGTTAATACTTGTTGAAAGATACTCCATGTCATGATATTAGTGCTCGGCTCTTAGCTAATTTTTTTACTCCGTTTATGTTTTTAAGTTCAGCCTTCAGGTTCATTGAAGTAATGAAAATGTCTTTTAAGACCGTCTGCCTTTAAGCTAGACTCGCTTCATCCGTGTACTATTTGGTATATATGTGTAAATAAAATAAATTTCTCTTTCATGCTTTTTATGATATAAGTTAATTAGTTACCTTAAGTTATGACTGTAATTGTTTCGTAAAGTCATTAGTACTGATTGTTTGATCAGAAAATGAGCTATGGTTTTTACCCTATTCAACTTGTAAGATAATAATTTTTATTGTTATTAATTGTATTAGATTACTGTTCATAGATTCAAGACTATATTCAGTCATGATACTTCTATTTAATGGCCCAAGCCTTTTTCAAGCTAGGGTTTCCTGAATACAACCTCTGTTTTTAAATGATTCCTTTAGTTTGTTTTTGTGGGTTCTTATTTGTAAACAAACATTGTTTAAGTAGCTACTCTTATCTGTATATAATGTAATATCCTGAATTTGTACTACTATACATACATTTTATTTATAAAGATTGTAACCAGTCTACAATAGTTTGGTTTATTCAGTGATATTATTTCTAATAGTGGATTCATAGCTTAACTAATTTTCTTTTCTTTTACCAGAAAACAAATAAGGGTTTTGACCGTGTAATCACTCTTTTACATGTATATTCTATTTGTAAAAGTAAAGGAGAAATTCTTTGTTTAAAAAAATCATTTATTTCAAATGTTATTTATTATCATATTTTAGTTGTTTTTATTTAATACAATACATATAGGGTTTATTAAGTGCCTGCATAAAAGGTACATAAACTCTGGACTTAGTTGTGTTCTTTAGAATTTTAATTATGATAGTAAAACCCTACTTGAGGTTTGAATATTTCTAAACATAACTAGTTATTAACATTAGTACATAAACTAAGTAATTCTGGTTTTAAATCTTTACTTAGCATATTAAAATAAAATGGTTTGACTAAGTTATTTCTACTACCCCTGCTACAGGTTAATGATATACACACAAGTAAGAATATGTATACACATATATATATAGTGTAACATGATTTACCCTTCTGCATAATTTGATCTCAGTAACAAAATAATGTACTGTGTAAAGAATAACATCTTATCTACTTGAGTATCTTATTAATATGATAAACCTGCTACTTGTAATAAGTTATGACTATTCATTTTCTAGCATTCTTACATCAACAAGATAAATAATCCATAGACATAAATAAACAGGTTATTGTTCTTTTCTATTAATAATCTACACACATAATTAAATTACTCTGATAATATGAAATGCATAATACATTTATTCATTTGAACTCCTATCGTATCCTTCATATATTCTATTTACACTGTCTGTGCTGGAGTATGGTCTGGTCCTTCCAGACGTGGAAAAACAAAAGTTAGGATTATTTTCAACAGTTTCATATTTCAGTTTTTCAATAACTAAAAGATTACTAACTCTATCAGTTAACAACTAAACATTTAACATTCATTAAGCAGTCAATCTTAGATTTAACCATCTAATACAGTAAAACAAAAATATTGTAGAACTTGTTTAAGCTGGACAACAATAGTGTTAGGAGGCCTTTCCTCCCTACCAACTCCTAGAGAGCACTCAAACAGCGTTTTGTCAGGACCCCTGAGCCTATTCCCGATCTCCTTGGCTGAGAACTAGTGGAGTAAGCAAACAATAGACTAGTCCAATGACTTAGTAATGATTCTGCATTTAGCAGTAAGATCCTTCTGCTGAAAAGCTACACTAGATCACTTAGCAGTTTAACCCCCCAAACACTTTTCACAAATTCCCTTGCCATTGAATTCTTTGAAGTTCATTCACCTAAATGATCACTTCCCTAGAATGAGTAGCCTTAGCTCTCTTCAATGGGAATTTTTATAAATATTGCCTAGGTATTTTGGGTCAGTTGTCATTAATTGAGCCACCTGCTCTGATCCCACTTTCTTGGGGGATCATGACCCCAAATTTAGGGAGATTTCCACTTGCAACAGTTGGAAGTGTTTGAGGATGCTTCCACTTGTCTGTTTTATCTCCACCAAGTCTCCTCAACCAACTTGACCAATAAATACTCCTTTAACAGCTCTCCTAAGCTGTTGTCTCCACTTTTATGTATTTATAATTAAAATATTCAGAATTACATTCAATATCCTTGACTCTGCTAAGTCATCATTTACAACTTAGCATAAAATTTAACATAATGTCTTGAAATAGAATCAAATAAGATAATATTATTTTTGTACAATTGGGGAACGTGACATGTTTTGTGTTGAGCAAGGAGCTCTCGAGCACATGAGTAATTAATGTTTTGTTTTAAGCGAGGAGCTCCGGAGCACATGGGTGACTGTTGTTTTATGTTGAGCAAGGAGATTTGGAGCACATGGGTAACTAATGTTTGTGTTGAGTGAGGAGCTATGGAGCACATGAGTACTTACATTTGTGTTGAGCGAGAAGCTCTGGAACACATGAAAAGATAATATTTGGAAGTGTTGGGCATAAGTCATGGAGCCTTCGATGTTGATGTTGAGCATAATATCTGGAGCATTAGATCCTTGGCCATTGTAACCCTAGGTGTATCGTACTAGTGCATCCTAGAATTAGTGTTGAGCGAACAGTTCTAGAATCACACTAAGTTATAACTCCCTGTTAAAGCATTGAGTATGGGATCTGGTAAGATCTAGGGGTTACTGAAAAGAATTTAATAACACCGAGTGAAAATGACTCAAGAAAATTATTGATCTCATCATACTTATATATAAGTGATTAAATGAAATTTCTAATTTCTATATTATCATCAAGTCCTAAAGAACTACCACGTTATATGAGGGAAATCCAACATGCAAGGATGTTTAGAGTTTCATATCCTAGTATACCTAACCATCTACCTACTTGACCTTAATGAAGAAGTGTCGTTAAGTATAGGGATCATTGTATATGATGCCCAAAGACAAATGTTATATTATTATGTATTTTATACATGGGATGCATAAATAATAAATATAGTAATAATATTAATGATGAAAGAAAGAAAGAAAAGCTCCGTCCATTATTATTTATTATGTAAAGATAATAAATAGTCCAAAACCTACAATATTCTAATTAGGAACTAGTTCAAAGTTCCTAAGTTAAAATATTAAAAATTACCCAAAGTAATTGAAAAGGGTTAAATCAAGAAACCAAGGTTTATTGATTTAAATGTTCATTTGACTGAAAATTCCATTTATAAAGGATCAAGACAAGGAAAGGCTTATGGTACTGATCTATCATTGGGAGGAGCCATTTTCTTCCTATTTTTCTCTCAAGTAAATTCTTGGAGAACATTTTCCTGGAAGTAAAACAGAGCACTGATCCAGACCTGATATACCAAATAGGAAATCCTACTTTAGGAGCTCTAAGATACTTGCATGTTGGAGCCTAGCTCGGGGGGATATGGATTTAAACCAAGAAAGGTTCCGAGTCGTGGTTGGGTGGAATTTGGTAATTCCCAAGTGATTTGGTCATCAAACAAATAGAGGTCGTATCTTCCTTTGAATTGTTAATGCTGATTATTTGAGTGTGCAGGTGTTGTTCAGGAATAAACACCCTTGTAACCTAGGGTCTGGGGTTACCAATGTACTTCTAAAACTTGCAGAAAATCAACTTTAAAATACAGAAAGGAAATAGAAAGTAATGTTGGAATCACCCGATTACCTACGGTTGATCCAAGCTTTGTCTTCTCCTGCTCTGCTTCTCTCCAAAGCTTTCAGGGATGCACCTCCTTCACCTGCAAAGAGAAAATTCTCCAAATACGATCTTATACATGTATATATGATAGGTTAGATAAAAAACATATATAGTGCTTAATCAAATATATTCATCAACCATGATACATCAAAGAAACTTAACACAAAGTTGGAAGAAGAATTATATTTATTAACAATCAGTGAATGAGATAAGTATACAACCCAAAGCCTGAGACAAGGAATCCTCTACAACCAAAGGACTCTGAGTTCTGGTGCTCCAAAATTTCTGAAGATATACCACCAAAATAACTTTTCTCTCCAAAATTGATTGATTAATGCCCTCCCCAAGGCCTCTATTTATACTTTATGAAATAAAGCAGTTTCGAAGGTTGAGGAGGTTGAGATAGTTGAGATGGTTAATGATTAAGGCTCAAATAATCTCCATTAATCCTGATTTATATTTTTTAATGTCGAATGGATGTGTACGAGACTATTGATACTGGAAACTCACATATGACACGGGAGTTGCTCTAAGGGAAACCTGCCTATAGATCTGTATGCAGGTTGCAATGGGAATAGTTGCATACAGTACGTGAGTTGTCAATGAGGATAGTCATGTATGTATGTGAGTTTCAATGGACATAGTCATGTATTCCAATCCACACTTAGAAACATAAAATGGCAAGCTGGTTGAAAGGTAAATGCATCTCATGTCATGCCCATCTATATTGTTTAGGCAAACTTCAATCCTGAAATGTCCTTTTGTGTACCAACATAGTGAATTATCAGCACTTGGATGGAGAAGTGCCATTTGGGTTGATAATAGATGCCCCCTAATGTGTGACGTCAGAGGGAAGTGATGGCCGAAATACATTATAATCATTATCTTTGGAGAACTCAGAAGTGCATTGGAGCAAAGGTAGTACCTGAAACAAATACATAATAATGTCATATTCAAAGTCATATATAAGGATGCTATGTTCAATATACTGGAACACTAGCCGCTTTATAATATTTTAGTACATCATATAGTACGGGTACAAGACCATGTATAGTACAAAGGTGGATTAAAGCCACAATATACACTAATGATGAGTCTTCAAAGATCTGAAAGATGTGTAGGTAACCACAACATAATCTTGTGTAACTTAGTCCATGAATGTGAAACTAAGGTCTTCAGAAAGATTCCCAAAGAAGCAGTACAATCCAAGCCATGTGAATAGATGTTGTTGAAGTCGAACATGGAGTAGATTCAACAAATTGTCAATCAATAGGTGATAATCGACAACAGAAGCAAAGGAATTCACCAACAATGATAGTGAATCCTGAGGTACAATCATTAAAAACTCTAAGTCTTTGACATCAAGAAGTGCTGATGTGGAACCATACTATGATAAAGAAGGAAGTAGATCCTCCAACAGATCACAAGAGTGACTAGGAACTGGGTAAAGGAAGGGAGACACAAGTAGTAACAAATACATCAATAATGGAATCTGGATATAGATCAGACATAGAGTTATGTCCTTGAATAGTGAGCATGAAACAGAGATGACCCAAGGCAGATTTTTAATTATACAGATAGATTTTTAATTGTACAGATAGAACAACTAAACTTATGTAGGAGACGTGATCAGATTCCCTAGGTAGAACTGAAAAGAGGAGTAAGAAACTCAAAGTAATAACTGAACTTAAAGTGACACTGAGACATGAGTATCGAAAAAAATAGAGAGTGCTTTGTTCCAGGATGATATGCTACCACTAACTGAGAATCAAAAGAAAACTTCTTCCTTACCTTCCCCATTAAATTTTAACGAGTCCAAGAAAGTCAACTCGGATCTCTCTTCATTTTTTGACAAGCTTGAAGACAAGAGAGAATAATGCTTCATAGTGTCACTGATTCACGCATTTTACGAGCCCGAACTAGTACATGCTCGATGATGTTTTCATATTTTAGAGAGTATAAAAAATCCAAAGAAGACTCCAAGGGGGTGCTTTTTTGTCTAATTTAGTCTCCTGAGGCCGAAAAAGTATAAAACAAACCACAGAAGAACTCTCTTAGCTTCTAAAGAAGTAAGGCGCACCTTTTTCGTATTTAGTCAGGAAGGTCCAAAAAAGGTTAAATTACCACATATCCAACACTCCTTCAAAAGCAACATATAGCCTGAGTTTTATGAGTGTGAAGGAAGGCAAGATCACTTGGAAAGATCCATTTGATTACGAGAAATGGGGCTTACAACAATAAACTCAATGATTTCTTCTTTAGGGTTTAACGAGCATGACAAAGACATAAAGAACACGTGGAATCTTTTTCATGTTTAGGTCCAAAGCACGAAAAAGAGAAAACTAAGCTCATACCGAGGGTTCCTTTTCTATAAGTTTAGTACCTCAAGTCTAGAAAAGTGATAAACCTATGCCTAAGAATACTCTTCTCAATTCAGAAGAAAAGAGAGTGTTCCTTTCTTGTATTATTCCACATGGTCTGAGAAAGTGATAACCTACCACCAATGTGGATGCCCAGTCACATATTCTTAATGAGCTTGAATGGACAATTTCACTCGCCAGTCATGTCTATTTTGAGGAGTCAGACCTGGGCCTAATGAAACTCAATATCTTTCCCATGAAGTTTTAACGAGTCTGGAAAAGTCAACTCAGGACCTCCTTACTATTTTTAACGAGCTCGAAGGAGAGAAGAAAGAATGCTCTAAATGTGAGAAGACGAGTGGCAAGGGAAACAGAAACTAGTTCCAAGAGCGAGGAACAAACCTATGCATATTGCAAGGAACAAGAACAAGATAAAGACACTCGGGGAATGTCTCCTCAAGGTAAAGGGTGTCAATTTGCAAAGGAAAAATGATACAAGGCTTAGTGATGATGAGAACAAAGATGATGGCTTATACAATGAGCTAAAAGCTTGAATCCAGCATCAAGATCATAAGCGCGAGCAGAGCACATGCAAATGCAGTTACAGCTTGAACAACTTGACAAGGCTAGTAAGCAATTGTGAATCCAACTAAAAATCCTGTCTCCAAGAAACAACAACATCATAATCATATTTAGAAGAAAATATCTGATGCAGATTAGTTTGGCAGAAACACATGTGGCTTTGCTATCTTCTACAAAAGATGTAGTCAAGGCAGAATCAACAAAATAGGACTCTATAGTACCAAGATCTAAGGGTTTATAATCAATAATATCAACCTCAGAAGGAGAGCAAAAATCAACAAGGGAGGTAGAGTCTGTAGGAAAAAACTCAATATCACAAGAGTTGAAAAATTCATAAGAAAAATCAAACTCATCAAGATCACTGACTTGCTGTTCAAAGGGAGAGTCCAAAAACTCAACAAGACCAACATAAGAAGATTGATCCATGGGAAGATCAAGCTTACTAAGAAAATTAGGGTTAGACTTATTCACAACTGAACCAACATCCAATAGAAGGTCATACTGTATCAAAGACTCTAGGAAGACTCCATCCGAAGGAAGGAGATCATTCGAGATAGGACACATGTCTAAACTTTCAAATGGATCAACAGAGTGGAGAGCATGCTCCATAGTCTATATAGGATGACTCACCTGTTCAAATGTTGGGATCAAGTCTTGAGAAGGTAAGCATGAAAACAGAGGATGCTTCTCAATAGCAATTGAATGCAAAGGACATGAGGCAACATGGCTCACCTGTAGCAGAGTAGTGTTTATGGAAATGCTAGGAATCAATAAAGGAAAGACCTAGTCTCTAGTCAGGTCAGGAGATGGATCAATAAAATCCAACTGATCGATACTGACAATCTCTTCACCATGATTAAAGTACATCACATGAAAGAATGTTGACACCATATATTGCATGGCATAGACATAATCATGTCCAAGGAGCATATTGAAGTCCAAGGGGTCATCTATCACCATGAAGTCAACTAAGATGGTCTTCCCACCCAAAGTAATAGGTATTTAAGCAAGAATTCCCAAGGCTATACAAGTTCTTCTATCAAACTCCAGTAACTAACTAGCAGTCAACACAAAGCTGGGAGATCCCATGCCTCAGCAAGCACGAGCAGACAAGATACTAACTGAGGCTCCTTTATCAACAATACAATGAGCAATCATGTATGATTCAACTTTGACCTTTATCTGGAAAGGTGCATCAGAAGGAAGGTGTGGCTCAACTAGGGTATCCCAATCAAAGGAAGAAATTTGAGAGCTTGGTGGGGGTTGATCTGAAACTAGTTCAGTGCCGCCTTGTTTAGTAAGTTCTAAACTGGCAGTGAATAAAATGTGACTAGCAGACACTTCACTCTCCAAAGGAAGAGTGGGATTTATCGACAATGGAATCGATTCAACCGCTTCATGAAAGTCACTCTCCGAAGGGAGAGTGGGATTGAACAAATATGATATTGTTTCAATTACATCAGGATCACTCTTCGAAAGAGGAGTGGGATTGACCAAAGATGAGTTTGGTTCGACCACTTCATCAACCAAAGGTTGAGTAGGTTTTTGAGAAACTGTAGGTTGTTCAGGAGAAGGAAATTCTTGAGTCTCGAACCACACGCTTGAGTAAGATAGCAGGGCACGAGTGAGTAAGATGATCTCCCTCACATAGCTTACAAAGGAACTTAAGTTTGCACTTCGAACGACTAGTTTTCTCAATGGTGTCAACATAACTAGTAGTGGTTGACTATTTGCTCTTAGCATGACCTACAGAGGCTGAGAGTTTGCCTTGATCATGAACTACATAGGCTGGGTGACTGGGTCCAACCTGACTAAGAGAGGTTGGTTTTTGAAAAGCTTCAAAATTTTCAAAAACGGGATGACCATGAAACCAAACTCTTTGCACCTCCACAATAGAAGGGAATTTATAAGTAAGGTTGCCTCCCTCACAAATATTACAAGGAAACTTGGGGTTGTGTTTTGAATAGGTAGTCTTTTCAACAATGTGAACATGACTTGCAGTGGCTAACGGATTGTCTTCAGCATCAATCACAAATGCTGAAAGACTGCCCCTACCATGACTTGCAGAGGTTGAGAGACTGGGTCCAACATGACTTGCAGAGGTTGGAAGAGCACCACCGGCATGAACAATAGAGGCTGGATCGTTAAGATCAACATGTTTTACAGCAGTTGAGTTTGTGGCACCAGCATGAACCATAGAGGTTGGGTGGATGGATCCAACATGACTTGTACAGGTTGGATGGGGAGGTTCAACTTGAATGGGTGCCCTCAGCATGAAATTCAGAGGCTGAGTAACTGGATCCAACGTGACCTAGAAAGGTTGCAAGGATCCCACTAGCATGATCAAAAAAGGATGGAAGGTGAATATCAACTTGACTTGCAGAGGTTGAGTGCTTAGATGCAAC
Source organism: Pseudotsuga menziesii (assembly GCA_001517045.1). NCBI lineage: Eukaryota > Viridiplantae > Streptophyta > Pinopsida > Pinales > Pinaceae > Pseudotsuga > Pseudotsuga menziesii. Next base: position 21,001 of record LPNX010895336.1, read on the forward strand.
ATGACCTGCAAAGGCTGGATAGGTGCCCCCAACATGAACTTCAGAGGCTGGGTGGTGAGGTTAAACTTGACTTGTAGAGGTTGAATGGGTGCCCCCTTTCTTATGTGCCTTCTTCCTATTCCTCATTCTTTTACTCCTTTTAGACTATTGGTTACTGGTATTAGTACTTTCACCACATGAGGTAGAAGGAGCAAGAGAATCAACTACAGGTGAAGGGGAAGTAGTGTTTTGATGCCCTTGATACAAGGAGCTTACTTGAGAATCATCATGAGAATTCAGGACGCTTGGAGTGGAAAACAACCACACCGGTAGCCCTAGGGTGAATCCAGGTAGATTCGGGGTGGCCATCAAGGGAACACCAACATTCCCTATGAGAGGAATAGTACAAGGATTTCCCAGCATGAGGATCTCTTGGTTGGTGTTCAAAGGGGTGTTAGCCATAGTTTCAAACCATGAGACAAAGTCTGAGCTTGACAGGAAACCAAAATTACAAAGAACACACCTAAAGGCACACTAAGCACAGACAAACCACATAGCACTCACTAAAAATTCCTAAACTCAAATAGAAAAATAGGTATAAGATATGCTTTCCAGAAGAAAGCTAATAGATAGTTACTTGGTGTCACTATAGATTCTCTTAGGCACAAGCGGAGGAATCACCCACCACCCTCCCATGCCTTGTACCAAGGTTATCTGCCAAGCCTGTCCAAGGTCAACCAGAAATAGCCTTCTAGTGTACTTGTGTATGAACCCTAGATGTCAAAGAGACTAAAGGATACCTTAACTATATTGAAAGTCTGCGGGGACATTCGCAAGCCTAGTTTGTACGCATGGGCAGGGTAGCAAAGCCTGAAACCCTGTCTAAGACAGAATCCTCATATGCGCAAAAACCTTGGTCTATGCTTTGACAAGGAATCTAAGGGTTATCTCCTTAGTCCAAGCCTCCACGTGGCCTCGTGCTTAACTCTTATTTGAGAGGAGCTTCCCAGATACAATCAATGTAGAAAAGGTTTTACCTAGTGATTGGCAAACTACGTCTAAAATTTTATACTTGTGGAGAGTTAAAACCTCCTAATCCACAAGTCTAGCTTGAGCAAGTTGGTGTATGACCCTATAAAATAAAACTTACTAATAATTTATAAATTATATCATTTATTTTAAAAGGTTGTTATTAGTCAGAGGGAAAATGGCATGAAGCTTATGTGGTTTTTTGACTCAAAGTTGAAACAAAATGACTAAGGAAAGAGAAATGAAATGCAAAAAGCAAAACTATTCTCTTTCTTTTTCAAATAGAAACTTGAAATCCACAAAAGAACAATTTCTTTTTATTTTTTCAACAACAATGATATGCCATGCAATCTCAACTAAGAAACTAATCTACATGCTTATAAATCAAACATGTGATCTTTTTCTTTTTCTTTTCTAAATGCAAAATAAAAACATCCTATCAACTAATGCAAACAAGTAAAGTAAGAAAAGCAAATAGAAAACTAATATGCACCTAAATGCATAATTCTTGAGTATGCTTGAATAAATTAACTGTATAAAGTAACCAAAATGAAGCAAAGAAGATTCATAAAACCAAATATCAACCACCTAAGGAAGACTTGGAAAAACCTAGCCTGGGAAGACACAATGAATGGAAATCACTGAAATCAAACAAAGGCAAGTGACAAAACAACCCTATCCAGAGATAGAAAAGAATAAAACAGTGTTTAGAACCCCAATCACTGATTCAAACAACCAGCACTCAAACTTCTCACCCAACAGGAAAATCCACTTCAAGTTGCTAACATAAATTCAATCCAAGCAATAAAAACTCAATGGCTTACTAGGAAGCACAAAGTATGGCTAACAAGGTCATCAAACATATAGTGCAATGTTAAAATCAAAGACCACTAAGCAAAACAAAATCCACATAGGGATAGGAACAAGCAAACCCTAACCCAAAACATTTTGTGCTTAGGCTTCTATGTGACTGTATGTGACTGTGCTATAGAGCAACCCGCATACGCAGACCTCTATATGCGACTGCGTGTAAGAGCAACCCGCGTACAGGAGTTAAATTTTTTTTAAAGGAGAAAAATTACAAAGGGCTTCAAACACTACTGCAAGTATGAACCAAGATAAGACACCACATACTGAATCAAAGCAAAGACTGGGAATGGATCTATAGAGTTAACCCACAATAGTCTAGGTTCCCCAGCAGAGTCGCCAATTGTGTTATTCAGGGATAAACACCCTTGTAACCTAGGGTCTGGGGTTACCAACGTACTTCTAAAACTTGGATCCAATGATCATTAAAGTACATAAAGAAAATAGGAATAAATATTGGACTCACCCGATTACCGACAATTGATCCAAGATTTGTCTTGTCCTGCTCTGCTTCTCTCCAAAGCTTTCAGGGATGCACCTCCTTCACCTGCAAAGAGAAAATTCTCCAAATGTGATATTATACATGTATATATGACAGGTTAGATAAACAACATATATAGTGCTTAATCAAATGTATTCATCAACCATGATACATCAAATAAACTCAACACAATGTTGGAAGAAGAAGTCTCTTTATTAACAATCAGTGAATGAGATAAGTGTACAACCCAACACCTGAGATAAGGACTCCTCTACAACCAAACGACTTTGATTTCTGCTACTCCAAATTTTTTGAAGATATACTACCAGCATAACTTTTCTCTCCAAAATTGATTAATTAATTCCCTCCATGGGACCTCTATTTATACTTTAGGAAATATAGCGGTTTCAAAGGTTGAGGAGGTTGAGACAGTTGAGATGGTTAATGATTAAATCTCAACTAATCTCCATTAATCATTATTTATATTTTTTAATGTCAAATGGATGTGTATTTGACTATTGATACTGGCAACTTGTGTATGAAACACGAGTTGCTCTAAGGGAAACCCGCATATAGATCTGTACGCAGGTTGCAATGGGAATAGTCACGTATAGTACACGTGTTGTAAATGAGGATAGTCGCATATGTATATGAGTTTCAATGGACATAGTCACGTACGCCAATCCACACTTAGAAAAATAAAATGGCAAGCTGGTTGAAAGGTAAATGCATCTCATGTCATCCCCATCTATAGTGTTTAGGAAAACTTCAATCCCGAAATGTCCTTTTGTGTACCAACATAGTAAGTTGTTCGCACTCAGATGGAGAAGTTCCATTTGGGTTGATAACATCAGGCTCAACCATTAAAAGAGCTTCAAGTTACAAGTATGAATCCCTAGACTCCCTATTCCATTTTTTTAGATTAAATGTTGTCTATGCGAGAAAAATGATTACACTACATTTCCTAACCTCGTGTGCTTGATTCTCTGGTTAAAATCTACGAGGGTCTACATTTTTAAATATTAACCCTAGTCTCTAAGTTATTTCCTATACCACAATTATCCATGGTTTATTCATTAGTTTACTTCTACAAGTTTTATTTACTTATAAATGTTTATCAAGGGTTTTGCACCCTATTTTTAATTCATGTATTATTTTTACTGGGTTAAGTATAAACTAGGTTTTATTTCAGAACTAGCACCTATCTGCTGTGGTATTTTTTATTATACTAACATATTTCAATTGTCAACAGAGTCATGCTAAGTTAATACTAACTCAGACCTAATGTGCCATTTAAAACCGAGAATAGAATTTATCTAATTAACATCAATAGTAAACAAATTAAAATAGTATTTATAAATATATATGTACTTCAGTGGACTTAAATAGAATTATGAATCTAATCAGCCAAGTACATACTATAATTATTTCTAATATAAATAAACCAGTACAGACCTTCCAAGTTCTGCATATATAAATACACATTAACTACTAAATCATTACATTAAAATAACATCATCATAAACAACAAACAGAGTAACTATTGTGACCATTCTTTGTTCCAAGGTCAAATCTTTTTTCACTATTTAAAATTCATAGTCCTAATATATATAAGTCCACATAATCAAACATATGCCATAACAATCGAATAGTCCCATTTTAATATCGCTCACAGCCATAGTATAAACATTTATCCAAAACAATACCATAATCATTAAATAATGAACTCATAGATTACATTAAGGTCACAGGAACGAATCCTGTAAACTATTGTTATATTCGCTACATAACATGATGCCCTTCATATTAATAAAAACCCCAACGTAAATATAAACACAATAATAATTTAATGAACCATACATTCATTCCATATAACAACTAAAACCCTGTAATTACAATGATATACATGAATCATTTCTTTATATAAACCATAACGAATCTCTACACAACCCAAGTATTTTTACAGGAGAGGACAGGAATCGAATCCTATAGCATCATTTCACATCCATCACGGCCACACTCTACATAGGGTATAGGCTGGATTAATAACAAAACAAATACATTCGCTACAGCAAGGTCGCAAGACCCTAGGTTCTGCACCCATGTTGTAAGCACGGCCTCAGCCACCAATTAACTAAATACACATTCCTTTAAAAGGATACCTATAGCATAGATAGCCATCATAGGTTTTCACCCATGGATCTCCCACATTCCACATACATAGTAATAAAATGAAACAATAAGAAACGTAACCATTCAAGCTAAGCAAACCTGGGAAGTGTTGATGTCATACACAACATGGCCTCACCCATTTGCTGACAGGTATTAACAACTAAGAATTAAATACAAGAAATTACACAGAGCATCCCCATGGACAAATGCCTCACCCAACACAAGTAAATAAACACCTATCGTAGAATAGGAAGTTACCGATAGTCCAGTATTTTAACCACTGTGAAAAATAAAGGAGATATATTATTTACACAATCAGCTAAAATGCTGAAATCAAAGTTTACATAGCTTTTCCAAGAGCCATGGCACCATTGCAAGCAATGGTGCTTCCCATGCGTAAAACCCCCAAATCAAACATAATATTTACATAAACAAAATGTAGAGTTTGCTAGAAGTCTCGAGTTCCCTTTTCACTATTAACAACACCATCAATTTACAAAACCAAAACCTTGCATACAGAGGGCCGAAGGCAAATTGAGTTCCCACAGTAAAACCCAAAACAACAACAAAATAAACTAGTCCTATGCCAATGCATAGAAGTGACAATCTTTTCTTTTAAAGATGGATTACCGTGGCAACGTTGGAATCACCCTTGAACTTACAATGAAGCTCTGAGCCATCCCACCATCACTTATCCCTTCACCTGCAAACGCAACTAAACACAACGAGGATGAGAGGTATGAAAACAAAAGAGCCATGAAACAAACATAGAATGTAGTGATGAAACCAATCAACAGACCGAATGAAATGAACAACTTTCATCACCCAGGATGTTTCCTCCTTCACAGTGCAAAGTCGAGACCACAACCATCAACATACCAAATGAAATGAACAAACTATTTGTGGAGCCAAGCCCTAAGCTTGGGCTTCCCCAAACCCCAAGAAACATTAATGGCACTAGCATGGTGGCAACTAACAACCCAAAACCCACTATTCCATAGTTTTCATTCGATACATTAATGATGGTTTCCATTTCATGCAAGGACTTAAACACCATCGTATAAGTTGAAAACTATATGTTATAACTTTCCCCCCAACACTAATACAAGGTATCAAGTATAGTATAATTATAGTCCATGCACTTTATGCACCAACCCTAAGTCCAAACACCATGCATAGTATTGGCCTGTATCGCTTTGACCTTAGGCTTAAGCCTTAATACATTACATGTTCCCTAAGCTTAATGATTTGAAACCATGGCATATGAAATATTCCATGGTAGTTTTTGCTTGGAATAAAACCCAAGTTTGATCTTTAGCCAATTTACAACCTACCACAAAATAAATAAGAAATATGTTAATGTTTATAATAACATAAACATGAAACATAAATACAATGAATGATAGGTATCACATAGTTAATGTATCTAGGTTAGATAATTAATGAAATAGAAATTACCTTGCTATCAATTTGAGTCGGTAAGGAAGTGTAATCACAAACAATAGGTATGTTAATGATGACAATGTTTAGCGCTTTTTATATCTCTGTCGCTAAGTATAATCTACATAAAAAATGAAAGAGACGCCTTAGTTCAACAGAACTAAGTAAGCCTGATAGTCAAGTGAACACTTTACCTCTCAATAATGTCACATGGGAGAACGCGTCCCGCCACTCTGCCCACTTTGTTTCCAAAAATGGAGTTAAGTTAGGACTTTGTAAATAACCAGTAATTATATGCAGATTTGGATAAAGCATTTAATCAAAGTAACGACTCAAACACCACAATGTATAACCATAAGAACCAAGTAGTAATCAGCACTATGACATCTCAATTAAAACAAAGCAATAAGTATAACCGAAAGAACGATGATAGAATGTAAGAACAACTTATGATGAAACACTGGTACAACTAGTGTACATTATATTTCATGAGTATAATAATGTTCCGGTTAGGTAGTTTTAATATCCTATAAAAAAAAATTTATTTTCAATTTTTGGGGACATTATAGCTTTCCATTTCATAAACATTGTTATTTTTTGCAATTCGATTTAACTAGCATTAGTTGTATTTCATATTGATTATTGCATATTTATTTGATATTATGCAAGTTAGTTTAGATCACTAATTAAAAAAAACTAGGGACCTAAAATCTCCTTTCGCCACTATTATTGTATTTTCCTTCAAGCTTTCATATCTTGGTAAATCAAGAAAAGGTAAAAGGTTTGAAATACCTCCCTTTTGCTCATTTATTTCATCAATCTTGTAGTAATCGTTATTTCCAAACTCTTTCTTTTCATACTTAGAGTTTAATTAAGTAGAGTAAAAAATCACCAAGTTTATGTGAATTTGCTTTATTATACGTTTCAGTTAGTCAGAAATATCACTTCTATATTTTATTTCAAATACATGTGTTATTCCCACTTAAGCACACAGCAAGGAACCGAAAGACTACTTGTATTCAATTACGGTGTTCATCTTGCGATCACAAGTGATATTGATGAATAAGAAAGACTGAAATGTTTTAAATGCCCCCCTCGTCACACCTCAAATCAAATTTGGATGATAATAAAATCAATATCGCATTGTAATCCTAAACCAAATAAAATCCCCCATATTAGGTCACAAAACAATATTTTATTTGGTTTAGTATTGATTGCGATAGGCATGCAAAGAATTCGCCCCAGTATTCATCATTTTTGGAACATAGCAGTTGTTGAATTTTAGGGTACATATCAAATATTTCTATTAGAAAGTGTCAAAACTAAACATAGATAGGAAAGATGTAATTCCCAAGGATGTAAATTCCGAGGTATAATTATTCATGTCTGCCACATCAAGCCACCCATCTCCTTATGGAGGCAACACTTTAGCATTTGAGGCCAAAAAACGTATTTTCACTTTATGTAGGTAACTTAGTGGCTAAAATGTAGGATATCACCCAATGGAATTTATGCGATGAATTCTTATTTGATTCATATCTCAGTGGATATAAAAGCCCCTCGTAATAACGAATTAAACAATTATTTCTTATATTCATTGGCTGACTTTGAGGGATTTCATCACCATTCACAAGAGAGTTATTGAAAGGGCCAATGACTCTTTGAGAGGAAGGAAATTATGTCGTATAGGGAATATATATATCATCTAATCATAAATAACAAGACCGAACCTTTGATCATTTTCATGAAGATATGATGCATACACCCTCAATTGCACGATATTGCATATGTTATCATGGTTGTTATATTTTTGCATATATTTAACTGTTTTTAATTCCCTTCAACCTCTCTATAATTTGACCACTTAAGCATCACCATTGTAGAACAAAGAACTATGAGGAGGTCCCTTATACTACAAGGACTCCCTCCTATTCGAGGAGTTATTCCCACTTTACCTTCCATTAAACAATGAGGAATACCATCAAGTTTGGGGCATACCGGGCATTCTTTGTTAGAATCATATTTTCTTAGAAGCACCTTTCTTATCTCTCCTATTTCTCCTCCTCCTAGAGGATATAGAAACCCCCCTTCATCTTCACGACATGAAAGAGAAAGAACCTCATCTCCACCTTTGGTAGGAAGTACACCTCCTTCACCTCCACATATTTAAGGAAATAAACCACCTCCACCACCCCCTCCATTAGAGCCTTCACCTATGGGAGGAGGCAACATAGAGAGGAAACTCATGGCATCAAAACTTGCCTTTATGGAAAATTTGAATCTCCATGAATTGAATTTTTTTATAAATGATCCCATTATTTATGACACAACTTGGCCTACAATGTAATTCTAACTACCCATAAAAATTCCAAAATTTGAGGAAAAATAAGGAGACAACTCATCAAACTATGTGATGTCATTTCACCTCTTGTGCTCATTCAAAAATATAGTTGAGGACATGATTTATCTTTCACTCTTTCATAGAATCATTATAGGTAAGAAAAATAAATTTATTTCATTCTACTATCTAGGACTTATCCCACCTTTGACACCGTTGATACCACCTTCCTTACATTTTTCCTATTACCCATGTGTCATGTTTTATCGACAAAAATTCTAACAAAATTTCAAGAAAGAACCTCAAATCAGATCGTGGATCACATCCACAAGTGGCATAGACGTATGACTTTGTGCAAGATAAGATTCAATCCAAATTCATGTTATTTTGATTCCTTAGATCATTCCAACCAATGATAGTGAAGGATGTGGAAACCACTTTCCCCAAAATAGAAGAAGACACCATCCTCAGTTTCCAACATTCTGATTTTATCTATGCACAATCCTGGTGTTTGTATACCATCCTCTTAGAAACCATGTGGAATCATTCCCTAAACTTGACACCTCTAAGTACATCACACTCTACTGACATTATTATTATATACATTTCTCACCACATAAATTCTTCCCAACCACTATACTTTTTGTCACTCAATGTGGCACAACAATATCTACTAGCACCTATTATATTAGTGGCTCCTAAAACTGTTATAACTACATATCCCAATTCTAATTAATGTCCTCTTATTCCACAACCTCAAGAAACACTTCCATCTCCTACATCCATTTCATATGGATCCCTTAACCTATACCTCCCCACAACTATCTACAATGTGTATTTCTCATTTCCTAGTCCACGTAGCTCCCTCACTATGACTCAAGCTAGGGTTAATCTAGTACAACCCTTTCCTTTGCAAGAAACATATTACTTTGAGAATTTGAATATAGTAAATCCCCTAAACCCTTAGAATCGTGGGAAAAAGAAAGGGAAAAATAGGCAGAACCAAGAATAAGGTCAAGGGGAAATCCCCCTCCCCAATAGAACCAGAACTAGAAAAACCAAAACAAGGGGACCATTAATCCCATCAAACAAGGAAAGGATTCTAATATTAGGGTGAAATTCCCTTACGTCATGTGCACCAAATATGGCCATTACATGCACACTTGCTCATTTATACCCAAATTTCAACAATTGATCGAGGCCAAGAAAAAGGCTATGGTAAATACTCCTTAACCACAAAATGGGCACCAGCAATATTGATATGTCATGTTACAAGAATCCTGTTCAACCACTGGGTGGTTACCCAATAATAGGAACCTCACCGAAAAGGTGATGGAACCTTCTGGAATATCTAAATGAAAACAACTAAAGACAACCTAGAAACTCATTCCATAGGATATGGAAAACCTAACACCATGCAAGGGGAATGTTTACACACTACCTATAGCGGTACTTTTCAAATACCAAGTCCAAAATATTATCGGATCCATCATATACCTAATACATCACTTAGACAAATTTCCCATAACTACCATATGAAAGATGCACACATTTACATAATTATGGATGTTTTGGCCCAGTCTCCCTTTTCCATTTCAACACTGAAATCCCTCCAGTATTTCCCTTCAAAAAAATACACTACTTATTGCATTAGGAGGAATTGACCAATCAAATTTTTGATTAATGATTTTTGACCTTGAAAACAGAAAGTTGTGACTACCCTTATTAGTCACCTTCAGGATTGCGGTAACCATCAAGAACATAATCATTCACAAACACATAGTCGATGAAGGAGAATCTAGTTGTGTTATTCCTACCCATGTTTGGAAACATCTTGTCTCACTGAACTTAGTTCCCTTGCCTAAATCCCTTCGTTCTTATGATGGAATACCATAAAAAATTTTTGGTTTTACAAAAATATCCCCATCGAACTAGGGGGAAATGGTACTCTTTCATATCAATGTGGTTAATGCTCAACTCGACTAAAATATTTTCTAGGATGTTGTTACATGTATTCCATGAAGGTGGTAGATTCACTAGTTTTGTACATATTTTTGTTTCTCCACAATAGGAAAATTACCCCCCTAACTAGTTGAATTCTATAAACCTCATATCACCTCAAATACTGACAACATCCTACCCACCATATAATTACCCACTCCCCCACCATATATATTGATATAGGTCTATGAATTTACAAATATTTACCCTTGTTGGGGGGATATTTTGGTCCACCGCTCCTTATCCTAGCATCCATAGATTACCTTATGAGTATTATATTCATATATGAATACAAACCATAAGCGTTGCTTCCCACCACCGAAAATTAGTCGTAGCATGGATCAAATAATAGCTCCATCAATGCCACCTTTATTCCACCTGCATTTATTTTTCTCTTCCACAGGAGTGAAACTGACCTTGATGATTACCCAAATCACATTACCTATGATTAATTTGGGATTATAGTGTGGTACCTCACACAAACATATCCTAAAGTGTTACCAAACTTGATAGACTAGTATATTTGTACAATTTTTTTATGGTATCACTAGTATGCAAACTATCAATACCACCTGAAAGTAGAGCTTTATCTATCTAATTCCACCAATGTTTTTCACCAAACCCAATGTTGGGGGGATCAATCAATCAAATTTAAAATCCCCACTGTAATGTAAAACAACAATCATAACCCCAAATTCGACCAACCTTTTTTTTGTGTTACATTGGGACACACTACAAAAAATTTCCCCACATTTCTACAACTTAGGAATTTTCTCAACACACATGTTAGTGTCACACATGTCACCAACACTTTGGCAGGGGGAACTCAAACCACCTCAGGAATGCACAATACAAAAACAAAGACCAAAAAATTATGCACCAATCATGTATGCACAGTTTAATTCTAGTTTTGTCATCACACACATCATTATCCCAAACTGCCTTAATTTCAATATGCATTCACGACAACCTTTATAACACACCCTATGATTGAAATACCTCAACCAGTTTCCCTTCCATATGAATGCAAGGAACCTTGGTGATGTCCAAAATCACATTACCTATGATTAATTTGGGATTATAGTGTGGTACCTCACACCAACATATCCTAAAGTGCTACCAAAGTTGATAGCCTAGTACAGTTTGTACAATTTTGTTATGGTATCACTAGAATGCATAGGTTAACCCCCCCCCTGTAGACAAAACACCACTCGTGTTCCCAAATCCAACCAACCTTTGTATTTGTGTGGTACATTGGGACACGCTACAAAATCCCCCCCCCCCCCCCCCCCCNGGGAATGCACAATAAAAAAAACCAAGACCAAAACATTACACACCAATCATGTATGCACAATTAAATCCTAGTTCAGGAATCACATGCATCATTATCCAAAACTCCCTTGCTTTCAATATGCATTGGCGACAATATTTCTAACACACCTTGTGATTAAAAGACCTTGACCAGTTTTCAAGGAAGCTGCTTCCATAGGTGTTTTAACTGCATCAAATGCAACAAAGGAAGAACACCCCTGAGTTTTCATCCTGTGGCCATCACATGCATATGATTCCATCCACTATGGGCATGGTTCCAATTAACTATCCTTCATGGAAATTAAGCCTAAACCATGTGCTCAACTTTTCATGTTCTACTCATTCATGTCAATCATCATGCAAGTATTTAACCCATTATTCATTTTTTCACCCATATCATGCACATAACAAGAAGTATGATTACAAATATTTTGATTACAAGACAATCCTCTTCTCCCTATTCCAAACCTGCCACTACTACCTATAGAGGATATATGGTTGTCACTTCCTTATACAATTGATCACATTGATATCATCAATGTCATCATTATTAGTCATGTCTACTAGTGATGAAGTATCATCTTCATCATCAGATCAACATCATGATTCATTATTGATACAAACCTCTGTCATAGTAGACAACCAAGTCCTAATACAGGGTCATTAAACTTAATGATACCTTTGTCATGTGTTGGGTGACCTTGTAGGAGACCATATACAAAACCCTAATAAGGATTTGCAAAAGATAAAACCCTCCCAATAAGTCAAAATAATTGAGACAACCACACATAAGTGCAAATAATATATCACCTAGATAATTTGCAATGATTTTAAGCGCTAGTGGTCTCTATTGGAACATAATATAATGGGTGACACCACTATTCGCTCTCTACATTGTCCATTTCATTAAATATGATCTACCATCTCATTTTTATCAAGTTTTAATCTCATTATGAAATTCACATACAATGTGTGACCATACATATGTTTGTCTTTAGGGGAGTTTTCACGTCTAAAATGGGACTCATAAGAGAAATAATAAAATAAGAGTTATAATAATAAAATAAAATTTCCAAATGTTTTAGGGGAAAAAGAAAAACTATTTTTTCCTACCGTATTTTTGGCATAAATATTTATTGATTGACCCAAATTTTGAGTTTGGGGACTCACTAGATGCAGAATTTAATTATCCATCCAACCCATACCCACACTGCATACTTCTAATGTACGCACAATACCCAAAAATGAAAATTTCAATAAACAAAATGTATTTTAATATTAAAATAACTTTTATTGAAATTTTCATTTTTGGGTGTCATGGGTACCTCAGAAGTATGTTCTGTGGGTATGGGTTGGATGTGGAATTTAATTACACATCCAACAAGTCCGCAAACTTGAAATTTTGGTGAACCGATAAGAAGATATGCCAAAAATACGATAAGAAAAATTAGTTTTTTCTTAAGTTCCCTCCATTTTTTTTAATAAATTTTACCCTTGTGATTGACATCATCATCTTGAATCCTATTGGTTCTTATAAAGTGAATTTTAATGGTACAAATTTTTTTTTGAAACCCGTTTTTTACCTCAAAACTGTCATATTGCATGTAAGTGATCACCACTACATATTGTTTTGCTTGCTACACCGATGATGTGAGTCATTGGTAAAACATATGGCATCTAGTGCTTAGGCTATTTACATCCCAACACATTCCCTATACCACACAAGTGGAGCATAACTTGGGTATCTCACTAATAATCAAGAAGAGTATTAAGGAGTCGTCAAATTGTTGAATAATGTCGTCCACATTGGAATAGGACATCTCCTTGTCCACTTAGATTCCTAGCTCATCATCTGACAACATAACAAGTTTTTTCATGTACTCAATCCAGTCCTCTTTTGTAGGTTCTTGTGAGTGCACCTCCTCACCTGATAGTTTGAAACCATCATGTTCATTCATTCCCCTAAGAAAGCTATTACATTCATAGACCAAATTTCTAATAAGGTCCCAATTTACACCTATTACGTTGACAAACAATATGATCAAGTAGAGAAAACAAAATATGTGTGTTTTTACCATACAAGTTATATGATAGTAACTAATTACACATAAAAAAAAAGAATATATATCCATCATAAAAAATACATCATGTGTGTGTGTGTGTCTGTATGTATGTGTGTATGTATGTATGTTTATGTATGTATATATATGTAGATGTATATGTATATGTATATGTATATGTATATATATGTATATATATACATACATACATACATGCATACATACATACATACATACATATAATTAAATGTTATATACATCATAAGTCCTCATAGGTCATACATATAGAACATGCCTTATGGAGGTACATAAAAAATTACCTCCCATTGGATATGCCAAAAATATGTCCCAGAAGGGTTTCCTTGACACATACATAATGAAACCCATATGCACTACTAACTCATCTACCTTCACCCAATGGTTGAGGATGAGGCCTGTTGGAGGAGCTAGCCGACCAGCCGACTAAGTCGACTAGCCGTCTAAGTCGATCGGTTGACTGATTAGAGATTAGGTTGGCCACCTAAGGTTATGTCGGTTGACCGAACTGACACGTAGTTATTTGTAACCGTTTGTAAATGATATATATTAGGCTGTTGAGCCAATGAAGAACTCAGTTCAGTTCGGTGTATTTGTATGAACTCATCTATTATAATATAATATGTTATTCTTACACTTGTGTTCTTACCTCTTCTCTTTGATATGTTTGTATGCTTATAAATGTGTATTATTTGCAATCCTTTGTGATCTGTGAGATTACAAGATTGGTGTTAACCCAAAAATCCTTCACATAGCTCTCAATGGACTACACCACCCAAGGACACCATCTCACAACACTCATTTCACTCCATAAGACCTTCCATTTGACCCCCACACCTCCAAAAGAGCCCAAGGATGAAGAAAACAGCTAGAAACCCCAAAAAAGAGCCAAAAATAGCCCCGTAGGAGCTAAATCCCTCAAAAAGGTGCTAAAACCCTAAAAGGGGCTAAAGTTAGGGCAGAAGGAGCTAAAGGCCCAAAAAAGGGGCTAAATCCTTGACCAAGGGCTTAAAACCCTAAAATCCCTTGGAAAAACTATAGAAGGGGGGTGGGGGGTCACTCTCAAACCACTCTTCACTTGCCTATTGTTATGCTGCCCATGGATGCTTTGAGACCTTTGCCTCTCAAAACATCCACACTCCCTCTTCTCCATCTCCATCCCATCAAGCCATTGCTTCCCAACCAAGAGAGAGGTGCTCCCATGAGATAGGGAATGGTGGCCCATTTCCACCCAAGTGAGGTAGAACATTTCTTTTCATGTTTGTGTAATTGTTTTTGCTTTCTAAATGTTACTTTTACTTCCAGGTTCTATTTGTTGACATTGTTTGGAGGTTTTACATTGTAGTAGCTGAGGTTGCTTGCAGGTTTCAAGGAGTCAGAACCCTAAAATGTTTTCTGCAGAGCGGTTCACAAGGGCTTCATCTCCCTCTTTCTTTTCTGTTATTAGCTCATAGCTTAGATCTAGTTTATAGTTGCAGCCATTTGCTTACTCTAGTTTAGTTTAGTTTGTTGTTATGTTTATGCTATTTCCTTTTTGTTTTTTTCCTATTTTAAAAGAGTAGGAACATATCCTTGTACCCTATAGGCACAAGGGAGCCATTCTTTCTCCTGCAGTGAGGAGAAATCCTCACTACAGCTTTGGCCACTCCACTAGGTTGATCCCACGGGATCCATGGTCCAAAAATTTCAAGTTTTCAAGTTTTTTCAATTTTACTTTAGTTTTCAGAAATCTTATGTTAGATCTGTCTTAAATATGCTTTATTTTCTATTTTAATTAATGTTGAAGCCTCTGCTAGGCTAAGCCAAGTTAGATTGACCCCAGTACCAGTTACTGTTGGCCAAATCTGACCCCGCATCACCAAAAAAACCCTTTCTGGAGCAGGGCGCTCTTATTGGTGGAAAAGGTGAGACTGGGGCACTCTTAATGAGCAAACAGGTGTGCCTAGGGCACACTTAATCCCCAAACAGGCATGAATTCAGCCCAGAATCTCAAATTGCGACTCTTTTCACATTCTATGCAACCCTCTCGCTCATTTCTGGAAAAATCTTGGGGCCCCCTCACTGGATTCGGTCAGAAATGTGCAGCCTATCAAACAGAATTTAAGTTTAATTTATAGTAATTTTTAGTTTCAGAGGACTGTTAGTGCAACCCAGCCACCTCTGTCCACCATTACATGTCTTTTTGAATTCCAGATTTTAGTTTTTTGCAAATCAATCCATGAACAATGTGCATATGCTAAATCAATCATTAAGGCTTAATAAAATGAACTAGTCTAACTAAAAGTAACTTAAAAATAACCATATTGCTGCCCCGTTCCTCCTCTACCCATTCATCACCCTCCAGGGTATTCTGGGTTATGACAAAGGGTAAGCTCATATAGATCTAGGCACTCCATGGTATTTTTCCCAAACCACTAAAACCGGGTGACCTGGAAGGTAGAGGAGGTAGAGAAGGAGGGATTCTCATGGCACTAAGCATCCTCCCTGTTGACCAACCTAGCACCTGGGAGGTGACCTGAGGATCTACAGATGGGCTTAGTCCCATTGTGTTGAGAGCCCAGCCCCTTCTCTTGGTTTAAGAAGAATATCACTAAGAGGTAGACATTTAGTTAGGCCAACAATGCAGGGTTAATCACTATACTTGTTTACAAATTTCTATTTATGTTTCCATACAAAACCATGATATGAACTCTACCATGAATTCATAAACCATATTGTAAAAAGCCAAAGATCATAAAAAATAAGCAAACCAACACACCATACCAAATAATTAACCCAACTCAGTTAATGACACTGAGTAGGCCTTAAAATTTACCAAATTTACACTAAGTTCAATCAATTCTATAGTCTTTGAGGAAATAAGTCCCTGACTACTTCAACTATGGGAATTACTTGGGCTTTGCCCAGAAACTCATTGTGAGGAGTACCACAGAAACCCCAAAGTAGCTAGCCACTGAGAGGAATTTCCAAACAAAACGGGCAACGACCCCTTTCGATTGAGTAGAAGCACCCGTGAGGAACAAGCCAAGCGTTGTCTTCTGGCAGTCTTGGTGGCTGAGATACCACCTTCATCCAATAGGAAGCCATTGAAACCAGGGTTCAAATATCATACCCACCAGTTTGATACACAAAAGTGGACACAATTAATCCTCCATGATCTTCCTCATGCCTAAGAGCCGAACCATCACCATTTGGAACACTTGATCGGCACCGTCGAAGCCACTCTTAGCGATCTCCCACACCATCAGATGGCCACACAGCCTCTGATTCTGATTCATACCCATATCAGTCTAAACCAGACCTCCACACTGCACCATCAAGTCCCATGGCTAGTGCAAACTTGGATCCATTTTTCGGCCTAACCTTAGTGAGTGGTCCCATGTCCACATCACAACTTGTCACCCACAACTTGGAAAGAGGTCCAAGCATAGTCATGTAGACTATCATAGATGATTTCCACCACCCATAGTGACCAGACAAGCGGGCCCAGTGGTAACACACGGGGGCAGTGGCCCATCCACACACACTGCCCCTCTAGCCACACAGGGGAGTAGTGCACCATCCACCTACATTACCCCTACTCTCACACATGGGGGCAATTCCACCACTACCCATACCATCCCACCCACAACATTTCGGGGAATTGGCCCATCCGCCATGGTGCCAGCACAAGCACCCCTAGCCATGCAGATGCATTATGCACTTGCAAACCCCACCCCCATTGCGGCCCCATCCCACATAAACTTGGGGTCAAATATGCCCTTCATGGCTCATCTGAACTTTCCTGACTTGGATATATTAACGAATGACCCCATCCGCCACCAAGCTTTCTGGCCACCCATGCCAACTAAGCTACCATCAGACATCCCAAAGTTTGAAGGAAAAGCCAGGGAATGTCCCCAAAATTAGATAATGACATTCCATCTATGGTGCTCATTTAATAGCATCATAGGTGACTCCATCAGGTTGAGGCTATTCCAAGACACCCTTACAGGTGCTACAACCAAATGGTACATTGAGCTGGCACAAGCAAAGTACCCTGAATTCAACTCCCTAGCCTTCATGTTTTACAGTATTTTAAACTCCCTGTCAGATATGACGAGGGGGTGGAGATCCTGTTATCCTATCACCAAAGCACGTCCACCGACATAACTAACCATATCCATGAGTGGCGGCGACGCCGTAGCTTATGCAAAATCTAACTAGACGACATGATCTTCTTGGATTGGTTCCTTAAGACTTTGCTCCCACCCATCACAAAGGATGTCGCATCTGAACGTCCCCAATCTAAAGAAGAGGGCCATAATAAAGGCCCAACAATTTGATATCATTTATGCCCAGTCTAGATACTTGTACACTGTCATTCCATGTGCTCCCCATCTGAGTACCTCTTATCGCAACGTATCGGGGGCATCCCATGTAGTGGACGGCATCATAGGGTCAGTCTCCCAACAACCACAGCCTCGACCGACACCACCTGCCATTGCACTGCAACCAAGCAACATTGCTAATTTTGCTTACCAAAACCAAGCTCCGGACTATGCTAGAATGATGTCCCAGTCCGAAGCAACAACCTCTTATGCACAACCTACGTCACCGTAGTAGGCTCAGGACATGGATTGGAAAACACACTAGTATGTGGGGCAAATTCCCACATCTATGGCACCACCAGCCCCACAAATATACTAACCCCACACGGCAGAATGCACCAAGACGCAACGCTCTGTTGCGCACAATCCAACCTTGTACACTCTATGATGTTTATGGGAATCACACATTTGAGTGTCCCCTCATGGCTCGTGCTAAGCAGGACATTCAAAATGAGGCCCAACAAGCTGCCAATGCTCCCAATCAAGCCCAACCCAACCAAGCACCACAAGGACCTCGTCCCATGGTGCTTCAAAACTCATTGCCAGTCCAAGAATTGGTGACAACTGCCCCCCCTCCCCAGGCCAATCCCAATGCTCTCGAGGCACCTCCCATGACCAAAACAGTTGTTCACCACCTACTAGTCATGACCACTAAGAGGTCAACTTACGGACTAGACGAAATCAGTATGACACCACCACCGAACCTGCCGACTCATCAGCAGCATCCACGTCTAAGACAACCAACCTACCTCTCCAGTTACCCCTGTTCTTGCATCCCCCCATACAAATAATTGCCAATAATGCCATAGATAGAGCTATAGTTAGTTATAGCATTGTGGATGATTTGGCCCAAATTCCAACTGCCATGTCCGCTCTTGAGGTACTTAAAAAGTGCCCAATGCAGCGGAAATCCCTACTGGCCGCTCTAGGGGTAGTAGACCCCTCCGACTCCAAGATGATCACCTTTGACACAGAGAATGGAGAGTCATGCATGCCTTCCTCTATCGCCTTCCAAATCCCAGTGTCCATCCGAAACTTGGTTGTGCACCGATGCATAGTGGATGAGGGGGCCTCCACGTGCATCATGTCTACCTTGGTTTGGCATAAGCATGGATCACCAATTCTACAACCGTCCTCCACAACTATGTGGGCTTATGATGTACATCCCACTAAAGCCCAAGGAATCCTCCCCCATGTCCCTATCACATTAGCCGGGAAGACAGTCTTGATTGACATCGAAGTCCTCCCCCATGTCCCTATCACACTAGCCTTCCCATTGTTTAATGTGGGCCCTAGGTTTTTACCGATACCTCCATGATGGTTCCTTTCCCATTTGTGTCACCACTACCGACAAAAAAATAAACTGTGAACTTGTGCATGGTATCATCAAGCGCCGCTGCACCCAAACAACAACCGCAGCTGCAGCCCTAACCATAACCACAACATCATTCGCAGCCGCAATGCCAACAGTAGCCACAACATCACCCGTAGCAGTAGCATTATGTGCAGCCGCAACCACAACCTCACCCCCACATGCAACCAGCTGGAATTTATGTGGGATCATCTCTAGTCCATACAATTCCCTTCCTCTTTCCCCCACCTCGTGTCATGAGCAAGCTGGCCATGGCCACCTTAAGGCTACCCAAATTTACCTTGGGGATCCCGGTGTGGTATCTTGATCCACTAGCTCAAGCAGCAATTCCCCAGGTTGTTTTAACCCCGGTGCAACCTATCGCAGTCAAATATCACCCTCCACCCAATCCACATAAGCAAACTGCTGCATATGCACCCACACCACCCCAACCCAAAAGGGCTAGGGGAAAGAACACCAAATCCACCGCAAAACCATGACAAGTCCCACCTTGTGTCATCTACAAACAACAGGGCCATCCAACTCAGAACTACCCTAAAATCCCAACGATCTATGCACATCTGGATGCCATGGATACAAATGGAAGCATCCCAGTGGTTGAAATCTCAACCGCACCAGTAGTCAGGAACAAGGCATTGAGTACAAACTATGCTTGCACCATTTGTGGCTTGTATGGACATTACTCCCACCATTGCCAAGACCTGCTCTAATTTTGAATGACACTCGCTAACCTCCATCACCATTCCCTTGAGTCTGAGATCACCTTGATCGAAGAATTTCACCCACCACCACCTTCTTCAAACACCATGTCCATCTACATGATGTACAGTTCCATCAACCCACTCATCTCCACCAATGGTCCATCAGACCTGTCACTTCGTTGCTTCAACAATGATGAGGAGATACTTGAAGCTTTGACTTCCCCGGAATACTCATGGGACAACATGTACCATTGCTTATCTTCCTCCCAGAAGAGCTTGTATCGCAGTCCAACCATTTTTCCTCGGATACCAAAGATTTCATCCATGGGATGATTGACTGGTTCAAGAACCCAATCCTAGCACCCAATGCCTTCAAAGAAGGGAACATGGCGAAAATTTCACCAACAATTAAAATCAACATCTCGACCAACTCTTAGATCATTGAGGAAATCATGCTGGGGGGATATTGCTCCCCGAAAGAGGTCGATGCCTACACCACTCTCTTCCAAGAATTCCATGACATCTTCGCCTGGTCATAAACTAAAATTCTTGGCTTAGATCCATCCATCATGGAACACCACATCGACAAATGGCCTGATGTGGCACCCATCCGCCAGAAGAAACAGCCCTTCCATCCATCCAAAGTGGCTGCAGTGAAAGCCAAGATGGAGAAGTTGTGCACAGTTGACTTCATTTATCCCATTGCATACACAACTTGGGTTTCTAATCCTGTTCCCATGAATAAAAAACAGGGTACCATTCGCATTTGCATAGACTTCCATGACCTTAATGAGGCATGTCTCAAAGACAACTTCCCCACCCCATTCATCGACCAGATCATCGATGCATGTGCCAGACATGAGGCCTTCTCCTTCATGGACTGTTTTTCTGAATACAACTAAATCCAAATCCGGAAAGAAGACCATTACAAAACGGCATTCAAAACCACATGAGGCACATTCTCCTATCAAGTCATGCCCTTTGGCCTAAAAAATGCTAGAGCCACCTTCCAGTGCAGCATGACATATTGTTTCCATGATTTAATTCACATCACCTTGGTCTACTTGGATGATGTCACCACTTTATCACAGAAACAAGCACAACATATAGACGACTTGCAGCAAGTCTTTTTACGTTGCCCAAAGTACAACATCTGCCTGAACCCCCTCAAGTGCATTTTCTATGTCCTAGCAGGCCATTTACTCGAATTTATCGTCTCCCACAAAGGGATAATGGTAGATCCCCTCAATGTTCAGCCCATCCTTGATCTTCCTTCCCAAATAACTTGATACTAACTACAAAGCCTACAAGGCAAGGAAAACTTCCTTCATCGCTTTGTGCCAGAGTATGCAACAAAATCCTATGGATTCATATGCCTGCTCCACACAAAAATCCCCTTCGTTTGGGATCAGCAAGAACAAGAGTCGTTTGAGGCACTCAAACAAGCCCTGGCTTATGCACCATTACTCTCACCACCAGATTTCGCTTGGGACTTCATCCTTTATGTGTCAGCCTGAGAAAACACCATTGCCGGAGTCTTGGTCCAAGAAGACGATGCACGCCATTTGCCACTTGCTGATTGGAGATGTTTTGTATCATCAAGGCATTGATACCATCCTACATAGTTGCCTCACCTGTGATGAGGCTAAGACCATCCTCAACGATAGTCATAGTGGAGCCTATGGTGGTCACCTTTCAGGCCTAGCAGCTGCCCAAAAGATTCTGCGCACTAGCTATTATTGGCCATCCATGTTTTCGGATTGCATAGAGGCACTCAAACATTGCCACATCTGTCAGCTTTTTTCACCAAAGGCAAGAACCCCCCCACCCCCCCCTGCACCATTACACCCTGTAGTCACAGTNATGGCTAATCGAATTCATGACAATCAACCCCGTTTCAGCTAATGGTCACAAATACATCATTGTGGTAGTTGATTACTTCACTAAGTGGGCTGAGGCCATACCCACATTCAATTGCAAAGTCAAAACTGCAGTGCATTTCTTCTTCAACCATGTCATTACACGGTTTGGTGTCCCTAAACAGTTAGTATCAAACCACAGGGCACACTTCCAAGACGCCGTGTGGGATGAACTGACAACCATGTTGAAATTCGAACACCGGTACTCCTCTTCCTACTACCCTCAAGGCAATGGCCAAGTTGAAGCAGTCAAAAAATCATCAAAATAATGCTTCAGCAAATGGTAGGAAATCACAAAATCGAATGGCATCACATGCTATTCTCTACCCTATGGGCTTATCGCACATCCACAAAACCGCAACCGATTTCAAACCTTTCTACCTAGTACATGGCGTTGAATCCATGCTCCCTATAGAGTGCCAAATCCCATCTCTCCGCCTCGCAATGGAACTCCTTCCTGATACTTCACCTTTAGAAGAACGGCTCCTCCAACTCGAGCAAACTGTAGAAGACCGTCGAGCTTCCCTCCAAGCCATCGAAGAAGCAAAAACACAATCAAAGATCCAATATGACTCCCATGTCCACCCTCGCACCTTGAGCAAAGGTGATATGGTCCTAGTCTACGACCAACCCAACGATAAATTGGGAAAAGGCAAGTTCAATCCAATGTGGTATGGCCCATATGCCGTCCATCGTTTCCTTGGAAAAGGGGCATACACCCTCATTGACTCTGATGGACAACTCTTGGAGAACCCCCACAATGGGATCCACCTCAAGAAATTTTACGCTTAACATCACCAATGAGTCACTTCATTTTCTTCTTCTTGTTTTTTAATGTTGTTTAGCAAAAATCAAAGGCAACACCATCAACTGCTAGTCAAAAGTCACTAGGAAACTGTTCGAGACACCTCTCACACCTCTGGGATCAAATCTCGATTTCTTTATGAGACCATTGTCTCATGTTTAATAAGTTAATTTTGGGACCATTTCCCACATGTCACCTCGATTCATGAGCCATGACATGATGATGCGAGTGTCTACAGACCTGTACTTGGATCACACTTCCCGACCGCTACTCATGCAAGCAATCGGGCCGCCGCCCATTAAGGATTGTACTATACTTTTATTTTTGTATTTATAATTGTCTGTTTTAGCGCACCTCACGCGGACATCTGGACCATCGTCCACAATACCCTTTGTTTTTCTTCCATGTATTTGACATAGAAGTGTCCTCGAGCCCCCACCCGTCAAGAAATGTAATTTTAGCTTTTATTTTGTATTTTTAACACATATATTGTCTTTTCTTTTTACCGCACCTTACATGGACCTATGGACTACTATCCACAAAACGATTTCTTTTCTTGCACGTATTTGGCATGTAAGTTCCCCCAAACTTGCACCCACATTGCATGTAGACAAGTTTTTCCACTGCAACACACACACATGCTCTCTTGACCTCTGTGTGAGAGACCTCTGTGTGAGAGCCACCTCAGTTTGCATGCCTCTGCTACACCGACTTACAAGCCTCTGCCACAATCTATCCCACACATGTATTGGTATGTTTGAGAGCCTTCTGCTCTATCCATACTGCGCGGATGACCTTTGGACCTCTGTCCACCGTCCCGACATGGGGCACCCCTCGTGCCACCACAGTTGGTTGACCACATTGGAGTTTCGTTTAAGCTCTTTTCTGACTCCTTAAAACTATAAAAATATCATCGAGCATAGCTGCTTCCTTTCTCGCTCGCTAAAGTATAGGAAAGGGCATCTACATCATCTCATTTACCTCCTTTTCCGGACCATGTAGACCACCTCATGAAAAGGACCTCCTTGGCACACTCAAGCCAAGACTGTTCCCCTCTGCATACTTTTGTGCTTTCTCGGGCAGAGGGGCCGTACTTTATGAAAAATCCCACCATTGGTTGTCCTTAATCTCTTTTCCATCTATCTCAATAAGAAAAGATCACCAAGCAATGTAGGCTTCATTCATCCTTGTAAAAGTATTTGAATGACCATCCAGTCAGTATAGGTTTAACCTTTTCCTGCCTGATTGGACTACCAATAGTAAAGAAGTCTCTCATCCCCTCCAGGATGGGAAAGCTCTCCTATGTATACTTTTATCCTTTTTTGGGCATAGGAGACTACCAACAAAAAAGATTCCCCACTGGAGTCTTCTCCGTGCTTTCAAACTCTCAAAAATTGAAAGCACCATTGAGCACTTACCTTCTCGGGCTCGCCAAAAATCCACGAGATCATACCACAATGGTGTCCCTAGACACCACCCCATAGAAAACAGTTTGGAGGCATCCCCACATTAGGTCACCTTTATTCAGAGTAGTCTGCAATGTGTCTTCCTTGGATCCCATCAGTATCAAAAGTGTCCTCCACCTCCATGTATTTCCCATCTGCAGTGACATTCTTGGTATTACAACTATTATCCCATTCCCATGTGTTAAGTTTCATTTGTTTCCTGGTCCACCCCGTCATCATACTCTGAACAAAGGAAGTTTGAGTCTCCCACTACCCCCCTGCCCCTGTTAAGTTTTTCCTTCCCTCCCCTCCCCCCGAATTTAGTGAGTCAATCGACATTTTGCTTCACACCTTCCAGTTATCCCTCGCGCTCCCAGTTAGGGCCAGGTCTCCCTCTATCGATGCCAACAAAAATATTCCAGAGGATAGACCTAGAGGTCCCTATACCTTGGTTTCGTTTAAATCATTGATGAGTTCCCTGGACCACTTGAGGGCAGTCCTTAGTGCCTCTCGAGGTGGTTGTTTCTCATATGTTTGACTTCAACTCCATCATTGCACTGTTGAGATTCGTACAGGGTTTGTTCCACACAGTACTTGGTCAAAGAACCTGGATGTCACTCGAATCTAGCACATTGGTGAGTCTACTCGAGGGACCTAAACAGGTTAAGTCCCTTGTGATTTCCGAGTTGACAGTGATTTGAAGCCCCAGCAGTGATTCAATATACTTTCATGATTGATGCAGCATACTTGTACCATAGAGACTCTGACCCACAATCAGCAAGTCCACACAGCTATGTACCAGATCCAGCGGACTGTCAGCCATGAAGATATAACATTCCATTAGAATTCCATGGGTCCAATGTACCATATCACTATTGTATTCAGCCTTACATGGAGACAACCATTACTGTAACAACAGTTGTATATGATCAGCTCTTGTATTGTAGAGCATAGATCAAATTATTCTTTTGACATTGTCATGAGCATGGGGATTCCTGCCTTGTCCATATACATGTCACACATTTATTGTATCTCACCCATTGATGGGAACCAAATTAATACAAAAACCAAAATCCACCATGCCCCAGCCCCGGAAGCACCAACTCTACACAGCAAATCCTATCATGTCCGTCGGTCATACATTGAGCTCTTGCCCTCACACATCAGGGGGCAATCTCTTAACCCAAAAATCCACCACATAGCTCTTTATGGCCTACACCACCCAAGGAGACCATCTCACAACACTCATTTCACTCCATAAGACCTTCCATTTGAACCCCACACCTCCAAAAGAGCCCAAGGATGAAGAAAAGGGCTAAAACCCCCAAAAAAGAGCCCAAAATGGTCCCCTAGGAGCTAAAGCCCTCAAAAAGGGGCTAAAACCCTAAAAGGGGCTAAACTTACGGTAAAAGGAGCTAAAGCCTTGACCAAGGGCTTAAAACCCTAAAATCCCTTGGAAAAACTATAAAAGGAGGGTGGGGGTTCACTCTCAAACCACTCCTCACTTACCTATTTTTATACTGCCAATGGATGCTTTGAGACCTTTGCCTCTCAAACCACCCACACTCCCTCTTCTCCATCTCCATCCCATCAAGCCATTGCTTCCCAACCAAGAGAGAGGTGGTCCCATGAGCTAGGGCATGGTGGCCCATTTCCACCCAAGTGAGGTATAACATTTATTTTCACGTTTGTCTAATTGTTTTTGCTTTCTAAATGTTATTTTTACTTGTAGGTTCTATTTGTTGACATTGTTTGCAGGTTTTCCATTGCAGTAGCCTAGGTTGCTTGCAGGTTTCAAGGAGGCGCAACCCTAACCCATTTTCCGTAGAGGGGTTCACAAGGGCTTCTTCTCCCTCTTTCTTTTCTGTTATTAGCTCATAGCTTAGATCTAGCTTATAGTTGCAGCCATTTGCTTACTCTAGTTTAGTTTAGTTTGTTGTTCTATTTATGCTATTTCCTTTTCATTTTTTCCTGTTTTCAAAGAGTAGGAACCTAACCTTGTGCCCTATAGGCACAAGGGAGCCATTCTTTCTCCTACAGTGAGGATAAATCCTCACAACAATTGGTTCCATTGCCGGTAGTACATATCTGAGATGAATAAAAGAAGGTGATATCAGAGTAGGAGATTAAGGACTAGTCAGAGCGTAAGATAGCAAATTATTTGCAAAATTACACACGAAGAAACAGATCAACAACTGCTTAGGCAAAAGAAAGGTTCTTTACAAACACCCATGAGAAGTTCGTAGAATTGGTACCCCAGCTCTTGAAGAAACTTCTGGATGAAAAATCCAGAAGGGAATAAAGAACAAAAGCTACTAGACAAACTGATTCGAGGGGGAAGGACAAACCTGTCGAAGTGGTTTGAAAAGCTCACCAACAATTTCTGCAAGGAGAAAGCTATAGAGGAAATAACTTCGGTAGAATCTGTTCAAAAGAAATTCTATACAGACCTTACCAAACAGTTCATGTGCTCCTTATAGACCTTGTTGTTCAAGTTCCTAATAGAAAAAAGGAGTGGGTCATATTGTCGAACCTCGTCCATTAATATGCGAACCGCCACAAAATACTAATTGGGCGGAGAAACGAAAGAAGTGGGAAAAATTCATTGCTGAAAGGGAGTGGAAATATTTCCAAAGCAAGTAAAATTAACTATCCGAGCTTTCTAAAGCGTCGGGTAGGCAATGGGGTGGTAGCTGGTCATATGTTGGGGTAAAGGAAAAATGGATTTTAGTCGACTAAATAGAGGTACCATCACCAGCAATGAAAAGACGACCTAAAAAGGAAATCAAATGGACAATGATACACAAAGGTATGATAGATTTACAGAAGGTAGAGAGGGAGAAGAGGCTGAAAAGAAGGGAAGAAAGAAGAGAAAGAGTTATAGCACTGCAAATAAGAATGAGTACGAGGGTGCCAAACCAGGAAAGAAATCCACCAGATTTGGGTCATGATAAATAGGGAGAAGGCGTCGATGAAGAAGTGTCACCCATGGAAGAATATCTATGGATAGAGCAGTGAGAAGCTCTCAAAATAGAAGTCCCTCAAGAGATAAGACCTCTGTCTCCAACAAATTAGAGTACTAGAATACAAGCCATTGTTAAGAGGACCTCAAACTAAAAGCTGGTGATTTTGGTAGACGGAGTCGACTAGATGACGAGATAAACAATGATAATAATCTACTTATCCATTGACCAGAAGAAGGAAATTGGGTCACACTTCATGTGTACCCTTCCAACTAAAGTATCCATTTAATTTACCCAACACATGAAGGAGCACCCCCCTTGCTAGATATAGCTTTGGATAAAAGAGAAAAATCTGACCTATAGACAAATAGTTGTAGTTGGACATCGACAAGAGAAGTTGACCCCAACTAATTGTTTTTTAGAGAATAAATGACAAACAAAACAACTAACAGAAGGGAGAGTTATGTCAACAATAGCTCTGCGCAAAAAGATAAACAAAACATCCCACTACCCCCACCACTGCTACCTCTTGAAGAAGACAGCGACAGCGAATCCGAAATGAGTCATGGATCAGCGCATATCCCTCTATATGAGGGCAATGAATATCCCAGACAACATTGGTTCATCTGCAAGTTGACATGGGAGGCCAACAGGGTTACAGCAGAAGACATACAGATGGCACAATTCGCTAGTACAATTAGGAAAAGATCTCTAATTTGGCATATGACCTTTTCTGAGAGAACCCCCAATGCATCGAAGGCAGAAATTAAAGTGCCATTTCTATCATTTTTTAAAACTCTAGATGCTAAACATCTGGAAGCTAAGAAATTGAAAACAACATCACAAAAATGAGGAGAATATGTTCATGACTATGACAAATGTTGGAAAGACCTCCTCATCCAATTGGATTATGTAAATGATGAGCAACTATTAATCCAGTGGCTTCTTGCAGGTCTATCCTAGAAGATTCAATGGCATATAAGCCTAGAGACATTCAAGACATATGAAGATGTGCTTACTGAAGCCTAATTACAAGTAGAGATGGATGAAGACTTCTAGGCATATCCCACAGATAATAGATTGGAAGAATAGCTTGAGATCATGTAGAAATCTTTAAAAGAGATAAACCTTAAGAGTCAGGACATTTGGTACACAAAATTCTTAACGGCTATACATTCGAAAGATAACTGTCAACAGGACATTCAATTTGTGCAAACAAAATGTTTTTGCGACATCTGCCAAGAGCATGGAGAGCACACCACAAAATATTTCCCATTCAACATGAAGAATGGTAAAGAATCATGGTGTGCAATTTGTAAAACTAAAAATATTACCACCACCAACTTCCACCCGAATCTAAAAAATCGTCAAAATTACCATGCAGTCTATCAGACGAATGCAGTTGCATAGAACAATGAGAACAATCAACAAAGCAATGCTCAAAGTGAACAAAATCATAAAAGGTACGATGGTCATTGATATGAGCACTGGTTCAACAACTGACATGGAGGATATGGAGGTTGAGTTGGATTCTCTGGGAATTGCAACAACTGACCACGTCGGCCCATCCAATGTTTCATGTGCTGTAAAGAAGGTCGCCGTTATGCAAACTATCCATACAAAGATAGAACTGACTTAAAATTTTGTACTAGTTGTGGAGTAGGGGATCTCTCATTAGAGGATTGCCCTACTATGCTTGATAAAATAAATAAGAAGAAAAATGTTAATGTCTTGTCATGTGTGCAAAAACATGATATAATCAATACAAAGAATCTGCATATAGTAACCTGACAAGGGACCAAAATTGGGAATGATAACCCACGAATAAGCAAAATAAAGGAATAGAATGATTATCCTGATCCAGTTAAACAAAAACAACTGTATAAAGATGAAACAAATGTATTTAGAGAATTTGCTCAACAAGAAGAAGAGGATGATAATCGACAAGACATAGTAAAAGAGTTAATACACTTACTACAAAAAGATAAAATAGTATCTCAATTCATCGACTTATTATATAAAATAAAACACAACAATAACACCAAAAAACAAACAAAGAATATCTCCAGCCTAAACCAAAAAGATAAAAGTGATGCCGACCCACTTGTTGACCTAGAAATTGAAAGATACCATGTCCAACAAGTTGTACTCGATTTGGGATCATAGGTAAATATTATGACTTGAGACACTTGGGAGAAATTGGGTAGACCTTGACTATACGAGTCAGAAATATACCTGAAATTAGTCGACCAAGGCCTAATTGAACCTATCGGAGTGTGGAGAAATGTCCACTCAACAATAAAAGGAATATCGACCAAAGTCAACTTTGAAATTATTGACCCTAAGAAAGGATCCAGCTCCTTCCTAGCATTAGTAGGTCAACCTTGGGGAATAAAAATGAAAGCATCAATATCCTTAGGAAAAGAAAGAATAAAATTAAAAGGGAATGGACAAAAATTCATAGTACCTATCGATCCATCCTAAGGACAACCTTGGACAGAACCGATTGATGAATAAGTTGACATCCGACAACTATATCAGATACAGAATAATGAAGATTACACAGAACCTAATCTCTATGGTGAACTTTACTTAAGCAACCAAGATTTGGTAAGATACAATTCAGACGCATAACTATATGATTGGGAAGTGGAGAACTAAGAAACACAAGAAAGAGGCTGCTGGACTATTCAAAAAGTGCATAAAAAACCAGTCGAGCAATGTTTCTTGGTGTCCACCATCCTCGAAAATATTTGAAAAGAAAAGTAGGGAATATCCTACCCTAAAACCAACAAATATAAGTAATACAAAAATACCAAGGTACAAAGAAAGAGAATCCCTACTCATGCATATAGAACAAGTATCGAGAAACATTGGTGAACATGGCTGACTACAAAGCTTAGTGGAAACTTTTATAGGACAAGTTGTTAGATGGTGGGATACCCATCAATCAATACTCCAGACATGAACAACAACTTCGACTTATTTTATAGAAATATTTGGAGGAAAGAAGTTAACCAACCAGGCCCATATACCTATATTTATCCAAGGGAAGGATCTAGAAAACCACATAAAAACATGTGAAAAAGAATGGAAAAGACTTGGGTATAAGTATGAACGTACATGGCCACACCTATTTCCATCAATGTTATCTGACTTACCAAATAAATGGTACAAAATGGAAGAGGCCTGAGGTGAAACATTCCTTTGGCATGAACTAAGAGAGAATTTTATCAAAGATCTCAGCTTCATACCACAAAATGAAAACTTGATCCAAACTGCAAAACAAATCAAGACATTTGTAGAACCGACAGAGAACAAAACCCTAAAACACAATCAACCGACAATAAAATGCAATAATATACAAACCAGGACAATACCATAGCCAACAAGACTACAGATGGAAAATGAAAATTTGGAAGGAAAAAGCTTTAGATGGAAATCAAACCATGTCAAAATGACAAAACCAATTTGCACAGTACTCAAAGTCAAGACAACTGACAAAGAAGACATTGACCGAATGACTACAACATACTTTCCTGCTACATTTTCACAGTTTAAAGAATGGAGTCGGCTAATCAATGAGACAAAATCACCTGAAGGGTTAGACGCTGAAGTGAAAATTAAAGAAGTCGACATATCGAATGATAATTGACCAAAAATAGCAAAAATAAGAGACTACTGGACTGAAGCACAAACAAAAAAGATAATAAACTTACTGAAAGAATTTCAGGATGTATTTGCTAGAGACTATAAGGATCTCAAAGTTCTAGTACATGAAATGGGTGAAATGAAGATAGACATTAAACTTGATGTTCGACCTGTAAAGAAAAGACCATATAAACTAGCTCATAAAAACAAAGAGATAGTCAAGAAAGAGATTGATAACATGCTTGCAGCAGGAATTATACACCCTATTGACCAATTAGAATGGGCAAGTCCAATGGTTTTTCAACCAAAGAAACATGATCCAACCAAGCTAAGGATCTATGTCGACTTCAGAGAACTCAATAAAGTTACGCTAACAGGCCCATTCTCGACACCTTATGTAGATGAAATCTTAAATGAGGTTGCAGGACATGAATGCTACTCGTTTACAGATGGATTCTTAGGTTATAACCAAGTACTAGTAGCCAAAGAAGATTAGAAAAAGGCAACATTCATATGTGAATTTGGCTCATTTTCTTACAGGGTTATGCCTTTTGGACTCAAAAATGCACCTACAGTACTTTCAAGGATTGTGGTTAAAACATTTCAAGAATATATTTACAAAACAATGGCAGTGTATTTTGATGATTGGACAATATAATCTATGTTGAAATACCACTGCAAATGGGTAAGGCTTATGTTGGAATGATGCAGACAAATCCAACTATCTCTGAACATCAAGAAGTGCATATTTCTAACTCCTATAGGGATACTATTAGGACACATTGTCTGTAGAGAAGGTATTAAGGTCGACTTCGCAAAAATAAAAATCATCATTGACTTAAAACCACCAGTGATTCAAAAACAAGTCAGGGTACTACTTGGTCATACATGATATTATAGAAAATTCATAAGACACTATTTAGATATGACATACCCACTGGAAGAATTGTTAAGAGAAGATCAGGGGTTTAACTAGACAGAGGAATGCAACATAACATTTGAAAAACTAAAAATAAATCTAGTTGAAGCACCCATCTTAAGGTTTCCAAACTGGTCAACCAAATTCCATGTTCACATCGACGCATCAGGTCTAGCAATAGGAGAAATCCTAACTCAACCAGGATACGATGGAATGGACTACCTTATAGTTTACAGCAGCAAAAAATTAAATAAAGCAGAAAGAAACTTTTTGACAACAGAAAGAGAAGCATTAGGAATGGTCTTCACAATACAAAGATATTGACCTGACCAACTAGATAATCCGTTTATCTTTTATACCGACCACCAAGAACTAAAATATCTCATCAATAAGCCTATACACCACGAGAGAATCTATTGATGGCTACTTTTATTCCAAGAATTTGAATTCAAATTCGTTGTTAGACCAAGAAAATTAAATTTCGGTCCCGACCACTTATCCCGAATCGACATAGGAGAGGAACCAACAGGAGTTGAAGACAACTTACCGGATGCACATTTATTTCAAATAGAATCAGTCTCGGCAGAGTTAGAAGAAATAGCTTAGTTTTTAGAAGATGGACAAGCACCAAAAGGGATGAGTACGAAGAAGAAACAAATATTAACCATGAAAGCTACTCCTTATAGTCTCATAAATGAATTCTTATATAAAATGGGTTTAGATGACATCCTCAGAAGGTCTGTACTAGAACATGAAAGAAATAATATTATATATGAAGCACATTATGGACCTATAGGAGGACATTTTCAAGCAAACACAACTACCAAGAAAATCCATCAATTAGGGTTATGGTGGCCGACACTTCATAAATACTATAAAAAGTTTGTAAGCCAATGTGATAGATGTCAATGGCTGGGTCGACCTCTGCCTAGTACAGAAATTCCCTTGATATCAGTAAACCCAAGCTTAACATTTGAAATTTGGGCCATCGACTTCGTAGGACCATTTCCCATACTAGCAAAAAGCATAGGTACAAGGTACATGATAACTGCAGTCGAGTATGTAACCAAATGGGCATCGGAAGAATTAGTCGACACATGTTCCAGTGAGATAGCCGCTAAATTCATCTATGAAAATATAATCACTAGGTTTGGGTGCCCAATAATCCCAATCAGTGACTAGGGAACACACTTTATTAATAAAACTATTGAAACAGTAATAGATCAGTTCCAAATTGACCACCGCCAGAGTACATCTTACCACCCTTAGTCAAATTGAGCAATTGAAGCATTTAATAGAACATTAACAAAAGGATTAACAAAAATATGTAACACTGACAAAGAGGACTGGGATGAAAAGATACCCACAATACTATGGGCATATAGAACAACATACAAGCATTCAACCGACCAAACACCGTTTCGACTAGTTTCTGGACAAGAAGCAGTAGTGCCACTAATAAACACCTATTATCATAGAGATTTTACATGTCGATGTCAAACATGGAAGAAAGGAGTAACTGCTACAATTAAATAAGCTAGAAGAACATCGACTGATCACTTTACAACATCAAGAAATCCAGAAACAATAGTAGAAGGCATGGCATGATCGAGACATCAAAAACAAGAACCTATCAGTAGGGAAATTGGCCTTTTTATACAATAGTTAAGTAAAAGAAAAAACCCAAAAAGCTACATATAGAATGGATGGGACCGTATGTTGTTGAAGAGATTCATGCTAACAAATAAATCCGACTAAGGATGTTACAAGGGATAGTAATTTAGAAAATTTTTAATGGTGCTCGACTAAAGCAGTACAGAAATTAAACAAAAAAATATATATAACGACCATAATGGTTAAACAAAAGCTATAAAAATCTGAAAAAAATCCAAAAAAAAAAAATAGAACCGATATCCATTAACTAGGATGACAAGGAATCAACACCTCGACAATGAACATCGCACCCATTGACATAACACCATCGACCACTCACATGATCAACATCGACCAATGACCTCTAAAGTCACATCACGCCTTCATGACTATGAGCGCCAAAATCAAATCACCATTAACACAAACTCAAGTGCGTGTGCTGAAACATCACGTCCTCCATTAATACACCCCTCGACAGAAATGTTAAATGCATCAACTATAAAACTGGATCGCAAAAGGATCATTTACAGTATTTCAAACAAAGAGAGCAACTTAGCAACCAAAAGACTGAAAGTTGAGAATACCGAAGTAAAGTCAACCAGCAAAACAACAAAATGGTGGAAAAACAAACCAGAGCTGCAGCCAAGTCTAAAGAAATACAAACTAAGGAGACACCATTAATAAGGAGACTAAGAAACATCAAGAACGCTAAGGTTGAGGAGAGCTCATGGGTGAAATTATGGTGTCGACAAAAATCCTACCCTAGCTAGAGAGAAAATAAATGACATTACTATTGTGAACTACACAAACACACCACTCATGGCCAGTTTTGGAGGCACAAAGGAAACAACAGTGAAATTCATCATAAGCCGATACCACAACGGTACATTTTATTTCGACAAACCAATTGAGATCTGTGGTGAGGTAATCTATAAATTGATTGGTTTATCAAACCAAGGTGACCCAGTACTAGTCAGCATAAAAGAAGGGTTGGTAGAGGAACTAACTAGATCATCATCAGGAAAGAACTCCAAAGGGCTAATGATTAGCCAAATACAAGCCAGAACGCCACAAATTATGGCTAAAATCATAGCCACTGGGATTACACCGACAGGTCGAGGAAGCGACCTAAAACTAGATATGTTGGAGGCAGTGGATACCATTGCCGACACAGGGAAAATCTATAGATGGGCTGAGTACATTGCCCACATGCTCAAAGGAATCTTTGAAAAATGCCAGGATTCGAGAGGGATTATAAGGTTCTCATCCCTTATGATATGGATAGTCATGTATTTCTTGTGTCATATCAGCGACAAGCAGTTTCAAGAACCCAGGAAATTCCATATGTGGAGATTCAAACCATTTTACCAAACTAGAACAGTGAAGGAACTAGAAAAAGGCAAAGTTTTGTTGGAAAACTGGTTCCAACAGCTAAAAATCCAAACGACCAGATGGAGGGTGCTCCAGTACATCCTATGAAGTCTTCCCAAAACTGCCCACATACAGTTAGAACTCTACCATACCACGGTGTGGTATATGCAGGGAACCAAGGAAAAAGAAAAGACTCTCGACTACTACCCAATAGTCGAAGAGATATTTCAGGAGCTAGCTCGATAGTCGGGTACAAAACTGTTGATACCATTAAAGGCCAAATAGACAGACCTATTAATAGAGGAGCCACTAACAAACCAAGAAAAATAAGAAGATTATGAGCTCTAATTATACATCAGTACATTTGTGTAGGAGGAGACACTAGAAAAAGATATTGGGTGACTGCAAATTAGAATCAAACCGTCGACATCCCAAAGGAAAGAGACACAACCAGAATAGCAGGTAACCAATCTAGCTGAAGAAAGCATTGTCTCGTCTCATCAACAAGAGGGAGAGATAGAAACTGAAAACCCCAATTATGCTATAACCAAAGAAAACATCTGCAAACTGTTAAAGAAGATATCATCCTCGAGGAAAAGGAAAAGAAGCGAGGAGCCGAAGCAGGGGAAAGGAAAGCACAAGCTTATCATCATGGAATCATTAGAAGAAGAAGATGAAGTAGTAGCCACGGTGGTTGACATCATCGAAGATGTCGTTGAGAATAAAATCCCAGTGGAAGCACAGTTCTAGAAATTTGTCGAAGCGGGAGCACAACAAGGTCAACCGAAAAAGGCAAAAAGCTCAAATACCTCAATGGCCAAGAATGTTGTTGATCTCATGTCTACACCCCCACCCCCATCTCCAACCAAAATAACCCAAGAAATAATTCTAGAGCCTCCTTCCATAAGCCCAATTGACATATGCAAGAATGCTATGCTAGAAACCCTAAAGTAAAGGTTCGACCAAGATAGAGACTTCTAGGTGTACATTTAAAAATTTCCTGAGTTACTCACCTAAGTAAAGAAGATCACCACCAAGTGACCTTTGTTCGAAGGTGGTGGATCTAGACTTCCCGTTCCTCAACCTGGCCAAGTACCCCAGAGTCTAAGGACTGTTGCAATTTTGAGTTTGACATTTCAAAGAAACCCCAACAAGCAAGCTGAAGTTGTCGCAAGTTAGAATACATCCCTCATTCCAGCTGACCTCGAACCCCCCCCCCCCACCAACCAGTGAACCAACAAGAAATGAGGAAGAAGAGAATGTGGAAGAAATAAATCAAGGAATCGATGAACTATTCTCTGACCTTCATGAAAGTTCACCTCCACAAATTCACGACCTAACATCTGACCACATCCCCAACACTCCAACCACACCCAACCATTCACCATCACCACCACCATCCCCCACCCTAGACCATGCACCCAAACCAACTACATCAGAGCCACCTCAACCACAAGCATCAATACCAACAACCTCTGTATCCAGACCCTCTATACAAAATCAAATAGATACACACTCAGCTGCAGCACTTGTCCAGCCGACCAAACCAGAAATGCCCTCGACCACTGCAAGTCAGCAACCAAAAAAACCATTGCCAGAAAATATGACTCTCACAGGTACACAAGTACAAAAGCAAGCAAAACAATAGAAACACAAAAAGAAGAGAGACATAAAGAAGAGGGGCCATCAAGGACAAGCAACAAGGGTCCACATCAGTCAACTTGGGTTGGCCACTATAGTCGACGCAACCAAGCTGAAGAATGGAGAGTTGGGATAACTTCTGGAAACCCTGGCCATTCAAGGAAAGACAAGGAGCTAAGATAGACGCAACGAGGTCGACAATAATGAAAAGGAACAAGTTGAGTTCCTAAACAAATGCAGAAACCTTGAGCAGTCTATGATACCATGACCAATAGAGGTTGACACCAACAAGCCACTAGAGAAAGCCTACCAGTTGTTTGAGAGCGTGGTTTCAGTGCTACAGACACAGATGAAGAACCCAAAATATGAGAAAAAAGAAGATATCACTCGATTGTTGATGTAGCAAAACACAGCTTTCTCTGAAGCATATAGAGTACTGGAAGATCACATGGAGGATTCGGTCATTATAGAAGGAGTACTCCAGGAGTGGCCTGCTTATTATAGGCAAGTATTCCAACAGACCCGATAGACATGAGAGGACATCCAAGCACTGGAGAAAAGGAAGAGCATGAAAGAAGCACTCAGGAGCACCATTGAAGATCAAATCATGCTGGAAACAAATAAAATGCAAAAGCTCGAGCGACAAGCACACCAATGCGTGCAACATGAGATTCTGAGCTTAGACAAACTAGATATCATCTATCCGCAAATGAAATGACTTTTGGAGACGGTCAAAGAAAAGGACCCGTTTTTGGGGCCCAACATGGAAAGGATAGAAGACTTGTCGATTCAAGAGAAGATGTCAACACTGTCAGGCCTCACAACATTAACAATCGACATTCAAAAAGTGTTGCAAAGTTGGATAGAATTCCAACATCAGTTAGCTGTGACAGCAAAAGCAATTGTCGAATTATGTGTATAGAAAATACTGACTATCCGACTTCATAGCCCATAAAATAACAAACAAATGAAATAACTACTTAGAGAGCGAAGAATTTTTTTTTGACTACCTCCCTTGTTCTTCAGGATGAAGAACAATTTTGTTCGTGGGGGAGATGTTGGAGTAGCTAGTCGACCAACTGACTAAGTCAACTAGCCGACTAAGTCGATTTTCCAACTAATTAGAGATTAGGTCGGCCACCTAAGGTCGTTTCAGTTGACAAAACCGCCAAGTAGTTATTTGTAACCATTTGTAAATGATATATATTAGGTTGTTGAGCCAGTGAAGAACTCAGTTCAGTTCGGTGTATTTGTATGAACTCATTTGTTATAATGTAATCTGTTATTCTTACACTTGTGTTCTTACCTCTTGTCTTTGATATGTATGTATGCTTATAAGTGTGTATTATTGGTAACCCTTTGTGATCCATGAGATTACAACAAGGCCATAAGATAGATAATGGGGGGAAACCTGAGAAAGTTGTTCCATTGGAGTTGGGACTATACTAAGTCATGGTGCTTGTGTTGATCCTACTCATAGTGGCATTGTAGCTCCTTGCACTAACTACTCCAATTGGTGTTGCTCCCATTTCAAATCCTTTATATGCCCCCCCTACCTACGACTCCTACCCCAGCATGTCCATCATCACGCAGTTGATGGTGATGAGCACCTAAGGTTGGTGATATGTCAGCAGTTCCAGGTGCCCCACTAGCCAGACATGTTCGATATCTGAATAAAATATAGCTAAGTATAAGTACCCAATATATATACAGAAACATGTACATAGAAAAAAATGGAGAAAACATCTATACAAATATCATAACCACCTCAGGACTCCCACCCATGTACATGTAATAGTAGTTATGCATCCCCAAAAAAATGTGTGCAACTATAGGATACCACTCTATAAAGTTGATCCATTGACGTTAGACCCATAGATAAGGCTCTGTTAAAATTTTCTCCACATCACCACTACTAGTCCATGACATCACTCACCCCTAAAAGGCCATACAAGGATTCCTTATATATCTTTGTGGCAATATCATGGGCATTCAGAGAAATAAATCCTGCTCAAAGAAGTGAAAGCATACTATGATCCTACAAGTGAATTTACCATGGCTCTACATGAACAACATGGTCATTAGCTCATGCAAGTGTTGTAGTAGCATGTGACCTAAGGCTACTTGGTTCCCACCCATCAACCACTCCACTAACAAGTGTTGGAAGCCACTAATCTTGTGAGTGCTCTTAACTCCTACCACTTAATGAACCACTACCACAAAACATGGACAACGAGGCTATCAATGTGTGAAATACTAATCCATCTAGTGTTCTTCACCTTTGACTCTCCTGCATACTACTACTCAATCAGTTTATCCATTGTTCGATGACTTGTCAATGACAAATGTAGTGACTCCCTAATACCGTGAAAGGGGAGCTCAGTAAGGAAGTAAATATAATGGCTCTCAATATTGAGTTCCTCCTATACCACATGGAAACAACCTTGTTGATGATCCCACTTACCTAGGAGTTCCCCTAGTAGGTCCTCACTTGATGTCATATAAGGACAGACAAAAACCTTCAGTATCCTTTAATCATGCAAGGCCTACTCATCATCTGGTTTTCCTAGGATGTGTTGAGTAAACTAATCATGGGGCCACTCATGATATTAAATCGACACCATCATTTTGAAAAAATGGGAACCTACATTCACAAAAATAAACCACATAGGTAGTCCTCAACACCAAAATAGAAAATACTAACAAAATTTAGAATGGCTTTCTCATCATAAAGGAGAATGATCTACATGACCAAATCCACACTTGCCTAACATGGATTAGTCATGTGGCACAAGTTTCAATGTGTTCAAATTTTGCACAACAAAAATAACCCTCTAATTCAAAATCTAATACATTGAAAAATGAAGAGAACGGAATGAGGGATTACCTAAATCCAGCAAAACCGAAATCTACCGATTGAATCTCCGAGAAGAAGAAAAAAATATCTAAGGAATTAATGCAGCTAATGACACAAATGATTTCAAAAAGAGGGCACCATGCCATTTTAGAGTTATGACATTAAGTACCTAGCCATAAACATGCTCTCAATTGGGTAAATACCCACTTCAATGAGGAGAATAGGATATGGATGATTTCTTTTAATTTTAAGATTGTAATTTACAAAATGCTTATGGATTTTCTCAAGCCTTCTCTAAGATTCTCTAGAGAGTTTGCAACTCCAAGATCAACACCCACATAGGAGAATAAGAGTGACAAGAGTTTCAAAGATGAGTTTCATTTTATCCCACATCACAAAATTTGCTCGCTCACACTTCTCAAGACCAAAATGAGTTGTCCACCCTCCATTGATTATTTTTCCAATGTTGTAGTTCAAGTTAATCTTGTAATGGATATCAGTCGCAAGATATTTGTAGGAAGTCCCTTCCTCCAAGTTGTTATTATCATACAAAATTTGAGAGTAAATGATCTTATTAGATTTTATGAACATAACTTTGGTTTTGTTGGTATTGACAGGAATTCCCATAATTAAGCAAGATTTCTTGAAAAAATTTAATTTCTCATAAAGATAAAAAGGTATATTTCCAAAAGAATAATATCATCATAAAAAAGAAAAAGGGTGATTACAAATCCCACTAACATCGTGGGATTGCAACCTCACTCTACTAAATAAGTTTATATCTTATAAATGTATATACAAAAAAAGGGTAGCGTAGAGGGGGAAGCCTTACTCAACTCCTATCTTATAATTCTTATTATCTAAGAAACCCTCATTATTCATAAACTTGGCAATGGCATTCTCGTATGTACAACATTATTGTAGACAATCTCAACTTGAAAACAACCTTTAACTCTTCTAATATTTTCCATAAGTTTTTTTAAGCATTGTATCAAAACATTTCCTAAAGTATAGAAATCAACAAAGGAAATTGAGCTTGTTATTGCAACATTCCTCTGCAATGATCCTGAGAGAGGTGGTGTATGGTGGAATGGTACCTTCAAAAACTATTTTTACCTTTAGTTGTTTTTCCTTGACTTTCTAGCTATATGTTGATCTTATTTTCCAAAATAATACCATATAACTTTGCTAACAGAGGGCTAATCATAATGATCCTAAATTTAGAGGCATTATTTTATCGTTGCTTTAAAAAAGGGCACAATAAGTCTTTGAGACAAAGGTTTAGGGAATCCTTTCTTGATTGCTAGATTGAAGAGTTGATGAAAGTGAGGGATAAGGACAAACCGTCAAATTTTTAAGATTTCTTCTTGGTATCCTTCAATATTGTCCTTAGCTTTCCAATTCATGGATTGCTTAATCCTAAAATCTTCATCTTCTAAAGAAAAAAATTCATTATCAAAAAAAAGAGTTGAACTTTATACACAACATCATATGATTCATAAAACCTTTTTTTTTTGGTCCTTGTGCACGACATCATATGATTCATAAAACTTCTTATAATAGGATTTCCAATCAATCAATACAATCAAATTATTCTTTTTAATTTTGCTAGCTACAATGTTTAACGCATGTTAACTATCACAAACTTATATGTCTCCTCGATAAAAACTATAATAAAATGCATTTAAGTTTTTCAATCCAATAAAAATGTTCTAATTCTTTTTTCTTTTATGTTATTTTAGAAAATGTTTTTTTTAATTTAGAAAATTCGTTTTATCTCGTCAATAAAGATAGCCATAAAATGTATTTTTCAAAAAACAAAATGTTTCTATCATTTCTTGTTGTTATGTACCTATGGTAGCAAGGAAATATAGAAATCGCGCTCAGTTATTAGTGTGTCCGTAGCATTGGTAAATTTTTCCAGACTCTAATGTTTAAGATTACGATTAAATAAAAAACTTTTATATATTTTAAAAAATTAAACGAGTTATCTTATATTTAATGGAGTTTTCTAAACACCGTTAATTTGAATTTCAGGTCAATTTTCTGTCGGAATCTGATGAATTTAACTCATAAAATCTGTAATTTTTGTTGTTAGTTAGGCATTCTAAAAGCTGAAATGAAATCATGTAACACAAAAACCTCTTAACACCCACACTCAATAATATAACATTGTTTTTGAAAATTTTAAAAATTCAATAAAAATTCATAGCCAAAAACAAATAAAAACCAACCAAAAAAACAGAGAAATTAATCCCCTATTTAGCCAACTTGATGTGGGTGTCTCTTCCTTGTTGTTTGTGCCCATGAATTGGCAATCAGGGATATTTCAACTACATTTGATGGTGTAAGCGTACTTCATAGGAATAAATCGCCACCGTTGCATTGGAAGATGGGGTTTGACCTTTTGCTAATGTTTGTAATGTTGTCTTTTTTATTAAATTGAATTTATAAATTCTTAATTTTCCATTGGACAGTGATGTCTTGTTGTCATCCTGGGCTTTGGAGCCACGCATCGGCACCAATTCATAGTTGCAATCTGAATGGAAGACTCATCGATTAAGATCTATAACAATGGAGTTGATGAGGTCCATCCCCAGATATCATTAAGAAGTTATGTGGCCAGCTTTGTATTGGATGTGATTTCTTGTTATTACTTTGATTTGAAGATTGTTTGTAACTGAATGCCTTGTGGATTTCATATAAAAATCAAACTCAAGGGACACCAAAAGAGAATAACACGAATTGCTTTCTCTCGTGTATTAAATGTACTTGTTTCATCAAGGGTAGATGCACATGTAATTGCCATTATAGGATTTCTATTGTTACTTTGTGCAATATTAAGTGTAAAAGTACAAATATTTAGTTTCAATTTACATAGGGGACTTTGGCATGTTTATGCATTGCAATCTTATCTCCCCACATGGATGCATGTTTATCCAATAGAATGTAATTTTCAAAGGCCCTAGTTTGTTCTTTTTGTGTGTAGTTACATTTACAATAACAATGATTGAGGTTGAGTGTAATACACCAAAAATTAATAATTTATTAAATTAATTATGCTGAAAGTTAATTTAACTATTATTTTTATCTTTATTATTTTTGGCAGAATGTCAAGAATAAAACATTTTTATTGAATAAAATATGTTGAACAGGGGACAAAATCGGATATAGTTGTTAAAGAGTGTTTGTTGATCCGCAAGAGGAAAATACAAGTGGTTGAAGCCATTGAGTCAGAACTCAAGATGCAGGAGGCATCATCCCAAAATAATGAGGTCACAAGTCCTAATTGAGTGCTAA
Organism: Pseudotsuga menziesii; assembly: GCA_001517045.1. NCBI lineage: Eukaryota > Viridiplantae > Streptophyta > Pinopsida > Pinales > Pinaceae > Pseudotsuga > Pseudotsuga menziesii. The sequence goes on from LPNX010895336.1 coordinate 63,682, forward strand.
ATAGTCGGAGGCTCAGAAATGAAAAAGCCCTAGATAAAATACTATATATTAGCATGTCCATGAGCAACCAGAGGCTAGCATTGGATGAGGATCGAATCTGAGAATGCAAGAGATGGTGCATTGAATGATTTTTCTCTTGGTTCAACGAGCAGGATTGTAGGTTTTAGAGAAAGTAACTTGGCTTCTCTAGGAGTTGGTTGGGAGGAACATCTTCTCCACTTTTGTTTTCCCAGGATTGGTGCCAGGTTCATTATCTGTGTGTTAAAATGATTGTAGAATGCTTTTATTCTATATCTAAAGAGGTTAATTTAGGACTTAGTATGTATCAGTTAGTTTAATTATGCTATGATTAACTGTTTACTAGCATTTAGGAAATTCTATGATTTGGCATCTATACTTGAATTAAGAATTCTGTTTTTATTTAAAAATTGAATTCTACGCACAAATAGAAATGAATCGTTTATTTCCAATATGTAATGTTTATTTCCAAATTCTTCATATAGTATCGATTTAGTAATGCATCGCTACACTCCTTATTTATATTAATTTCCTAGACTGTAATTTCGAAACTCAATATGTAGCAAGATCCCTAATCATGTTAGCAATATGAGAAATATAAACAATATTACACAGAAATATCAGATCATAGGTCTAAACTAATTACCCCTTTACATAAGAATTCTTGAATTTTCTTTATAATTACTTAGATGATATCTTAAAACAATTTTCCCCTAGAAGATCACTGAAAGAACAACATGCACAAAACATAAGAACACAAGAACACATATATTTTTCTTAGGGAAACCACAAGGGAGAAAACCCTGCAAAACTTCCTCAACATAGAACTCAACCAGTGTAGTGTAAAACTCAGAAAACAACTTCTCCTTCTTTCTGGTGCACTACTACCTTTCTCTCGCGCGTGAAGAACAACTTGAGTGAGTGATTACAAATGAAGGGAAGTGCCTCCAATTTATATTCTTTTGTTGACTTGACATCTAATGTCGTGGGGCTGACTTCACTAGCTGTTAGGGCTAACTTGTTCAAATGGACATTACAAAAAACATTTATTATAATGACACTTGGGTACTAATGATCCGACTTACATTCATATATTTACATTTCTTCTTTTAATGAAACTGACAAGACCAAACTCATTGTAATATCTCGAATTTTGGACCTAACTAATGACCTAACTTACATTCATATATTTACATTTCTTCTTTTAATGAAACTGACAAGACCAAACTCATTGTAATATCCCGAATTTTGGACCTAACACTCATAGGCATGTGCCTATTGATTATGATGATTATCTTGATGTTTTATTTTTATATTGGGTTGAAGACCCCACTGCATATGAGCATGATGATTTGTTTTATATATTGGGCATAAGCCAATTATTGATGATATATGTATATGCTTGTTTGTGTTGGGCATGGACCCTAAACCACATGATTGATGGGATGTTTTGTATTGAGCAAAGAGATCTGCATCACTTGAGTGATTGATGATTTGTGTTGAGCGAGAAACTCTACAGCACATGAGTACTTACCTTTCTGTTGAGCGAGAAGATATGGAACACATGAAAAGATAATTGGATGTGTTGGGAATAAGACCTAGCGCCTTCCATGTTGTTGTTGAGCATAATCTCTGGAGCATCGGATCCTTGGCCATTGTATCCCTAGGTGTATCATACAAGTACATCCTAGAATTAGTGTTGAGCAAAGAGCTGTGGAATTGCACTAAATTGTAACTCCATGTTAAAGCATTGAGTATGGGATCTGGTGAGTGCTAGGGGTTACTGAAAATAATTTAATAACTTTCGAGTGAAAATGACTCGAGAAAAATATTGATCTCATCATAGTTATTTATAAGTGATTAAATGAAATTTCGAATTTCATTATTCTCATCAAGTACTGAAGAGCTACCACGTTATACGAGGAAAATCCAACATGTAAGGATATTAAAAGTTTCCTAGCCTAGTAGACCTAAACCATCTACCTACTTGACCTTAATGAAGAGTGTTATTAAGTCTAAAGATCACGGTATATGATGCCCTAAGACAAATGTTAACAAGTGTTATATTATTATGTACTTTATACATGGTATTTATAAAGAGTTAAATATAATAATAATATTAATAATGAAATAAAAATAAAAGCTCCATCCAATTATTATTTATTATGCAAAGATAATAAATAGTCCAAAAACTAAAAATTCTAACTAGGAACTAGTAGGAAGTTCCTAAGTTAAAATATTAATAATTAACCAAAGCAATTGAAAAGGGTTAAATCAAGAAACCAATGTTTATTGATTTAACTATCCCTTCGATTGAAAAGTCTGTCTATAAAGACTCAAGACAAGGAAATGCTTGGGGTTCTGATCTATCATTAGAGGAGTCGTTTTTCTTCCTATTTGCTCTTAAGTAAATTATTGGAGAAACATTTTCCTAGAAGGAATAAGGAGAACTGATCCAGATCTGATATACAAAGATAGGAAACCCTACCTTAGGATCTCTAACCTACTTGCATGTTGGATTCCAGCTCGCAAGGATATGGATTAAAACCAGGAATGGTTCTAGGTCATGGTTGGGTGGAACGTGGTAGTTCCCAATTGATTTGGTCATCAAAACACAGGTCATATCTATCTTAAATTGTTAATGCTAGTTATTTAAAATGTGCACAATCAACCATTCATAGAGCTTCAATTTTACAGGTATGGAGCCCTAGACTGTCTATTCTACCTTCCTAGAATAAATGCTAGCTATGTTATGTAAATGACGACTTTGCATTTTCTAGCCCAATGCATATGTTTCTCTGTTTAAAACTGCTAAGGTTTGCATCCTAAAGTATTAGCCCTAGGTTGTAAGTGATTTCCTATATCAGTTTATCCAGGGTTTATGTATTGATTTATTTCAGCAAGTACAATTTATTGACTAATGTTCATCAAAGGTTTTACACCCCAGTTTAATTTTTTTAAGTAGTATTATTGATAAATATGGGTAATGTACAAACTAGTTTATTTCAAACCTACTATTATTTTTTACTTAGTCTTTATATACATTACTAACATATTCCATTTGTCAGTAGTGACATGTTATAGATTAAAGTAGATAAATCTTAGAAACTAGATAACCTAATTTACTGTCTACAAACTCAACTATTATATATATATAAACAGAAGAAGACATCATACATAAACAAATCTGAAAGCTATCTCTACATTTAAATCCAAGATAAATGAACCATTAAGACCTTTCAAGGTCTATCTCATTAAACAAAAACTAAATAATCAATCATTCCATTAAATAACAACATTATAATTAAATGAACAAGAATGTTGTGACCAACCTTTGGTCCAATGTTCACATCTTTGTTCATATCTAAATACACAGTCCTAGTGCTAAAAGAAATCATGTCATAATTACATGCACAAGTATTCCATAGGTCGCATTTAATAAAGCTCATAAACATTATATATAAACTAATTAAATAGTTAAAACAAATTAAGGAACTCTGTAATTATAAACAGAGATCACAATTTCAACCCCTATGGGTTCACAACTCAAGTCACAGGCCTAACTCAAATAACCATATCATTTATGCATAAACATTAACCAATTACATAACTCAAAAAATGTTCCATTTAACGAATTAAAACACCATAAACACACACAGGAATCGTTTCATGTACAAAACACATCAAGTTCGTATTACAAACCAAATAATTACAACGATGAACATGAATCGAATCTTGTGGGCATGTAAGCCCAACTCTCGTCCATATCAAATTGATAGCTCATTACATTAAACACCAATTAGATTCAAACCCTAATGGTTTCGTTTGCATCCAAACTAAGGCCACGCTATACATACAGAGTATGTGGGTGACATTAAATAAAATCAACACTATTAAAATAACAACCCAATACTTTGCTACAGCAAACTCGTAAGGCCTTAGCTATAGCATAGCCTCAGCCATGTTATTCTTAAATACACAGTCCATTAACAATAAACCTATAGCAACCATGATATCATGGGTTTCCAACCCATGGTCTCCCACAATCCACTTCACATAAGAATCAATAACAATAAATAAAACCCTATACTAATCTATCCCAACACTGTGGGCAATGCTCATTTCACCTAAGGCATGGACTTTACCCACAATGTCAAGTATTACAGTAAAAATCTGGATAACATCGTTATACAAAGAACATCCCAACAGGCAAAATGCCACATACAAACCCACCATGAAAAACAAATAAATGCAATATAAAGTTGTCATATGCACAACATAGAATAATAACCATGGAAATTATATAAAAATAGTTTATATCTATTTAATAGTGGTTATCAAGTCTATTACATAGTCGCCATTCAAAACCAAAAACAAAGTTTACATAGGCGTGCCAATGGGCTATGGCACCATTGTAAGTAATGGTGTAGCCCATGGCTCAAAAGACCCAAAGCCCAAAATATTAATTTACATAAACTTATACACAGAGCCTGAAGGGATTAAATATTCGTTTCACGGCTTAAAACACTTAACAATTATAAAACCCAAGTTTCTTCATCACAAACCCGAAGGAGAAATCGAAACCCCACAACATAAACCCACAACCAAGAAACCATTCGAAACGTAGTTCTTCCCAAAGGGCGAAGAGGTGGTAAGCATAAGCTTGTATAATAGGATAACCAAGGCCACTTTAGTTCAATTTTGAGCTAGTAGCGAAGCTCTAAGCTAGCCCCTCCTCACCTTCCCTGTCACCTACAAACAGAACAATATGACAAGGTTGAGAAGTATGCAATGAAGAAGCCACGAACCAAATGTATAATGCAGACTCAACGCCAAAAGAAAGCTTACCTTCATCATTCTGGGAGTTTCCCCCTTCGCAGCACAAAGCTGAGACCTCATACCTCAACAAACCCAAATGAAATACCAAGTTCATTGTGAGCCAATCCCTAAGCTTGGGGGCTGCCACAAAAACCAAGGAGGATTAATGGCATCAGCTGGTGACCATTATCAAAATGCCAAAAACCATCTTCCATAGTTAAGTTTCATTGCACTATCATGTATTTTCACTTTCCATGCAAAATATTAAACCCTGTTAACATATGGTTCCACCATATGTTATATTTGCTAGCCCCAAAACTTAACACATGTCGTATATTATTACAAGGTTTCGTGTAATACATAAACCATGTATAGTCTGCGCTAACCCAATTTCTCGGCATAAGACTTGTATAACCTAGCTCTTAGGTTTGAACATATGGCATGGTCCCTAAGATTAATGCTTAGAAACCATTGCATATGGGACATGCCATGGTAAATATCCTGGCTTTAATAAAACTCCAAGTTTAACCTGTCAAGAAAATACATGAGAAATATGTTAATACATATATTAAAAGATAAAGGGGAAAAATATTAAAAATACAATAAATGATATATATATCATTTAGATAAACCAACTATGTTGAATAATTAATAAAAATAGAGTTTACCACAGTAACAAGTTGAGTCAGTAAAGGATCTTCTTAAGAAACAATTGGTATGATAATAACCATTTTTGTTTAGCACTCTTTAAATCTTTGTTGCTAAGTGTAATCTGCACATCAGATGAAATAGGTTTCTTAGTTCAAAGAACTAAGTAATCCTGCAAACAAGTAAACACCTTTTCCTCTCAAACCGTCATGGTAGAACGAGTCCCGCCACTCCACCCACTTTGTTTCCACAAACAAAGTTAAGTTAGGACCTTATAAATAACACGTACGACTATGCAGAAAGGACAAAGCATTTAAATCCAGTAACGACACATACGCAATGGATGTATAAACATAAGACTAAGCAATAAATAGCAGTATGACATCGTGAGTAAAATACATTAATAATAATAACTGAAAGTAAATGACAGAACATAAGAATAGCTTATGAGTATATAATGGTACATGAAGTGTACGATATAGTTCTGCAAGTCAATAATATTCTGTCTAGGTAGTTGTTACTATTCTATTTAAAAGAAAATGGATTTTTGGGGACATTACAAGTGCTATCATAGCCCAGTTTCAATACTAGGAGACCTATGGGCGTACAAAGCACTTACTTCCAATAAAATAAAGTATGATATTAAATTTGTTACTAACAGGAAATTTTTCTGTTATATAATTTTTTTTAAATTTCAGGAAACTTTTTCTGAATAGTTCAGTTTATAGACGATGAGGAAGATAACAGCCTGCAAGGAAGAATGAACAACCCCACCCCAGAAGGAGAATGATCCAGATGGAGATCGGTGGCCACCCACCTATTCCACTGGCTCAAAACAATTGTTCATTGTGGCAGTTTCCTAGTTATTTTTCGGCAGTTTTTCGAATCCTAAACTTCCGGGGCCGTTTTGAGGCCTTAAACGACGTTTTTTTGGAGATTCGGGGCCAAATGGTTGCCATCGGCATACATTTGGCCAACCAAAAGTTGTAAAGCTTAGACCAACCTTTCCAACGAGTTCTCGAACGCCCAAATCGGAGATCGTATGCAAAAGTTATGACCCCGGGAAGTTGACTGTTCAACTTACCACCGTGGGGCCGCAAACTTTATGACGGTTCATCTTCTAGGGTTACGTTTTGGGACTTTTGGGGTTCTCACCTCATTTTTTTTATTATAAATAGGCCCCTTTGGCCTCATTTTGTATTCAGCTTGGCACGAATGAGCGTAGCAGCCACATCTCTTCTCAGAGATCGCTACCACCATTCTAGCAATTGTATTACAGTCTATTCTATTTCTGCCATTTAATAGAATATGTGTTTACTGTATCTTTGTTATCTTTGCAAAATGTCTATTATTATGACTCTGTATATGTTCTTTCATTTCGTTCGCACATAAATCCGGATCAGAGAACTGGTGGTGGATTTGAATTCTAATATTTTGAATATTATACGCAGTCTTCAAGCAGAATTGCAAAGTCTCAGAGAAGACAATTTGAACAAAAGAAAAGAAAATCAAGCTATAAATGAAGCATTATTAAGAAATATGACAGGAGCAAGCCTGCAGGGTAAACCTACCAAGTCTACAAACAATTCCAAAAGAGCTCCGTACCATAAATGGGACAGCATCCCAATAGAAGGAGAAAAAGAGGAATGGACCCCTGAAGCACCAAAAGGAGATCATCATAGTCCTTCCAGTGATGACTCTCTTTCTACCTAAAGTAAGAAGCAAAGAAGCAATGACAATATTCAAGGGGAGTTTCGAAAAGTAAGATCCCCGACCTATGAAGGTGAATTAAACACTGGGGAAAAGGATAAATAGCGGATCCTAGCCATGAGTAAGTATTTCCAAGTTCATAACTATTCAAGTGAGATGAAGGATCGTGTTTCCATCTATAAATTTAATGGTAAGGAAACTAAATGGTGGAGAGATTTAAAACACACCAGGAAAGATAAGCTAAGAGAAATACGTTGGGATACCTTCCTAAAACTTTTCCAAGAGAAATATATGTCGAAAATATTCTTTGACAAAACATTGAAATATTTTCACGAACTACACATGGGATACATGACTATGGACGTGTTTATTAACAGATTCCTAGATCTATTGCATTATGTACCATACATCAAAGAAGAAAAGGTAAATATCCAGCAGTTCCTAGGATGAATTCCTCCCACTTTTTGGTATAGGATTGAATTTGACATGCCTAAGACCTTGGATACCACACTGCATAAATCTAGGCTCTTTTATGAGCATGGAAAGCCAAGGCAAGAGAACATGAACTGAAAATGAGACAAGTCTAAAAACTTCTCTGATAACTGCAACCCTGGGTCAAACCCATAATCATATAAAAAGCAGAATAACAGCTTTCAAGCAAACCAAAACTTTAATAAATCTAGTACAAAGCCTTGTGTACTAGCTTATAATGTTAACAATCTAGTACCAAGTGGAGCCAATGCTACCCCGCTACAGATCAAGTGATGGAAATACGACAGGCCTCATTATGCTTGAGATTGTAAGAACAAGAATGGTGGGGTATTGCATAACTTATAGGAAGAACCAACTGTTGAGGACATAGTTGGAACACCAAGAATCTATGGAGCATTGGATGGTGGACAGGAATACTATCAAGCTACAATAGTTGAAATACAAGGTAAGATATTGAACACTTCTATTTCAATACCTATTGATCTCGATGCTTGCAGGAGCTATGTTTTGCCTAAAATTGTTGATGAATGTAATCTAAACAAAGTAAAACATGATAAACCTTGGCTGGTTCAGTTAGCCACTGGTACAAAATGAAAAGCTTCAGAAATTGTTAAACAATGTAAGGTAAACCTAAATGGTTTTTCCATGAAAGTAAAAATTAAGATCCTACCTTTAGGATCCTACGATGTACTGATTGACATGCACTGGCTGGAACAACATCATGTCATGATTGATGTTTGCACAAGTCTATCTTGTGTATTGATAGCATAGGGAACCAAGTGAAGGTTCAAGGAATTCCAAATAAAGTTTCTGTAAGACAAATATCTACCTTACAAGTGAAGAAATGCGTTAGGAAGGTATGCCAGTTGTTTGCAGTGAACATCCAAGACATAGAGTCTGATAAATAGCAATGCATAGAATACTTCCCCATTCTTGAAGAATTCAAGTATGTGTTTCCCAAGGAAATCCCAGGATTACCTCCGAAATGAGAGCTAGACTTTTCCATCGAACTGTCCCATGGATCAATTTCGGCTTCTAAATCCCCTTACCACATGAGTGCACCTGAGTTGGTGGAGCTAAAACAATAGCTGCAAGAATTGATAGAGAAAGGGTATATCTGACCCAGTGTGTCTCCTTGGGGAGAAACAATATTATTCATAAAAATAATGACGGTACGATGCGGATATGCATTGATTACAGTCAGTTGAACAAAATTACTATCAAGAATAGTTATCCACTTCCTAGGATCGATGACCTGTTCGATCAGGTGGGAGGAGCCAGAATATTTTCAAAGATTGACCTATGATCTGGTTACCATCAAGTACGGATTCACGATGAGGATATTCATGAACCGCCTTTTGTACAAGGTATGGGAACTATGAGTTTGTAGTGATGTCGTTCGAGTTGACAAATGCACCTGCAACCTTTATGTGTATGATGAACAACATATTCTGTAGGTATCTAGATAAGTTCGTCTTGGTATTTATAGATGACATACTATTTTATTCAAAGAATAAATAAGAACACGGAGAACACCTTCACATAGTACTACACTGTGTTGACAGAACACCAACTTTATGCTAAGTTTAGTAAATGTGATTTTTACAAACCACAGATACCGTATTTAGGTCACATTATCTTCAAGACAGGGATAGCTGTGAACCCAAAAAAAATTAAAGCCATAAAGGATTCGCCTACCCCTACTAGTGTCACTGATATTAAGTCCTTCTTGGGATTAGCCGAATATTATCAAAATTTCATTGAGAACTTCTTGATAATCACTTGCCCATGATCACTTTACAGAAGAAAGAAAGTAAGTTCTTATGGACCACTAATTGTGAATAAAGTTTTCAAAAGATTAAGAAGCTTTTGATGACATAACTGGTGTTACAAATTGTGGATCTCAATGGGGATTTTGATGTTTACGTGGATCCAAGCAAGGAAGGACTTGGAGGAGTCATCTTGCAGAATGATCACGCGATCTATTATGAATCACATAATCTAAAAGAACATGAGAAAAAATAACCTACACACGATCTTGAGTTAGCTGCCATCATCCCCGCTTTGAGGATGTGGAGGTAGTACCTCATGGGAAGGAATTTCCTTCTGAAGACAGAAATATGAGTCAAAAGTATTTATTTGATCAACCGGATCCAAATGTGATGCAAGACAGGTGGTTGGCTTTCCTCAGGGAGTACCATTTCGAGCTAAAGCACATTAAGGGAAAAGAGAATAAGGTTGACGATACTTTGAGCCAATTAACTCATATGATTTATGAGGTGACCTTGAGTCAAACAAATGTATATTTGCATGAGAGGATTAGAGAGGACAACGGAGTTGACCCCTTCTATGTTGAAATCCTCAAGAAAGTCCAAGAGGACAAGTTGTTTCAACAGCAAAAAGAATACAAGGTAGATGAATACATATTGCTATAGTCCAAGGATCATTTGTATGTTCTAGAAGGAGGGAACCTTTGGTCTAGAATCCTCATGGAATTTCATCAAGCACCCTACTCAAGGCACCCAAGGTATAAAAAAATGATATTTGTTGTTAAGAGACACTTTTTTTGGCCTAAGTTAAAGGCCGACATTGCAATAATTATTGTGAAATGTCAGGAATGTCATCTAGTCAAAGCTGAGCATCAGCATCTTGCAGGATTGCTACAGCCCTTTACCATTATGAAATGGAAGTGGGAGGTCATTAGTATGGATTTCACCACCATTTTACCAAAAAGTAAGAAGCAAAATGATTCTATTTTTGTGGTCATCGACAAGTTGTTGAAAGAAGCACATTTCATTCTTGTGAAGTCGACCTAGAAAGCTGTGAGCATTGTTGATATCTCCTTGAAAGAGATATTTAGATTGCACGGGATACCGAAAGCAATTATATCAGATCAAGATGTTAAGTTTATAGGAAACTTTTGTATATTTGTATTCTCTGGATTAGAGACAAAGTTGAACTTTAGCACTGCATATCACCCGTATACGGACGAGAAGACATAAAGAGTAAACCAGATTGTTGAGGACATGATTCAAATATATGTCATGAACAACCCCACAAAGTGGGAAGATTACCTGCACCTCGCAGAGTTTGCGTATAACAATGGTTATCAGACTTCCGCCAAGATGAGTCCCTTTGAGGTACTCTATGGATGAAAGTGTACAACACTGGTTACTTGGGATAGCCCGATGGATCGGCTCATGTTAGGGAATGATTTGTTGATGAACCTAGAACAGATGGTTACCAAGGTCCAGGTGAACCTTAATGAAGCACAAGACTGCCAGAAAATTTATGCAGATCGAAAAAGGAAAGATAAGTACTTTCAAATAGGCGATCATGTTTACTTGAAAGTAAAAGCCAAACAAAGCTCATTGAGCTTGGGTAGGTGTGGTAAGTTAGCACCTATATTTTACGGACCTTTTGAAATACTGGCCAAGAAAGGGCTAGTGGCTTATTAACTAGCGTTTCCCATGCGTGTAAGAGTCGATAATGTTTTCCATGCATATTTGTTAAAGAAATATGTTTATGATACTAAACATGTTGTTGATTGGTCCCTATTATAGGTGGAACCTGAAGGGGATTTTTCCCCTAATCCTACTCATATACTAGAAAAGAGAGAGGTGCAGCTTTAGAAGTGTACCGTGGTCCAATTGAAAGTGTAGTGGAAGCACTTTGAGGTTGATGAGGCTACTTGGGAGAATGAGGCCACCATGAGAAACACTTACCCCACCTTCTTTCAAGATGTCGTTCCGAGTCCCTAGAACACTAGGGACGATGTTGTTCTAAGAATGGAGGGATGTAATATCCCAAATTTTGGACCTAACACTTATAGGCATGTGCCTATTGATTATAATTATTATCTTGATGTTTTATTTTTATATTGGGTCGAAGATTCCACTGCATATGAACATGATGATTTGTTTTATATATTGGGTGTAAGATAATTATTGATGATATATGTATATTCCTGGTTGTGTTGGGCATGGACCTTGAACCACATGATTGACGAGATGATTTCTGTTAAGAGAGGACCTCCAGAGCACTTGAGTGATTGATGGTTTGTGTTGAGCAAGAAGATCTAGAGAACATGAGTACTTACCTTTGTATTGAGTGAGAAGCTTTGGAGCACATGAAAAGATAATTGGGTGTGTTGGGCATAAACCCTGGAGCCTTCCATGTTGATGTTGAGCATAAGCTCTGGAACATCGGATCCTTGGCCATTGTATCCCTAGGTGTATCATACAAGTACATCCTAGCATTAGTGTTGAGCGAGGAGCTATGGAATTGCACTGAATTGTAACTCCCTGTTAAAGCATTGAGTATGCGCTTTGGTGAGCGCTAGGGGTTATAGAAAATAATTTAATAACTTACGAGTGTAAACGAATCAAAAAAAAATATTGATCTCATAATACTTATTTATAAGTGATTAAATGAAATTTCAAATTTCTGTATTCTAATCAAGTACTGAAGAGCTACCACATTATATGAGGAAAATACAACATACAAGGATTTTTAGAGTTTCCTAGCCTTGTATACGTAAACCATCTACCTACTTAACCTTAATGAAGAAGTGTCATTAAGTATAGGGATCATGGTATATGATTTCCAAAGACAAATGCTGAGAAGTATTATATTATTATGTACTATGATACATGGTATGTATAAAGAGTTAAATGTAATTATAATATTAATGATGAAAGAAAAAGAAAAGCTCCATCCAATTATTATTTATTATGTAAATGTAATAAATAGTCCAAAACCTAAAAAGTCTAACTATGAACTAGTAGGAAGTTCCTAAGTTAAAATATTAATAATTAACCAAAGTAATTGAAAAGGGTTAAATCAAGAAACCAAGGTTTCTTGATTTAACTCTCCCTTTGACTGAAAATTATGTCTATCAAGACTCAAGGCAAGGAAAGACTTGGGGTTCTGATCTATCATTAGAGGAGTCATTTTGCTGCCTGTTTTCCCTCAAGTAGATTCTTTGAGAGACATTTTCCTAGAAGTAAAAAGGAGAACTAATCTAGAGCTGATATACCAAGATATGAAACCCTACCTTAGGAGCTCTAAGCTACTTGCACATTGGAGTCCAGCTCAGGGGGATTCAGATTAAAACTAGGAATGGTTCCGCGTCATGGTTGGATGGAACCTAGTAGTTCCCAAGTGATTTGGTCATCAAAGTAGTTGTTGGATCTATCTTAAATTGTTAATGCTAGTTATTTAAAGTGTGCAAGTTCAACCATTAACAGAGCTTCAATTTTATAGGTATGAAGCCCTATATTGTCTATTCTACCTTCCTAGAATAAATGCTAGCTATGTTATGAAATGATGATTTTGCATTTTCTAAACCAATGCATGTGTTTCTCTGTTTACAACTAAGATGGTTTACATGCTAAAGTACTAACCCTAGGTTGTAAGTGATTTCCTATATCAAGTTATCCAGGGTTTATGTATTGATTTATTTTAGCAAGTACAATTTATTTGCTAATGTTCATGAAGGGTTCTACACCCTAGTTTAGTTTATGTAAGTATCATTATTGATAAATTTGGTTTATGTACAAACTAGTTTATTTCAGACCTGATATTATTGGTTACTTAATCTTTATATACTGTACTGACATATTCCATTTGTCAGTAGAGACATGTTATAGATTAAAATAGATTAATCTTAGAAACCATATTTAAATACATAAACTCACAAACTAGATAACCTAATTTACTATCTACAAACTGAACTATTATATATATATATATATAAACAGAAGAAGACATCACACATAAACAAATCTGAAAGATATATCTACATTTAAATCCAAGATAAATGAACCATTAAGACCTTTCAAGGTCTTTATCATTAAACAAAAACTAAATAGTCAATCATTCCATTAAATAACAACATTATAATTAAATGAACAAGAATTTCATGACCAACCTTTGGTCCAAGGTTCACACCTCTGTTCATATCTAAATACACAATCCCAGTGTTAAAAGAAATTATGTCATAATTACATGCACAAGTATTCCATAGGTCTCATCTAATAAAGCTCACAAACATTATATATAAACTAACTAAACACTTAAGGATTTATGTAATTATGAACAGAGATCATGACTTCGACCGATGTGGGTTCACAACTCAAGTCGCAGGCCTAACTCAAGTAACCATATCATTTATGCATAAATATTAACCAATTACATAAATCAAAAAATGTTCCAATTAACGAATTAAAACACCATAAAAACATGCAGGAATCATTTCATGTACAAACCACATCGAGATCGTATTACAAACAAAATAATTACAATGATGAACATGACTTGAATCCTATAAGCATGCAAACGCAACTCTCGTCCATATAAAATGTACAACTCATTAAATTAAACTACAATTAAAGTCAAACGCTAAGGGTTTTGTTTGCATCCAAACTACATCCACGCTATGCATACAGAGTATGCATGTGACATTAAATAAAATCAACACTATTAAAAATAACAACCCAATACTTCGCTACAACAAGGTCGTAAGGCCTTAGCTACAACACCCATGCTACAGCATGGCCATGGCCAAGTTATTCTTAAATACACATTCCATTAACAATAAACCTATAGCAACCATGATACGGTGGGTTTCCAACCCATGGTCTTCCATAGTCCACTTCACATAAGAATCAATAACAATAAATAAAACCCTATACTAATATATCGCAACATTATGGGAAAGGATCATGTCACCTAAGGCATGGACTTTACCCATGCTATCAAGTATTACAGTAAAAATATAAATAACATCGTTATACATAGAAAATATGGGCAGTGGAAATGCCACACACAAACCCACCATAAGAAAACAAATAAATGCAGTATAAAGTCGTAATATGCACAGCATAGAATAATAACAATGGAAATTCTATAAAAACAGTTTATATCTATTTAGTGGTGGTTATCAATTCTGTTACACAGACGCCATTAGAAACTAAGAACGAAACTTACACAGGCATGCCAATGGGCTATGGCACCATTGCAAGAAATGGTGCAGCCAATGGCTCAAAATCCGTAAAGCCCAAAATATTAATTTACATAAACTTATCCACAGAACCTGAATGGCTTAAACATTCGTTTCATGCCTTAAAATGCTTAACAATTAAGAAACCCATGTTTGTTCATCACAAGCCCAAAGGTGAAATCAAAACACCACAACATAAACCCCCGACCAAGCAGTAAGTCGAAATGTATTTCTTCCCAAAGGTTCAAGAGGTGGAAAGCATAAGCTTGTATAGCAAGCTTACCGTGGTGAATTTAGTTCAGTTTTGAGCTGGCAACGAAGCTTTGAGCTAGACCCTCCTCACCTACCCTGTCACCTACAAACACAACAATACAACAAGGTTGAGAAGTATGCAATGAAGAAGCCATGAACCAAACGTATAATGCACACTCAAAGCCAAAATGTAGCTTACCTTTGTCATTCTGGGAGTTTCCCCTTTTGCAACACAGAGTCGAGACCTCATACCTCAACAAACCCAAACGAAATGCCAAGTTCATTGTGAGCCAAGCCCTAAGCTTGGGGGCTTCCACGAAAACCAAGGAGCATTAATGGCACCAACTGGTGACCATTATCTAAATTCCAAACCCCCTCTTCCATAGTTAAGTTTAGTTGAACTCTCATGTATTGTCACTTTCCATGCAAAATCTTAAACCCTGTTAACATATGGTTCCACCATATGTTATATTTTCCACCCCCAAAACATAACACAGGTCGTATATTATTACAAGGTTTCATGTAATACATAAACCATGTATAGTATGCACTAGCCCGAAGTCATATCATAAGACTTGTATCACCTATCTCTTAGTTTTGAACATTTGGCATGTTCTCTAAGCTTAATGTTTAGAAACCATGGAATATGGGATATGCCATGGTAAATGCCATGGCTTTAATAAAACTCCAAGTTTAACCTGTCAATAAAAGACATGAGAAATATATTAATACATACATCCAAACATAAATGGGAAAAATATCAAAATACAATAAATGGTATATATATATCATTTAGATAAACCAGCTAGGTTAAATAATTAATAAAAATAGAGTTTACCATGCTAACAAGTTATGTCGGTATAGGATCTTCTTAAGCAACAGTTGGTATGATAATAACCATTTTTGTTTAACACTCTTCAAATATTCGTCGCTAGGTGTAATCTGGACATAAGATGAAGTAGGTGCCTTAGTTCAAAGAACTAACTAAGCATGCAAAAAAGTAAACACCTTTACCTCTCCATGGGAGAACAAGTGCTGCCACTCCTCCCACTTTGTTTCCACAAACAAAGTTAAGTTAGGACCTTATAAATAACAAGTATGACTATGCAGAAATGATGATGCATTTAAATCCAGTAACAACACATACACGACAGATGTATAAACATAAGACTAAGCAGTAAATAGCAATACAAGATTGTGAGTAAAATACATTAATAATAATAACTGAAAGTAAATGACAAAATGTAAGAACAACTTACGAGTAAATAGTGGTACATGAAGTGTACAATATAGTTCCACAAGTCAATAATGTTACATCTAGGTAGTTGTTACTAGCCTATAAAAAAAAAAATATTGATTTTTGGGGACATTACACTCATCTCGCGAAGGAGGAATACAATACTACTCGGAATATCTTACAAAGTTACAAGAGATTAACACTCCCTCTTAACTAGGAAGGTATTCAATATCTGTTATTACAACTTTCTGGTGAGACTCTATATGTCATAGGAATATTTGGAATATTTTTCTAACATCTTCATCATCGATCTCGCCTGGAAATTCTTCTGCAATCTTCATTTTCTTTGTCTTGTTGGACATCCTTTGACTTTTACTGAATCATCTTCTGGGTCTTCTTCTTGTAATCTTCATCTTTTCTATGTTCTTGAACATCTTCTATTGATCTTCTGCTTACAAATCTTCTGAATCTTCTTCTTGAAGTATTTGTATTTCATCCTCTTTCGAACATCTTTTATTTATCTTGTACTTGTATCAACTTCTCAGTCTCCTTCTTGAAACATCAGTATGTGAATACTGAATAAACGTCTATCTATATCATTATTATGAGTACTAGATCATGTTCTATTAGATCAGTATGAGAATACTAAGACATCGTCTTCGATTTTATTTCCTGCAATATTTGTGTAAGGATATTGACAACATTAACAATCATCATCATCTTGTTAGTGCTAAAGAATCAATAATAATTAATGCTAGAGCATTATCTGCATAGTTATCATAGAGATGTTGGTACATTGACATCATCATCAGTATATGAATACTGACGTAGCATGGAACTATAATCATCAATGTATCATTACAGATATAGACTCAATCAACCACTAATCAAGAAGCAAACAAACATATCAATAATAACAACATCATAATAATCATCAAACATATACATCTTAACAGTATAGCAATATTGCACTGATCATCAATCCTTTCAGCAATCAGCAACTACTAACAATATCAAGCATCTCATCAATGATATTGTAACAACCATCAAGCTTTTCAGCAGTCATCAACAATCAATAGTATAGAAATACTGTAACAATCATCAAACATAAAAAATCATCAACAATCAGTATAGCAATATTGTAGCAACCATCAAGCTTTTTAGCAATCATCAACAATCAATAGTATACCAATACTGAGCATAGATCTTTCCCTTCATCTTCTTTGAAGCAACATCATGGTGAGTGATCTGGTAGATCATCCATTCAGGAATTTTGTCTAACTTGCTAACTCTTTAGAGCCAAACAAGCCTAGTTATACAGATGGATCTCCCCTGGGAAAAAACAATCCTTTTCTGTCTTATTAACCTTTCAGGACAAATAAGCCTATCCATACATACTAATCCCCCAAGGATCGATAGATCTTTAGTCTACCTTACTAACCCTTTCAGGACAAACAAGCCTAGCCAGACGTACCCTCCCTTAGACTGACCTACTCACCACTGCATCCAACATTTGTTATCACTCTCTCTTTTGAGGGAGGTCCTTTTGGACCAGACCAAGCTCATCTTAGAATTATTCAAAATTTACATGAGCCAGAGGCTTAGTCAACACATCTTCTACTTGTTCTTCAGTAGGAACATACTTGAGATTTACAGCTCCCTTCTGCACCATATCCTGAATGAAATGATATTTGATCTTAATGTGCTTCGACTTATCATGAAATACAGGATTCTCTTTCATCTTGATGCAACTCTAATTATCACACAAGATATCAATGGCATCTATCTCTGCATCGAATAAATTATAATCCTAACAACATATTTCTAAGCCATACTGCCTCACTGCAGGCTGAATATGTTGCAATGTATTCTTGCTCTGTTGTACTAAGTGCAATACTAGTCTTCTTTCTACTGAACCAAGAGATCATGCAATATCCCAAACTGAAACAACATCATGATGTATTTTTCCTATCTTTGGAACTTCAGCACCAATCTAAGTTTGCATACCCATGGAACTTGATCTCTTAACTAGATGCATATCTGAGCCCTTAATCTAAAGCTCCCTTTAGATACCGGGTGTGTGTAAGAAGTTGAGGGACCTTTTAGATGCAATGGTAGAATGAAGTCAAAACACGCTCCTGTTTTGTTTAAATTCAAAAATGTGTTCCCTCCAAATGATAAGGCCGAGCCTCGACCCATGCTTGCATGGAATTATTATTCCTATGTTTTTTCTTCATACTTTGCTTCGGATTCAAGATGGCTATGCCTTGGAGTATGATAAACCATGGCTAATTCACCATTATATCCAAATTTTCAATGTGCTCGTGTTTAGCCGTTCATCTGATTATGCTGCACACCTCCATTTTTTATGAGATTTTAGAAACATATATGGTTTTTTTTGTAGATTCCAAATATGTAAATTTTAACAAGAATACATTATTTTTTCTATTTTTTTCTTATTTATCTTCTATCATCACTCCTCAACTCAAAAAACACACTGTTAGTGTTTCTTCCATATCTCTTTCATTTCTCAACCATTTAAAAAAAATATTGTATGGTGCACTAAAGAACACTGAGCTCTACATGCTATAAAAAACACATTTCCAAAAAATTACATTAAGACATTCAAAAGCTTCACCCACAATTAACGTATTGTTTTCGATGTTTGATCTCTTAGATAATAAATAAAAAAATTAAAAATATTATATTTATTAATGGAAAAATAGTCGTGCACTAGTACTATATGTTCTCTATATGTATACCGATTTTTGTAAGTTTATTCCATCATTTAGTCACTCAGACGCTGCACCCACAAAAACATATACCTTATAATTTGTCCAAAAAATAAAAAGTGCCCGTTAAAAAATATCTAACTTCAGATAGTTAACATCATTTTCAATAGAAAAAAATTATATATTTGGAAAGGTCATTCAATTTCCAACATTTCTTGTGTTTTACTCATCGTAATATTCATTGTGTAAGTGTCTCAAAATATCCATACAAGTTGATGGATGTCTGTTTTTTCAGTTTTCTATTGCATCTAACCCGCCAAAAGAGACCCTCATCTTTGTGCACTCACCCTACCTCATCACATGTTTTGCACCAATTAGGTTAATTTGTTTAGGATTCACCATGTACTGACTTAAGGTGTTTACTGCAAAACATATATCTAGTCTAGTATTGGTGAGGTACATAAATGAACCAATGATATTTCTATACAGTGTGGCATCAACAACTTCTGAGGTGTAATCATTCATGAGTAGCTTCAAACTGGTAGTCATGGGAGTAGTCATAGATTTACAATCTAGCATTCCAAATATTTTGAAGATTTCAAGTCCTAGAAAGTAGTGCATCATTCCAATGTCTTTCATTTCAAATTCAGCAGCAAGCCTCTTCTTACATTCAATAATCAATTTATCTTCTCCTGTCAAAAACAGATCATCTACATATAGTAACAAAATCAAAATTCCATCTTCATCAACCTTGTAGTAGAGGTTGGAATCTTCTTTACTCTTAGTAAAGCCTAAGCTCATTAGTAATCCACTAATATTTCCATACGATGTTCTAGGTGCTTGCTTTAATATATACAATGATTTCTTTAGTCGACATACATGCGTCTTCTGATCATTGATCTCGAATCCTTGTGGTTGTTCGATAAAAAATTCTTCTTCAATCACACCATTTAGAAATGTTGTCTTTATGTCCATTTGATGTAGCTTCCATTTAATGTTGGAGGCCAAGGAAAGAACAACTCTTATAAAGGCGTATATAGCTACTAGGGAAAATTTCTCTTCATATCAATTCCCTCTTTCTAAGAGGATACCCGGGATACAAATATTGCCTTATATTTTACTATACTTCCATCTGTTGAGTGTTTGGTTTTGAATATCCATTTAGAGGATACCACTAACTTGTCCTTTGGTCTAGGTACTATTTCCCATACATCATTATTCATAATGGATTGGTATTCCTCGAACATTGCATCATCCCACACCTTTTGTTTTATTTCTTCTTCAAAACAAGTTGGTTTTTTATCGACTAGGTCACACATCAAGGCCATCTAACTAGGATATGACTTTGGATTCTTTCTTTCTCGGATGGATTCTTTAGGAGCACCAAGTCTTTTTGCTTCTTCAGTTGCTTCATGATCCCATAAAGGTTTTCTCTTTTAGGAAAACAATTCACTTGGTAAATATTTAGGTAGCAAGGGTCCTATCATATCATACTCCCCAGGTATCGGGTCTTCTTCTACAATTTTTATTTCTTTAGGACTTTCAATACTTTTGGGAGTTTCATGCTCCTCTTCATCTTCCTTGTCTTTTCTTGATTTTCTAAAGGTTGAATCTTCATCAAATGTAACATCTTTTCTAAGTTCAATTTGACGGTATCCTAGGATGTATATTCGATAGGATTTTGATTGTTTGTTGTATCCTAGGAACAACCCTTTATTTCTTGAAGGATCTAATTTTTATCTTTTGTCATTGGGAATATGAATGTAGATAGGGAAACCAAAAATATTTAGATGACGTACCTCTAATCTTTCACCAGAAAACATTTCTTCTGGAGTCTTATTCCCAAGAGCAATGTGATGTATTCAATTCTGAACATATACTATTGTTCTTGTTGCTTCTTACAATAGGTACATTGGGATATATTGATCATGTATCATAGATTTCACATCTTCCATGATGGATCTTTTCTTTCTTTCCACCACACCATTTTGTTGTGGATTGTACGGAATGGTCAGATCCCTCTTAATCCATGCCTCTTTACAAAAATCATTGAATTCATTTGAAGTATACTGTCCTCCATTATCTGACCCTATAATCTTGATTTTCTTTTCAGAAAGGTTTTCTACTAGGGATTTAAACTTTTTTAATATTTCCAACACTTCATCCTTCTTTTTCAAGAAGTATATACAAGTCTTTATGGAGTAGTCATCAATGCGAGAGTCATAGTAAGAGTATACAGCTAATGAAGTGGTTTGCATTGGCCCACAAATATATAAGTGAATAATATCTAGGATCCCTTTTTCCTTAATATTACTTTTCAGAAAAGGATTCTTAGTATTCTTCCCTTGTGCACATCCTTTGCAGACTCCATTTTTTACTTGAATTTCCTGTAAACCAGTTACCACCTTACTCACAATTGGAAGATCTTTGTAGGGAACATAAGAAATCCTTCTCTGCCATTTCTCACTTGGATTGATGGTTCTGGTTGTTAATAAACAATTTGTATGTCCCTTTAATTTGTAGAGACCTTCTTCTTCAACTTCAATCTCTATTGCATCATTGATAGTTTTTCCTTTGGTCCACATCAGGAATTTTCAATCCACAAAGGAAACTATGAATCCTTCCTTGTCTAAAGCTGAAATGGAAAGAAGAATCTTCTTTAGTCCTAGAACATATAGTACATCCTTCATTTTCATGGGATTTCTGTAATCCAATTTATAAGATGATTCTCCCAACCCTTGAATGGGATATTGAGATTCATATCCAAGCATTGCATTGTATGGAGATACCTTTTGTTCAAGGCATGAGAGTGACTCCTTCAAACCAGTCATGTGCTTGGAGGCACCACTATCAATAAACCAGGTATCAATTTCCTAGAGAGACTGATCAAGTTAGGCCAGAGATCAAAACATATTCTTCACTGGAGTCTTCATCCTTCTTTGCTTCCTCTTCTTCTTCTCGATCATTATCTTCGGTAGCATGTGCTTGAAACCTTCTCATCTTCTTCATTCTTTCTTATTTCATGGGACAGTTAATTGTAATTAGTCCTGGCATGTGACAGTTGAAACATTCAAAGCTTGAGAAATCTCTCTTAGGTATTTTAAACCCTCATGTCTTAGGAGGATGGTCATGACTCTTCCTTTTCCCTTT
Source organism: Pseudotsuga menziesii (assembly GCA_001517045.1). Classification (NCBI taxonomy): domain Eukaryota; kingdom Viridiplantae; phylum Streptophyta; class Pinopsida; order Pinales; family Pinaceae; genus Pseudotsuga; species Pseudotsuga menziesii. The sequence continues at coordinate 85,742 of LPNX010895336.1, forward strand.
GGTACAGGAAGTTAAGGCTTGATCCTCATTGTCATTTAACTTTTCTTCACTAGTTGTTATCCTCTCTTCTTCTTAGATAGCTTCCTCCTTTGAAAAATTCCTCGAATTAAATCTTCCAAATCTCTTGGAAGACCATTGAAGGTTGTAATTACAACTTATGCTTCTTCAACCATGTCACCAATGGCTTCCAATTGATCCTTGACTTGAGCTACTCTTGTAAAGTAAGATTGCATAGTCTTTTATTTCTAATCTTTTATAATTTTGAGTTGATTTCTTAGGTTCATCTTTTTATTAATGTTTCTTCCTTCAAATAGCCCTGATAGGGCATCAAACATTCCTTTTCGAGTCTCCATGGAATATACTTGAGGAATCATATTGTCTTTGATTGAATCAGCCATGATTATTTTAGCTATGATCATATCATTCTTGTGCTTGGATTTGGATCCATCTTCTTCTAGTTCTTTCACTTCCTATTTCACAAACTGGTCTACATCATTATCTTGGAGGATGAGCATGATTCTGTACTTCCATTCTCTGAAGTTGTCAACCCCTTCAAGCTTATCATCTATCTTGGTATTATTTTTTATCTTTAATAAAAAACTAAGAACCTCAAATGGAAATAGATAGAAATATACTTACTTACAGAAAGCAACTCATGACTCACCTTCTTCCTGATGTCCTAGGGTTTGGAGTGGAAACCCTAATTTTGCATCTGGGATCACAGGTGGAGATGAGTGGTGGAAAATATGCACCCTCCTAAGGAAAGGTATACTATATCTTCCTTTTTCTAAGATCGATGATGAAACACTGGGAAAAATGTAATCCTACTTTGTCCCTATAGTAGTAAGTGGTCCAAAATTGAAAATACTCAGAATTTAGTTATGTCACCATAGAAAGATATGCCCTTCATAGGCAAGTTGGAGGATCCCTCTTTTCTAGCTGATCTGTTGAGGGATTTGTTAAGAATGACAAACCCTAGCTGTGTATTGTCTCCTTACAGGGTGGCTCTGATACCATGTTTAATTTTCTTTGTAATTTCTTAGATGATATCTTAAAAAAAATATTTGCTAGAAGATCACTGAATGAAAAACATGCACAAAACACAATAACACGAGAACATTGATATTTTCCTCAGGGAAAACACAAGGGAGAAAACCCCGCAAAACTTCCTCAGCATAGAACTCAACGAGTGCAGTGTAAAAATTAGATAATAGATTCTCATTCTTTCTCGTGCACTACTACTTCTCTCTCTTGCTAACAACAAATTTATTGAATGATTACAAATGAAGGTGTTGACAAGCATATATGACTATGCACGTAACGAGGGAAAACAACCCAGACCAGGATCCTTAGAGCAGGCTCCAAGCTGTTTGGGATGGTTATTCCCGACAAGTTTAAAGGCTCTGTTAGGCTGAGAGTCTAAAACTAAAGCTACTGTCCTAGTTAATTAGATCTATACTTATTTCTATACAAGTTAATAACTGTTTTTAATTACAATATTAATCAGCTAACTTAAATCAGTTTATGCTACTGGTTTATAATCAGACCTATACCTAAGATTACGAAGGTTAATTAATTTATATATTTACAAGATCAAACTGTTAATTTAAATCTACTTCAAACTAGTTAATTCAAAATACAAGGAGCAAAAAACACTTAATATTAACAAATGTTCTACATAAATATATCATATACAGTAATTACAAGAAATAATCTGAATGTAATACATATAAAAAATCTGATTCAGCTAGAATTTTAAAATGAGATAATTGACAGAAAATGAAATCCATTCTAGCTCTAATCTCGATCAGGAGCAAGAGAATATTAACCTGTAATCGAATTCTGTTGATAGAACTACTGCATGAGTACCCTTGAGAATATTAAAAGAAATTCAAAAATTCACAACACCATACAGTAATCATTACATATCATATAAGTTGTGATATCAATCATTACTTGACAACATGATATATCAACAAAACCGAAACATTAAAAAGTCGATAATGATACAAAAATATTTGCACAAATTCTTTAAAGAATGTTATGACAAATACTGATAATATAGAAAATGGATAAGAAGACCAATAGATAGCATAAACCATATGCAAAGTATTAATACTATAAACATAGATTAAGCATCATCAATTCAACATACTGTAGCTACTAACATGAAAATGTCTCGAGTCACAGGTAGATTAAACAGTAGTCTCGTTCTTCCACTTCCCCAACCATCGACCCCCTGGCAGCAGTATTTTCTAAGCTTTCAAGAGAGAAATATCTTAAGTTTTGGCAGTCCTCAGTCTGCTTCCCAGCTCCAACTCTTGGTTTTCTCTTCCAACATTGAGAAATAAATTCTTCAATACTGTTGAGCATTTACATAATAACTCAAATAGTAATGTTTTGATCTGGGAGAGAAATATCTCAGTCCAGTCTCCTCCTCTACAATCAAATTCTTCTCTTCTTAAATAAACCACGATCAGAAGAAATCAAAACAAATTAAGCTCTGCACAGGCGAATTTCTGGAAACAACCATCTCTTTGCCGACTGCAACTGCAAAAATCGCGTTCAGAGAACCCTAAAAATCTCCCAAAATCCTTCATTTTCTGGCGAAATCCCCTTTAAATAAACTAAATGGATCCGTTCTGAGAAAAATCCATGTGGCATATTTTTAAGATCTTCCTCCATTTGTTCACAACGTGGCTCAGAAAATCGCCTATTAATTGAAAATGCGATTTTGTAACTGGCAACAATCCCGACAGTTTGTTCCTTTTTTCTCTGGAATGAAGCTAATCGCCTGAGACCCTTGAATCTCTCATGAATATTTGCAGTTGTGATTAAACCCCTAATTATCAACTCATAGTCTTTCTCTCCACGGTGTCCACAATTCCAGAGTTTAAACAGTCATTTCTTCATTCTGCCATAAACCATGCTCTCAAACTAGTTGTAATAATAAATACATCCATGAGCTGGGTAGTCGAATTGCTACCTATTCACAAAAGAAATAGGACAATCATTTACATAATCATTTCAGTGTATATCGTCCACTTTAAACCAATCACAAAAATGCAATAAGTTTATTTATAAAAATCATTATTACATTGTGCTAATGGCGAATTTGTCCGGAAGGTAAAACAAATCAAGAATTGGAATTTTCCTTTCAGTTATCGCACGTCAAAGTTTTGATGATATTCATCTTTTGTGACAAATGGAATGATCTACTTTGAACTCGGAATGAAGCATTTTGATATTGCAATTTCATGTCATGACATACTTAAGTTGAAATAATCCAAGCCCCAATCGCCGTTATGTTTCTTTTTTAACATTGAATTAATCATGATTAACGAATATATAACTTCTTCATTATATGGCTGTTTTCTTCCATTAAAATATGAAAAAAAAATCCCATAACCCATAATATTAACTTCGACCTTTACATGCAATGCTAAAGATGACATATGAAGCCCATCATAAAGATCAAGATCAAATAATGAGGTTGTGTTATGCGTAATTCGTAGATTAGATGAAAAGCCTTAAGAAAAATAATTCGAATGAACTTTGGTATGATGTCAAAAACATAATAATCAACCTTAAACCTTATCAATATTCACGATAACAAAATCACATAATAAAATCAAACGTTAAATATTTGGATAAGATTTCAAGCTTAAGTTATAAAAAATGATTAACACTAATCACTTGATTTTCAATGCAAATCCACTCCAAATGATAATTTTAAAGTAGTGATTTTGTCAACTAATCCATAGTTCGCAAAGGTTTCTTTTAAAAACATTGAATTTCCTGTTTCAGTAGCTGCTGGAATGTCACCACTTTAGTAGCTGTCAATTCTTTAGTTTTGTTATATGAAATTCAAACATTTCATCAAAACAAAATACAATTTTGTTTGATAAAATAATGGTTTTTAAAGGCTGTTGGGTAGGGGCACAACAGATGGCGACTGACTGGGCGAAACAGTTATCTCTACTAAAACATGAAATATGACTTATGTATGTAGCAAGATAAGAAAAAATTTCTTTATCTCAGATTAGCATTTTCTTGAAGATAAAAGAACTGTGCCTTGTGGTAAGACTAGATTTCAAACTAATACCAAATTCGATTATTTTATCATTATCGAGAGATTACCTTCAAAAATGATACGAATTTTAAGTTTTTTCAGAAAACATAAGACTGCAAAAGAAATTAGTCCTGGGAAATACAATGCAATTTTGATATTTAACTAGTTTTTCAAGATATGATCCCAATACTATAGTCATGACCCTCCCTGGAAGCGTCCATAGCTTCAAAAGGGTTGACTTTTAACCAAACATCCTACCGTTCTAGTCCCAAGATAAGATAAAACATGAATATTTAGAACTTCTCAATTTATTAATGGGTAAGTTGCATTGGAACCTCTTCACGAGTATGAGATGACCTTGGATTTTTATAGATTTTTTATATATAGAACAATTTATGATTTGGAATCCAAAATGCCACAGATGGAGCCCTCCTGCCTGCAGGCATCCATAGCCTCGAAAGGGTACGTCTTTTAACCCATTCTACCCAACAGCTTATATCCCAAGCTAATATGTTTAAAGAAGACTTCATATTCAGCGTTTAAGTGCTCATCCACAAGAGATTTGCATGTTTATAATGGGGGAACATAATAGGAAACTCTTTACAAGTAAGATAGCGTAAAGGATTTATAGATAACTGATTTTATTATTAAATTGCAACTGCTTTCCCAGAACTGATTTCTAAATAAGTAATAGAATTCCTAGTAATAATGAATTCAATATTCATTAAATCCAACAATTTGAGGATAATGATAAAAGAAACGAAATAAAGTGAAAGTTTTCGTCTAGTAATTTTGTTTGCAACAATTCAATTTGTTTTTCTTTTATTTCTGAAATAAGAACAGATTTCTAAAAGTCTAGCTTTCTTCATGTCTTATATAATCAGATTCCAATTTTATGACATAAAAACATTGCCAGATCCGAATCATTTCTCCTGGTTTTGAAAACTCAAAAGAACAACAAAAATCAAAATAAAAATAAAAATCAATTGAAAAGAAAACAACCAATACATACATGAGTTTTATTTGCGCAAATTACAAAAATGAAGGATTTCAAAATCTACGAGAAAACTCTCAGCAAAGAAAATAAAAATTTAAAAATAAATTCCACACACATAACACATGAATTAAATCAATATCTCATCAAATGGAAAATGGGTTTAACAACCTATAACTATTTACAACAAAAGAAAATGAAAGATTAAAATAGATTAACAAGTTTTAAAAAATTTTATCCCTATTTTGCTTTTAAATCTTTCAATTTAGTCGAAGTTGGTTTTTAATAAGTGATGAGACATTAATCTAATGTGTTTTATTAAGAAATCAAAGTAACACAATAAATCCTAATGAGTATGCAACTATAAAAAGATGAAAAGGTTCTTTCTTTTAATGAGACGATTTAAAGAAAACGAGAGAGAGTAAAGAACTCCTTCCCTGATAATTATGTCGTCATCTCATTCTTAAAATGATGTTGTTGCAACTCCATGCATCTGCATTTATTAAAATGTAAACAAACATGAATCATCCTAAATTATAAAACTAACCTAAACTAATAAAATAACATATATACAAACTAAGTAAATGAAAATTTCCAATGAAGCCATTCGCGTAGCTTGACACCTGCCAGAGAAAACAATTCATGTATCAGCATTAGACATTGGAATAATTCAAAATGAAGAGAACAAACTAAATCAAATTTTGTATGTACAAAGCACAAAAGATGACACGGAAACCTTTTAATGAATGATTCCTCCCACCATGCATAAATCGGATCATGAAAATCAAGTCGGAAAGATATAGATTTCTCATGAAAACCATGACTCAAAAGACGTTTATCAAAAGTATGATTCAAAATCCGTGAAAAAAAATCCATAAAAAAATGTATCTTTTAATGCAATATCATCATGACTAAATTCAAAAAGAGCAAAATGACATTTGGGTATTATTTGGAGATCAAATACATCATTGTGTCTTTTAAAATTGATGACATTATCTTCAGATATGATTATCATATTGCACTGAGGAAAATTAATTTTCAATTGTGCATCCCTTTCAATATCCCAGATTGAATCATAATCCTTACTGACTAAAGATAAAATGGATGAACACACGTGAGTCTGATAAGTAACGATAGTAGAAAAATTATGATCGTTTTCATGACAAATTTGAAATAAATCAGAATGGATCTCAAAATATCCTTCATCTTCAAAAAATGTATTTCCTTGTATCCTATCAAAATCTGACCATAATGAAGTATTTTTTAGAAAATCATTAACATGTAAATGTAGTCTATGATCAGCAAACACATCCAGATACAAAGAGTAGTAAGAGTCAGAGTATAAAAAGGCAAATGCTTCTCTATTGCTATAATTTGTTTCATTGACTGCTTTAATTGAAGCATCATTAACAAAACTCTGATCTAATGAATTTTGTGAAGAAATCAAAGGAACTAACTCATCATGAAAGGAAGATAATGAAATTATATCATCACTAGCACGTTTAGTTGAAGAATTAAGAATTTTTGGTTTATCTTCCATTATCTTGTGAACAACAAGAGTTTTGAAATTATCGCTTAATGTAAGAGTTGAATCATCATCCCTTTTCTCTTGTTCTTGAAATTGCACATCATCACATTCTATGATTTGTCCATTTTCAACAATTTCATTTTCAGCAATGGAATTAGGAAATATAGATTCGATATCAACTTGAACGACTGAACTAACATGCATGCTATCTATTGCAGATTTTTCATTCTTTTCCAAATCATGAAAATCAGAGAGAGAGATAAGCCAAAGAAACCAATTCATTTTGTCCTTTTCGGAAAGCTGGTATTCTTCACGAAACCTGCAACATATTACCATAAATCTAGAAAAAAAATCATCAATAGATTCATCTTTATGTCTACGAAGATTTCCTATCTCAAGTTCAAGTTTCCTATCACTATAATCCTCATGATCATTAAGAAATAACTTCGTCAAATATTCCCATGAATGAATGGATTTTACTGGCAAGAACACAAACCAAATCAGAATCCTTCCTGTGAAAGTAGATGCAAAAGGTCTGCATTTCTCAACCTCATCAAATAGATCTTCACAAAAAGAATTAAAATCTGAAAGATGATGAGAGGAAGACTTCTTACCTTCTCCATTGAAGATCAGTCTTCGCAATAAATTAGACATCTCTGGAGAAAAAATTTCAACAGATGTATGAAAACTGAAAGCATGATCTAAATCAATTATATCAGCCATTTCAAAATAAAAAATGAAATCCAAAATTAACCAACTTAAAATGGCCTTCTTACAGATCAGGCCCTCCTTCTAGCACCATTGTTGACGAGCATATATGACTATGCACGTAACGAGGGAAGACAACCAAGACCGGTATCCTTAGAGCAGGCTCCAAGCTGTTTGGGATGGTTGTTCCCGACAAGTTTAAAGGCTCTGTTAGCCTGAGAGTCCAAAACTAAAGCTATTGTCCTAGTTAATTAGATCTATACTTATTTCTATACAAGTTAATAATTGTTATTCATTACAATATTAATCAGCTAACTTAAATCAGTTTATGCTACTGGTTTATAATCAGACCTATACCTAAGATTACGAAGGTTAATTAATATATATATTTACAAGATCAAACTGTTAATTTAAATCTACTTCAAACTAGTTAATTCAAAATACAAGGAGCAAAAACACTTAATATTAACAAATGTTCTACATAAACATATTATATATAGTAATTACAAGAAATAATCTGAATGTAATACATATAAAAAATTTGATTCAGCTAGAATTTTAAAATGATATAATTGACAGAAAATAAAATCCATTCTAGCTCTAATCCCGATCAGGAGCAAGAGAATATTAACCTGTAATCGAATTCTGTTGATAGAACTACTGCATGAGTACCCTTGAGAATATTAAAAAAAATTCAAACATTCACAACACCATACAGTAATCATTACATATCATATAAGCTGTGATATCAATCATTACTTCACGACATAATATATCAACAAAACCGAAACATTAAAAAGTCGATAATGATACAAAAATATTTGTACAAATTCTTTAAAGAATGTTATGACAAATAATGATAATATAGAAAATGGATAACAAGACCAATAGATAGCATAAACCATATGCAAAGTATTAATACTATAAGCATAGATTAAGCATCATCAATTCAACATACTATAGCTGCTGACATGAAAATGTCTCGAGTCACAGGTAGATTAAACAGTAGTCTCGTTCTTGCACTTCCCCAACCATCGACCCCCTGGTAGCAGTGTTTTCTAAGCTTTCAAGAGAGAAATCTCTTAAGTTTTGGCAGTCCTCAGTCTGCTTCCCAGCTCCAGCTCTTGGTTTGCTCTTCCAACATTGAGAAAGAAGTTCTTCAATACTGTTGAGCATTTACAAAATAACTCAAACAGTAATGTTTTGATCTGAGAGAGAAATATCTCAGTCCAGTATCCTCCTCTACAATCAAATTATTCTTTGCTTAAATATACCACGATCAGAAGAAATCAAAACAAATTAAGCTCTGCACAGGTGAATTTCTGGAAACAACCATCTCTTTGCCGGCCGCAACTACAAAAATCGCGTTCAGATAACCCTAAAAATCTCCCAAAATCCTTCATTTTATGGCGAAATCCCCCTACGATAAACTAAATGGATCCGTTCTGAGAAAAACCCATGTCGCATATTTTTAAGATCTTCCTCCATTTGTTCACAACGTGGCTCAGAAAATCGCCTGTTAATTGAAAGCGCGATTTTGTAACTGGCAACAATCCCGGCAGTTTGTTCCTTTTTTCTCTGAAATGAAGCTAATCGCCTGAGACCCTCGAATCTCTCATGAATATCTGCAGTTGTGATTAAACCCCTAATTATCAACTCAGAGTCTTTCTCTCCATGGTGTCCACATTTCCGGAGTTTAAACAGTCATTTCTTCATTCTGCCATAAACCATGCTCTCAAACTAGTTGTAATAATAAATACATCCATGAGCTGGGCAGTCGAATTGCTACCTGTTCACAAAAGAAATAGGACAATCATTTACATAATCATTTCAGCGTATAGCGTCCACTTTAAACCAATCACAAAAATGCAATAAGTTTATTTATAAAAATCATTATTACATTGTGCTAATGGCGAAGTTGTCCGAAAGGTAAAACAAATCAAGAATTGGAATTTTCCTTTCAGTTATCTCACATCAAAGTTTTGATGATATTCATCTTTTGTGACAAATGGAATGATCTAGTTTGAACTCGGAATGAAGCATTTTGATATTGCAATTTCATGTCATGACAGACTTAAGTTGAAATAATCCAAGCCCCAATCGCCGTTATGTTTCTTTTTTAACGTTGAATTAATCATGATTAACAAATATGTAACTTCTTCATTATATGGCTGTTTTCTTCCTTTAAAATATGAAAAACAAATCCCATAACCCATAATATTAACTTCGACCTTTACATGCAATAATAAAGATGACATATGAAGCCCATCATAAAGATCAAGATCAAATAATGAGGTTGTGTTATGCGTAATTCGTAGATTAGATGAAAAGCCTTACGAAAAATAATTCGAATGAACTTTGGTATGATGCCAAAAACATAATAATCAACCTTAAACCTTATCAATATTCACGATAACAAAATCACATAATAAAATCAAATGATAAATATTTGGATAAGATTTCAAGCTTAAGTTATAAAAAATGATTAACACTAATCACTTGATTTTCAATCCAAATCCACTCAAAATGATAATTTTAAAGTAGTAATTTTGTCAACTAATCCATAGTTTGCAAAGGTTTCTTTTAAAAACATTGAATTTCCTGTTTCAGTAGCTGCTGGAATGTCACCACTTCAGTAGCTGTCAATTCTTTAGTTTTGTTATATGAAATTCAAACATTTCATCAAAACAAAATACAATTTTGTTTGATGAAATAATGGTTTTTAAAGGCTGTTGGGTAGGGGCACAACAGAAGGGAGGCACATCCTATCTATATTCTTCTATTGACTTGAAATCTAACTTGGTGGGGCCGACTTCAGTAGCTCTCAAGGATGACTTTTCCAACTAGGCATTACAAATATCACTTATTATAATGACACTTGGGTACTAATGACTCGACTTACATTCATAGATTTACATTGGTTCTTTTAATGACACTAATAATACCAAACTCATCTCCCAAAGGAGGAATACAATACTACTTAGAATAACTTCCGAAGTTACAATAAATTAACAATAATAATAACCATAATAAATTTATAAACCGGCCCTTATGGACCTACATATATTTTCATTTTGGATTGAGGATACATAAGAAAATTAAGAACTATACAAATCTACAATAATCTAACCAGAAATGAAATTTTTAAGTCAAGAACCTTAACAATCCTTATTATTAAAAGTGTAAGCACTTAAACAATCCTCCTCGGATTTGCATGAGAAAATCATATCCAAATCAAAGATCCTAATAAATAAATATACTATGAACACGAATTAAATCAAGAATAAAATCTATTCACAATTCCATCCTACACACTAGTTTTTACAACTACGAAGGAAATATTTGGTTTTCCCAAGGATCGGCATTAAATTCATCATTAATGGCAGTCGAGCCTTGCTCAAAATCAAGTGTTTCCTCGTGTATAGGAAATTGCAAACCTTATGGGTATGATTTTGTATTAATTCAACGAAACAAAGTAAATATAGTGATGTAAGTCCATATCATGGCTACCACTATCTACACAGAGGAAAATCCTTGGTATAAATTTTAAATAGATCCATAATTTTCACCAAACCAATGCAATAGTATAACAGAAAACAAATGAATGTATTCATGGTCGTAAGACCAGCAATGATGGAAGGTGTTGTTTTTAATTAAACAATATACAGATAAACTTTAAAGCAAAAATGATTATGAGAATCACACAACTGAATGATAGAAATCATTATTAATAATCAAAAAACATATATTAACAAGTGGTTGTAATACCATCATTGATGGAATTCACACTTTTTGAAATACTAGCATTTAAATAGTAATGGGAATAAGACCATTCAAATGACACCCAAACCCTACCACGGTTATATTAAAAATTTTACAAAACTTCAAATCTACAGTTTTGTAGCAATGGATGCAAAGGTGGTGCAAGGAAAACCCCGAAGAGGGTTTTACAAAATATAGGTAATCAAACCAACGAACTATATTCACGAACGTTGGTGGCTATTAGTCCAAACCTCACTGCCCCTACCTAGTGTGACCTATAACCACAATAGGGTTTGGTCAATAGATTCTTCAAAAGATTAAAACAAGAACAAAATTTTGTTTTAGGGTGGCAAAAAGCTTAAATGGGCATGTGGAAAAATATGCCTAGGAGGATGTGACCCTATCGCCCCCCTGTCCAATGCCTTCACCTATACATTATCGTTACAGTTAGAAAATTTAAATAGTTGTGAATTAAATAAAATAGTGGAAAAAATGTGGAACAAAACCTTACCTCAAAGATTTTGCAGAGAGGGCCGAGGGTTGGCTCATCTGGAGAACTGTTATCCATGCTCTGCATGCAACTCAAATGAAAGAAAACTCAGTTAGTATAAATGCTAAATCATTTCAATAAGAAAGTGAACCAGTTAAAATTCATTTAAATCCCTTACCTATTAACCAAACAGATGTGAAAAGTGAAGTCATGGAAAGTGAGGTCATGGCACAAACTCTACTCTGCAATCCATGAAGGAAGTCGGTAAACCCAGTAATACCTCGAGAAGGATATAAACAACTTGTTTTTAAAACTTGCAAAAACTAGAAAGAAGGACCTTATGCCAGCATATCCCAGTAAATAGAACAGATCTCTACGACTCTTGCTCACCACATGAAAGACTCAATGACCTATAAATTCCACACTAAACAAGGCAAATCCCTTCATCTCTTGTCAAATGCACAAAATTATAAAAACCACATGTACATTCCCACCACGAACTGAAAAGACCTCGGATCTTCCTTCCCACCCAAACCAACAAGAAAACTAAGGCTTCAGACAAGTCTCTAAGAACTTCAAACCTGGTCCAAACCCTAGATTCCATCTGAACAGATGGAATGTGAAAAAATATTCATGTATCAGCATGAAATACCTAGTTTCTTTGTTAACTCACATCCAGGTCACGCATTTTAATGCCAAATTCAACCAAGGAAAGACTATCATAAACTCTCAACCAGCATAATCATTAATTATAATCATTGCAATCAAAACATTGTATTATAACCTGAATGCCAAGAACCTTCACATTGTTGGGACCATGGCATGTAATGACAATGTTTGTAAGTTCAAGAACCATACCTTCATTACATTGCAACCATGGCGTAAATCCATATTCCAAACCTTATAATATTGCAATCAATGTTTAAACCAAAATTCCAAGAAATATAACCAATCATGGGCTATAGTGTAATGCATATCATAATCACAAAACCATATAGCTTCTTGTGCCAAAACATTATATTTTTAACCTTCACAACTTTATTAATATAACCAAAGGTCACCATATGGTGGTATCATATGCATTATAAACCCTAATCACCTTACACTTAAAGGAGAGGTCACCACACACCATAGATTAGACTATGGAAAGGCCTAAGGTTTTTTATGTATTATCAGTTAACGAACATAATACATAAGGGTCGGGGTCAAGGCTATGGATAGTCTCCCCACGCCTTAGGCTAGTTTAAGTCCTCATAAAAAGTAAACAATGAGGAACATGTAAAATGAAAACATCACCTACGAGGAAAGTGTTGGAGGTTCTAGGAAGAGTTATTTACTACCACAATCAATAGATCTTGTCATAAACAAACAGGATAAAATCATTAAAACGTACATAAGTAAATCATAGAAATATGCTAAGTAAGTATGACAGTAATACATGTAAAAAGAATATTTACAATTTTTAGGTGTGTTACATAATGGTATCAGAGCATGGTTACAGTAGTAGACTTGAATCATCTCAACACTTGTAGTGATAAAGAAACCAGAAAAACTAATATTCACTTTATGTTTTTGGTTTAAATTCTCTTACAAAACAGAAAGACAAGGATAACGATATTTTGTAGGAAAACATCACAGACGCAGAGCTTTATGTAGAAGAAGAACGCTAGTGAGAAAAACCTTTAAATAGTGAAGAGGGAAATTTAAAGGATGGGTAAATTTGGGTAGACTTAAACAATAATCAAGATAATAAATATGAACTATGAAGAACTATGAAAGAACTTAGATGAGAGCTAAGAAATGTTAAAAAATATAATTAATGAATTCTAAAAGATCGAGAAGAATTAAATGATATTCTATTAGCTAAGATACATAACGATGAAAAAGAAAAGATTAAGGAATCCCAACATGACCTACCTAAAACTATACCTTACAAATGTAAGGGAAGGAAGATGGAATTTTCCATCGATAAACCTAAAAATTCCAGTGAAGAGTGAGTTAACATCACTCAGGAAAACAACAAGAGTCAAGCAAAAGTAATGTTGAAAACAAAAAGAAAAATAAATACAGACCCTATGAGGAATTCTATGGGTATTTTAAGAATATTAAACCACCAATGTTTAATGGGGAAATTGAGAAAGGCGAAGAGGTGGAAGACTGGTTGTCAGGAATGAAAAATTATTTCCAAATATACAACTATTCTGATGAATTAAAAGAAAAAATGGCCATCTATAATATGACCAGAAAGGAAGATATATGGTTGTAGGATATAAATAAGGTTAAGGGAATAAAAGAAATATATGTAAATTAGAAAGAAAAAAATTAAAAATTAAAAGAAAATACTTATCAGGACAATACTACGAAGAGAAAGACAAGTAATTTTATGAGTTGAGGCTACGAGCCATGACTATGAAATAAATCTACAGTATGTTTTTTCTCCTACTTCGTTACATACCTTAAATAATTGATGAAAAACCTAAAATTCAATGTTTTCTCAGGTGTTTTTCGATCATGTTCAAAGAATGGATTGAGTGTGATAATCCAAAGATTATAGAGGAAGTCGTGAGAAAGCTAAACTTTTGTTAGGACCAAAACAAAAATAAAAGGGAAAATGTACCAACTTGGAAAAAGAAAAGGAAAATTAATTTTGATCCAAGAAAGAAACTGAATAAATTCCACAAACATAGAGGGAATAACTATAGGGGGTATCAGGGTAAAACTACAAAAGTTTTAAACCACCTAATGTTGCAGTAAAAGAACCACCTATTAGTTTTAACATGAACCCAACACAAAAAAAAACCCTTAAAATGTTGGGAGTGTGGCAAACCACATTAATTTAAAGACTGTCAAGTAAGAAAGATGAATTTTAATGTTCACTCCATCCAAGAAGAAGTTATAGTTGGAGACATGGTAAGGAGCATGCTTAGAATTTTCACCGCATTAGAAAACTGGCAAGCAAGCGATCATACTTCCATGGTTGAAATCAAAGGTATGATAAACAGTCAACCTATTTCCATTTTAATGAATCTAGGTGCAAGTCTAAGTTATATATCACCTAGAATAGTTGAAGTATTTAAATTTGTACCAAAAAAGTCTGACAAGTTGTGGATGGTACAATTATCCACTGATACTAAACGTAAAGTCACTAGTCTTGTTAATAATTTTAAATTGATGCTGAATGATTTCATTACATATGTCAATTTGAATATTCTTCCTTTAAGTTCCTATGATATGCTAATAGATGTGCATTGTCTAGCAAAACACAAAGTAATGTTAAATTGTTTCAACAAAACCTTTACAGGTACAGATATAGTGGAAGCATTGTAAAAGTAAAATGGGTCCCTAGGAAGGTTGGAATCAAATAAATATTTGCATTACAAATGAGAATTGGTAAGAAAATGATGTAATGTGTTTGTTATTTATGTAATGGATGATAATGAAAATGACAATAAACTTAAACTAAAAGACATACTAGTCTTGAAGGAGTTTGAAGACATCTTTCCAGAAGAAGTCTATGGACTTCCTCCAAAATGACATTTACTTCATGATCAATCTAATAACCAGAGCTATACCAGGATCGAAATATCCTTATTGAATGAACATAATATAACTTACACATCTCAAATATCAGCTACAAGAATTGATTGATAAAAGGTATATTCGATCTAGTGTCTCCCCTTGGGGAGGACCAATCTTATTTGTGAAAAAGAAAGACTGAACCTTAATGTTGTGCATAGATTATCAAAAGTTAAATAAAATGACCATTAAGAACCAATACGTGCTACACCGAATAGACAATCTATTAGATCGATTCCCCAGAGAAACTATCTTTTTGAAGATAGAATTAAGGTCTAGTTATCATCAAGTTAGAATAAAAGATGAGGACATATTTAAAACTGCATTCAGGATGCGCTATGGTTGCTATGAGTTTGTCGTGATTCCTTTTGGGTTGACAAACACACCTACGAAATTCATGTGTTTAGTGAAAAAAATATTAAGTAACTACTTGGATAAGTTTATGGTTGTCTTCGTTGACAACATACTAATCTACTCTAAGAATGAACAAGAACATAAGGAACATTTAAATATAAATTTGCAAGTATTAAGAGAAGAACAACTTTACGCAAAGTTCAGTAAATGTGATTTCTTTAAAGATAGGATTCAATACCTAGAACAAATAGTGACCAAGGATGGAATCTATATCAATCTCGACAAAATCAAGGCCATCACTTAATGATCTATTCCTAAAAATGTAACCGACACTATATCACTTATGAGGATTACCAGATAGTACCGGAAGTTCATTGAAGGTTTCTCTAAGATTTCCTGCCCCATAAATTCATTATAGAAGAAATTTGAAAGGTTTTAATGGAATAAGAAATGAATGGAAAAAATTAATAAACTAAAACATCTACTAACAACCACCCTGATCCTAAATATTGTTGATCCGTTCAACGAATTCCTTGTATGTACTGACGCTTGCAAGGAAGGGTTAGGCAGAGTTTTAATACAAGAAAATTATGCCGTAGCATATGAATGTAGGAAATTAAAATAACATGAAAATAATTATGCTACATACGATTTAGAACTTGCTGCCATAATTCACACCTTTTAATAGTGGCGACATTACCTAATTGGAAGGAAATTCCTGCTTATGTCAACTAACATTAGTCTTAAATATTTATTTGATCAGCAAAATTTAAATGTAAGACATGCAAGATAGTTGTCCTTCTTAAGAGAAAATGATTTTTAAATAAAAAACATAAAAGGAAAAGAAAACGAAGTAGCAGACTCTCAAAGTTGTCATGCAAATTTATCGTTTGCAAGCAACAACTATTAATATGATCTTGAAAATCAGATCCTGAGCACTAAAAATTGTGATAGGGAATATCATATTCTAAAAGAAAAGACTGCGAAAAATGAACAAAATCAAGTAAAAACAGATTTCAGCCTAAATAAATAGGGAATTTTGCTGCATAAAAACATGTTATACATACCAAACATAGCAGAAATCAAAATTACAATTATGAATGAGCTCCATATGCAATGGTATTCATGGCATCCTAGATATTAGAAGGTGATCACCATGATCAGGAAATATTTCTTTTGGTCAAACGTGAAGAAAGAAGTGGTATAATACTTAACTCGTTGTCTAGAATGTCAGCAAGTTATGGTAGAACATCAACATCCAGCAAGGTTGTTGTAGCCACTACCCATTCCAAAATGGAAGTGGGAAACAATTAGTATGGATTTTATAATAGGCCTATCAAAGAACTTCTGAGAGCATGATTCAATCATGGTCATAGTTGATAAATTAAGTAAGGATGTTGATTTTATTCATGTTAAATCTACCTATAAAGATGTTAGCATTGCAAATATTTTCATGAAAGAAATATTCATGTTACATGGTGTACCAAAGGTAATAGTCTCAGATAAAGATGCAAAATTTACAGGTAAATTCTGGAAAGATTTATTTAAAGGTTTAGGAACACAATTGAATTTCATTACTACATATTATCTGCAAATGGATGGTAAAAATAAAAGAGTGAATCAAGTCTTAGAGGACATGCTAAGGATGTATCTCATGGACAAACTAGGTAAGTGGGAAGACTACCTACACTTAGTAGAGTTTGTTTATAATAATAATTTTCAGGTTTCTATATGTATGAGTCCTTTTGAAATACTATATGGATGCAAGTGTAATACTCCAATTTCATGGAGTAGTTCAGTTGATATGTTAATGTTAGGACCCAATTTATTAAAATATATGGAGCTAACTGTGAAATAGGTACAACAAAACTTGAAAAATGCGTAAGAAAAGAATAAAAAGTTATGCTGATTTAAAAAGAACTCCTAGAGAGTTCCAGGTTGGAGAACATGTGTATATAAAGGTAAATCCCAAGAAAATTTCCTTGATATTGTCCAAGTATTCAAAGTTAGCACCCAGGTATTGCGAGCCATTTGAAATTTTGGCTAAAGTAGGGCTTGTTGCATACCCGTTAGCCCTTCTACCCAATATTAAATTGAATAATGTGTTTCACATTTGTATTTTAAAAATATATTTTCATGATGCTTTTGATGTGATTGATTGGAATGTGATCCAAGTGGAACCAAAAGAAGAGTTCTGGGTGAGACCGGAGTACATTCTTTACAGGAGAGAAATTTTACTGTGGAATTCTCCCATCAGACAAGTCAAGGTGTAATGGAAGCACCTTAGTCTGGAAGAAGCTACTTGGGAATTGGAAAGTAATATGTGGGAGGCATATCGAGTATAATTCCAAGATGATGAAAGGGAAGAATAAAACATAAACCTTATAACACCCAAGACGGTGTTATCCTTTAAGGGTAGGTGTATGTAATGCACCAAGAATTAATAATTTATTATTAATTCTATTGAAAAATACTTTAACTATTATTTTTATTATTTTATTTTTTGGGAAGAAATTCACAAATAAAACATTTTTTTTAATAAAATATTTTGAAGGGGGAAGAAAAGTGGATATAGTTGTTAAAGAGTGTTTGCTAGCCCACAAGAGGAAAATACGAGTGGTTGAAGCAACTGAGTGAGAACTGAATATGCAAAAGGCATCATCCCAAAAAATTAGGTCACAACTCCTAGTTGAGTGCTAAAGAGAAAGAATCTCATAAATGACCAAGTCCTAGGAAAAATCCTATATATTAGTATGTCCATGAGTAGAAGGAGGATAGTAATGGACATGAATTGAATATGAGAATGAAGAGATGGTGCATTGAAGTATTTTTATCGTGTAGTTCAGCGAACTGGATTGGGGGTTCTAGAGCAAGTAACTTGGCTTCTCTAGGAGTTGGTTGGGAGGAATAGCTTCTCCACTTTTGTTTTTCCAGCATTGGTGCCAAGTTAATAATCTATGTGTTAAAATGATTGTAGAATGTTTTGATTTTAGATCTGAAGAGGTTAATGTAGGACTTATTATGTATCATTTAGTTTAATTATGCTATAATAAAATGTTTAGTAGAAGTTAGGAAATTCTATGATTTGATGTCTATACTTAAATTAACAATTTCAGTTTTATTTGAAAATAAAATTTGCACAAAATAGAAATGAATCGTCTATTTTTAGTTTGTATTATTTATTTCCAAATTGTTCCTATACTATCAATTTACTAATGCGTCAATGCAATCCTTATTTATATTAATTTCCTATACTGTAATTTTGAAACTGATTATAGGTAGGATCCACAGTCATGTTAGTATTAGTCTATTTTACTCCATATTTAAACAAAGTAAGAAGTATATATACATATACATATACATATACATCTACATATACATATGTATATACATATATGTGTGTATATATATGTGTGTGTGTGTGTGTGTGTGTGTGTATGTATATATATATACCCTACCTTTTTAATCTTTGAAGTATCTAGATGATATATATAGACAGGAAGATTGTCACCCTATATAGAATTATTTTAGAATGCAAACAAAAGAATTTATTAAGGTATGGAGTAGATTGGTTACAGAGTAACCCTAGCCGATGATTACAATAAGAGAAATATAAACAATATTACACAAAAATATCGGACCACAAGTCTAAACTAATTATCCATTTACATCAGAATAATAACCTTAATAACTTTATAAACTGACCCTTATGGACCTACAACAATTTTCATTTTAGATCAAGGATCCGTAAGCAATTTAAGAACTATACAGATATATAGTAATCAAACTAGAAATGAAATGCTTAAGTCAAGAACCTTAAGCTATCCTTATTATTAAAAGTGTAATCACTTAAACAATCCTCCTCGAATTCGCATGAGAAAATCATATCCAGATCGAAGATCGTAATAAATAAATATACTATCCATGAATTAAACCAAGAATAAAATCTAGTCACAATTCCATCCTACACGCTAGTTGTTACAGCTGCGAAAGAAAGCTTTCATTTTCCCAAGGATAGGAAGGCATTAAATACATCATTGACAGTAGTTGAGCCTTTCTCAAAATCAAAGTATATCTTTTGTATAGGAAATCACAAACCTTATGTGTCACATTTTTTATTAATTCAACCAAACGATGTAAAGATAGGGTTGTAAGTCCATATCTTGGGTACCACTATCTACACAGAGGCAAATCCTTGATATAACTTTCAAACACATCCATTATTTTCACCAAATGACTGTAGTACTGTAACATCAAAAAAATCATTGTATTCATGGTCATAAGACCAGCGATGATGGAAACTGTTTTTTTTAATTAAACAATATACAAATAAGGATAAAACAAAAATGATTATGGGAATCACATAGCCGAAGGCTGGGGATTATGATTAATATTGAACAAACATATATTAAGAAGTGGTTGTAAGACCATCGTTGATGGCTTCCATGCTTTTTGAAATACTAGCGTTTAAACAGTAATGGCAATAAGACCATTGAAATGGCACCCAAAACTTGCCAGGTTTATATTAAAAAACATTACAGAACTTAAGATCTATAGTGTCGTAGAAATGGATGCAAATTCGGTGCAAGGAAAACCAAAAGAGGGTTTTACAAAATGTAGGTAATCAAACCAAACACTTATCTTAACAAAAATTGGTGGATACCATTCGAAACCTCATAACCCCTACCCAGTGTAACTTGTAACCACAATAGGGATTGGTCAATATATTGTTCGAAACTTTAAAACAAGAACAAAATTTTGTTTCATGGTGGAGCCAAGCTTACCTTGATGTGTGGAAAAGTGGGCCTAGTAGGAGGTGACCCTCTAACCTCCTTCTTCAATGCGTTAACATGTACATTATTGTTACAGTCAAAAAATTTAAACAATTGAGAATTAAATCAAATAGAGGAAAAAAATATATGACAAAACCTTACCTCGATGATTTTGCATAGAGGGCCAGGTGTTAGCTCCTCTAGAGCACCCTTATCCCTCCTCTCCCTGCAACTCAAATGAAAGAAAACTTAGTTAGTATAAATGCTAAATTATTTTGAAATGAGAAAGTGCAACAGTTAAACTTCAGTTAAAACCCTTACCTGTTTACCAGACATATGTGAAACACGAAGTCATCGAAAGCGCGGTCATGGCACAAACTTTGCTCTACATTCCTCCAAGGAAGTCGAGAAATCTAGTAACACCTCTAGAAGGATACAAATAGCACATTGTTAATACTTTCTAAAACCTGGAAGAAGGAACTTACACCACCATAACTCAATAAAGAGAATAGATCTCTACGAATATTGCTGGCCACATGAAAGACTCAACGACCCATGCATTCCATAGTAAATAGGGAAGATCCCTTAAACTCTTTCCATCCACGGAAAAAGATCAAAACGACTTGTACATTTCCACTATGAAATGAGCATAGCTTGGCTCTGCCTTCTCACCCAAACAAACAGGAAAAATGAGGCTTCAGACAAGTTTCAAAGCACATTAAATCACGGTTGAAACACTAGCTTCCATCTGAACAGATGGACGATGGAAATGTAGCCATGTATCAGGGCAAAAGACCTGGCTGTGCTACCAACTCATTGCTAGGTCACTTTTTTTAATGCCAAATTCAACCAAATATAGAGTATCATAAACTCTCGACAAACATAATCATTAATTATAATCATTGTAAACAAAGCATTTTATTATAACCATAATGCCAAGATCCTTCACGTTGTGGTGACCATGGCACGTAGTTCAAATGTTTGTAAGGCCAAGAACCATACCTTTATTGCATTGCAACCATGGCGTAAAGCTATATGCCAAACCTTATAATATTGCGATCGAGGTTTAAAACAAAATGCCAAGAAATATAACCAATCGTGGGCCATAGTGTAATGCATATCATAATCACAAAACCATATAGTTTATTGTGCCAAAACATTATCTTTTAAACCTTCAAAATTTTATGAATATAACCAAAGGTCACCATAGGGTGGTACCATATGCCTTACAAACCCTAAGCACCTTATGCTTAAAGGGGAGGTCACCACACACCACAACTTAGACTATGGCAAGGCCTAAGGTTTTTTTCTAATTATCACTTGACCAATGTAATAGATAAGGGTTGAGGTCAAGCCTATGGTTAGTCTCCTCACGCCTTTGGCTAGTTTAAGCCCCCATAAAAAGTAAACAATGAAGAACACGTAAAACGAAAAACATCACCTACATGGACATGGTTGAGGTTATGGAAGGAGCTAGCCACTGTCACAATCAACAAAACCTCTCATAAACAAACAAGATAAAAGTATTAACACTGTTACAGAAGTATATCATGGGAAATCTAGTAAGTAAGTATGGAAGTAATACATGTAAAAAAAATTTGACGATTTTTAGTTGTGTTACATTAAGTTTCAAGTAATGTATTTTGATGTGGTTGACTAGCAAGCTATAAAACCACATACAACGTAATTATTCAATTGTATTGTTTTGCAGCTTTGCATACAGGGAATAGATAGTTGGGAAAAGACCAGAATTAAAACTTTGCAGATTCTAATAGGCAGAGTAGCCTCACTTCAAGGTGACTTCAAACAATCACCTAGGTGCAATTTCACCAGCACCAAATACACCTTTTGGATATGCATATAACTCATCTTTTAATGCAATATACTTGGTAGCAATGTTAGATTTCTTTACATTTAATCTGTCCTATGCCATTTCTATTTATTAGGCTTACAGAGATCCACTGTTAGATCAGGAAAATGCATTTTCTTTGCTTCCCAAGCACAAAAGGCTTAGGCTTATGACCAAATGAATATCATACAAAGCAGCCAAATCACACTCTCTACTTATCTTCGTTGAAAATTACAATTATCAAGATAGCTTCTACACTTTGTACTCTTTCTAAATCGTATTTTGCAATACTCATAGGACAATGCCACCATTTTGATTTTGCAACAACAAGATTTTGCAACAACTTTTTTTATATATTATATAACATAAGATATGTGAAATCAATGTTTATATAGTTATTTATAAATCTTATTTAAAATGTCAAATAAAAAGCAGTGTTAAAATTAAAATGTTATATAAAAAATTCTTCACATGTAAAGTAAGACATCAACTTTCAACCATTTTTACAAGTCTCCTAAAATTCTTTAGCATTCCATTATATATTTTTTTTAGATTTTCATACAATTATATAACTTATTCTTGTATATACACTTATGAGGTAATTATGTAATTTTATTTATTTTTAATTATAAATATTAATAATAATAAAATATTTATAAATATAAATTACAAAATAATTTTTTTATACTTTTGATTATCTTATTATTGTATTTATAATAAAAATTATGATTATCTTAAAACTATTTAATATAGATAATAGAGTAAACCCATTCAGAGTCCATATTATACCTATTTTTAAACTTAAACTTTAGCTTTCTTTGCTTTTGTTAAACTAACCTAAATCCAAATCCTAGGCTCTATCAAGCATCTAGAATGATCAAATCTATTGATCAAGGATAGAAAACAATTTTAAAAGGCACGTTTTTAACATCCTTATAAAACCATGGGTTGTTTAGGAGAGCCTTGCACATGGTTTTAAAGCCATGTGCAAGGCCTTCCTGAACCATGTACAATAAAACCATGGCTTGTTTAAGAGGCCTTGCACATGGTTTTAAAACCATGGGTTGTTTAGTAGGCCTTGCAACAAGTTCTTCATTTTTTTGCGGATAATTAATTTTTTTTTTAGATAAAAAGATTACAACATCACTCTATATTAAGTTGTTTTTATAGAAAAAATATTCTTAACAAATAATTAATTCTTTTTATATTTTATTAGATAAAAATATTACAGTATAAACTATAGAACGCCTCTCAACCCCATGCCTTGAGCCATTACCAACGGAGAGCACAACCACATTTATCCCCGTGAACACACCCTCCCGAGATTGTCTCCGAGCAGTTGTTTACAACTATGAGCACATCTCTGCTAACTCGTCTCCACCCGTAGGTCCAGGGCTCAATGTACACATCCAGTTGCTGAAGGTCTTTAAACATCCGGTTTTGATAAGCTTTCTAAATTTGTTTGGCTAGTTTTTTTAATTTTCTATTTCTTTATTATTTTTAAAATAAACTTTTAATTGATTTTTTTATGTTTTAAATTAAGTTTTTAATATTAATTTTTCATTATTACTAAGGATATTATATTAATGTCAAATAGAGAATTTGGATAACACCAACTTAGATATATCACCTTTCATCCCATTCGTCATACATGTGGACGCTTTTCATTAAAAGTATTAATAATAAAATACTTCTATCCATGGAAGATGCAAAAATACAAAATTGATGATGGTCACCGCATGTCGGCCACGCATCCCATCTTCATGACCCATAATTTTACTTGTCAGGTCATGCGTTTGATCTGGCTGAGCACACCATTTTCATGAACACCATAGAGCCAACCGATATCCTCATATTTTATATTAAACATTCGAAACTCTCGGAGGAATAGGGATCTTGAAGCTAGGCCCACCCTTTTGGAGTCTCCTGTATCGAATGTTTCTTCGCAAACATTGCGTTATACCTATTAGGTTTCTCCTTTTTCAATTTATTCTTACCATCTATGAATATTTCAGTTTGCTCAATTCTCTTCTTGTTCATCATTTGAGTGATGGACTTGTCCTATAGGGAATGTGAAGGAGATAGCTGATGAATTTGTCCTATAACGAGCTTGAAGAGGTAGCTGTATGGTAAATGGTCTGTTTGAAAAGCTATAATGGCTCAACAAGAACCTATTTCTTAAAATACTGGATTATTTTGAGGAGCATTCAAACATATAACTCATTAAGTTGAATGGTAATAATGTTTTGACAAGCTGGATCCTTACTATGTCTGATAAGATTTTAAATGTTTGTTGTAACTTGTACGATTGCTTTGCTCAAAACAAAATGGATTGGGTAGGATTGAAAAGAGAGGAATGTGCTAGCATTGGCATCTTTGACTCCATAACCAAAACTGAAAGTTATTGAAGTAGCAACAGTGAACGATCTTCAAAAGTTGGTTGTTGTTCACAGTCAAATACAGCAAGTAACATTCTTTAGGCATGCACAATTCCAGTAGGTCAATCGTAACTTGGTTTCATCTTATTACAAGGTTAATTTAACTTGCACTATTGTAAAGCGTTTATATTTATATTCATATTTGCATTTGTTACTTGGTTGTGTCTAGAGGTGCATTCTACAACCCACTACGGGATGTGTAACTCTTTCCCTGCTTATAATCGGCTTATAATGGGCTGAAATAAAAAGAAAAAAAAAATTGAATATACCAAAAAAATTGGACTTGAAAAAAAATATATCAAAACTTAATAAAAGTAGCGACAATTATAAATTCATATATGAAGGGTGTCAAGGTTCACATTTCCTTACTAACTAATGTGATAAACTAACTAACTAAATCACATAAACTATTTCTTAAAAAAATTGCATTTAAACATTCTTTGTGATAAAAAATCTCACGTTATTAAACACAAATATTATTATCTTTTTCTTCATAATTAATGTGATAATTTAGTTAAATCAAATTAAAAATGAATTATTAACCCATACTGAATCTTTATTATTACAATTAGAATCTATTCATTGATGTTCTTATTAATTATTTCGCAAAAAAAAAATTGCATCAACCAAAATCCTTCTTTTAAAACAAAAAAATGTTTATAGTGTTAAGTTTAAAAAACTAAAATTAAATCAAGTTTTTAAATCTAATATTTTTATTTAAGTTTAATATTTGCCTCATATGGTTTCATATAATTCGTTTAACAAATATGGTTATGTAATAATAATAATATGGTTTACTAAGGTTTCAAAAAGTTAGATGGAAACAAACTATGGTTTCATAATCTCTATTTTGAAGGAAGACAATATTTGTTTTTTAATCTATTATTAGTTTTATTTATTCTATGGTCGAATTTAAACACTAAGTTATGTTTTATGCATAAATTTCTTTTCTTTAGAAAAATCTCATGTTGTTTTAAGACAATGTGGTTTTTTTTCAATAAATATCGAAGAGATCGTAGTATTGTGGTTATTTTTCAAACATTTAAATATTTTTTTATTTTGAAATATTTATTTTCATTGTAAATCATGAGCTATAATTAATATGCTTCACTCACCCTAGAGTTCTCAAATTTAACATTTCAAAGCACTCTATCACACTAACTACTCGCCCTCTTATCATTCACTCATCACCATCATATATAAAAATACTAAAATCTCATATAAATTGTTTCTCTGAAATCTCTTGTAATAACCACGTAATATTTAAAACCATAAATATTAAAACATTCAAATATTATAATGATATTCAAACAATACTATCATGTTGAAACTGGAGTTAGGGTTGTTTAAAGTGAAATCTCTTGTAATAACCACGTAATATTTAAAACCATAAATATTAAAACATTCAAATATTATAATGATATTCAAACAATACTATCATGTTGAAACTGGAGTTAGGGTTGTTTAAAGTGGTTTAAACATATTCTCCATTTGCGGGTAGAAAAAAAAAATACATGCAAATAATATATAAGTTCTTTGTTTGTTGCAGTGAAAAATATATCAACCAAATATGTAATGCAAATAATACTTTGGCTATCAAGATATCACTCTAATGCAAATGAAATATATCAATGTAATGCAAATAATATTTGAGCTATCCAGATAATTGATAATTAATGATATGATACAAATATTACATGCCCGTTCACTGCAACAATATTATAATTTTTAGTGAATGCACAAACTGCAATAATATGGATTAATACATGGGTGACACAGATAATTAATGAACTAATACAAACATCACCTTCCCTCCCAATTACGACAACAATATTATCATTTCCGATGTTTCGAGACACTACAAGAATATGCATAAATATATGCACCATCCACTGTGACAATTAATTTGTGGGGATATGGAACTAATTTGTGCAAGTAACAAATTAATTTGCACAAATAAGAAGAATATTAATAAAGTTCCATAACAATATGATATTAATTATCACAACTATTTCCTGGACGATCAAATATATGAAGTGATGTACCCGTTGGTGTATCATCCATGGCAGTGTGCAATAATGTGTAGGGATACCCCGTACCCTGATAATCCATGACATCCTTCCATTCAACTACACATATTATGTTGAACATGTGATTTTAACATTAAAATGGTTGAGTATTGGATTCGATAGAGGGGAAAGGGTTTGCACCTCTTGAAATTTGATCCCTCTCAGCACTGGCCATCCTTAACAAACATGTACATTCAAGCCATCCAACGGACCAACAACGAAGTCAATGGTTGACTTCGCTTCGCTATTGGTCCGTTGGATGACTCGAACGTACATGTTTTTTAAGCTCAGGTCTCGGCACTTGGTAGAGCCACATTTAAGATGAATCAATATCGGTTATATTCCAATATAACGTTCATATGTATATTCATGTTTGTATATGTTTAAGTTATTTACTTTTAGAGATTTAATTATGTAAAGCCTAATTATTAGAATAAGTTAATGACAATTGTCGGAGTAAACGTTGTTCTTATCGATGCTAATGCATTTAATTCATAAACGACCTAGTAATCTTCCCACACCTAACATTAATTCAAGATACTCATAGAAATGTTCCACTAGCTGAATTTTTTACAAAGGATGGTAATTCAGCAATGACAATTATATTTAATATTTAAATCAATATTTATTATCATATTTTAATAACTATATGTAATTTTTTAAATATTATGATGCTTCCCATGAATATTTAAAATATGGAATATTTGATTAACATATTGTTAGGTTTACTTTGTAGAAAGTTACATGTAATGGATGTAATTTGTGTCCATGCTTATTTAAACTGATGTAATCTGTGTCCATGCTTATTTAAACTCTTTTGCTAACAATACGAAGAGAAAAAGAGTTGTACTCTTTTTATGTTTTTTTAATCATGAGTACAACTTGAATTTTTGTAAAAAGACATAATATTATTAGTTTTTTATAATATGTTAAATATTTTTTTTTTGTATAGAGAGGGATCAAATTCCATAATATATATATATATTTTAGAATGTTAAATTTGATAAGGGGTTATTTCAAAAAATTGAATCCCTTTTAAACGCATAATAAATCTAATGTAAAAATAAATCTACGTCTTCACCCGTGTAGTGAAGTCCATACTTTGGCTGCTTAAAAACCAAGAATCGAACAGATGAAACTAAGCCTAACGCCCAGTTCCAGTAAGGCCACCCAACAAGGAAGCGCACCAAGTTTGTTAACCCAATATATCCAGACGGTTCTCTCTAATTTGATGGATAGAATATTATTTGCCTTGAAGTTGTGAGCGCCGCTGCTATCACGTTTGGCGAGAGGAGGCAGGATAGAGCCAAGGAGAGAGACGGATACATTAAGCTATTCACGCTTGTCAGGTACGGACGAATGAGGACTAGCCAATCATTCCGGGGGGACTAGCCAGAAGTCCTTGCCTTAACTTTTAGGAACATTTAGGTCAAAATTTTATATGATCATCAATAAATATATGTATATATATATATTAAATGAATTTGATCGTTTTAAATTCCATAGCTCATTGTATATATGAATGCAATTTATATATTTTAACATTGTATATGTCTTAGTAGTATATTAGCTTTAATGTGCAATTTGACGAACCCAGTCACTAAAAACTCAAAAAGGCATGCATATTTATTAATACTCAATGGGGTAAAGTAAAACTACATATACACATGTAAGATTTCTTATTGCACACAATCTCCACTTGCTACCGAAAATGACATGTTTCGGTAGCAACCCATTCAAAACATAGCAGTATAGGCTCTCCCATAAGGCAGAGTTTTTCGTAGCGACTCACATAAGATTTTAGGCAACTAGACCATATTTCACTGTGGTGAATCTTCACTGTTGAATTTGGTTAACACTAGGATTTACTTAAGTTGCCAGAAAACTTGGGTACGGGGACGTCATTTTAAAAAAAAAGGTAGGGTACGTCAAAGGTAATATATATATATGTCAAAGGTAATATATATATATATATATATATATATATATATATATCATAGTAATATCATATTAGATTTTTTCATAAATTATGAATCAAGATCCTTAATTATATATTCGATGATTATTTGAACAATGAACATTCAGATTGAAAATTTGAAACATAAAATTTGATAAATTATTCTACCAGGAAACTGTAACAAAGAATCAAACTCAAACATGAAAGTACACTTGAATTCTTATTTTAAAAACCTATTTGTACTGTTGTTATAGGAAATAAAAAATTGAAACTTGTGAAATATATTCGTGTGTTGATGTGATTGTATCTGTCAATATTAAATACATATGTATATTTTTTATGTGCACATTTGGTAGTCAAATTATGTTCCATGAGTGTTGAACACAAAACCATAAAAACATTTATTGTAAATCATTGTAAAATCAATCTACCAGATTTGGACAATATTCAGTGGAATTTGGACAATGTTGCAAAAAGTTTGACATAAGTCATAAACCACACTCCGTACCTGGTTAGCAAAAAAAAGTTCAGATCTGGTGGGGGGTCATTACATTTACCGCAATGAATTGCATTTTATTGAGTCTGTTGTACCCCGGACTACCCAAACATGGGGTACAAAGCACCCAAACGTGGGGTACGGAATACCCAAACACAGGGAACAGCGTATCATTTCACCTATAAGTACCCTTTTTATAACGGAGTTTCGGTTACGTGAACTCGATATCGGGTACAGCAAGATACAGCCGGAAAAGTACCCAAATACCCAATACAGGTACGTAGACCCTTCTACCACTCATGTTAAAGAATTATGCACACCATGCTCGAGCTATCGTTCAAGATACAGAAGAGATTAATGCCATGAACCCTACGGGTAACCCATGGCCTTGGGCCTCTTCTTAATATTATTCAAGTCCATATTTCAAATATTACCAATCCTTATTATACCATGATATGCCTAAAACGTTTTGCTATTGTCTAGGCGAGGCGATTTCAACATTTCTTCAATCACATTGAGTATATGAAATGGAATTGTCAATCCACAAGATACTTGGATCGTCCATAGGCAAATTGGAGACAAACTTCTGATGAACAATTTCCCTTGCAAGTTATCTGTCCATTCAACGCTTTGGTTTTCCATGACACAATTCCTTAAGCATTAACAAAGAAATTTCACAAGACTTTTATTCCTCAACGCGATCTATATTGAGTATGATCTATAGACTCTTATAACAAAATACATAATCATTCAAATTGAAAAAGGTGAATAAAACAAGAAAGGGTGTACTTTGCACATAACATGGCTTAAAAACGATGGCTATTCTCCTCCACGTAACTGAACAAAACTACAATTTTTTTTATTTGGTTCATGTCAGGGAAGAAATGAACGTTTCATCGATTTCCAGAACTTAAGTTATGCATGCAAGAATTGGTGTTATGACTTCGATCCAATTCCGAGTTTGCGCAGGGCTTGGGAAATGAATACAGAGAGATCCTCTACTTATTGAGGCCTAGAATGCAACTTCTCCAGCCATTTAGTTATTATTTAAGGTTTATATATATATATACCACCATTTAAGTATTATAAGTTGTGCCCTCATTCACTCATCATATGGGAATTATATACATATACATAATCCAAATACAAATTAAGTAATAGCTATGGTTGGACCCTTCAGAATGAGTTTCCTTGCCCTTATCATTTACTAGAAATTAAAAAAAGCAATGCTTCAATCGTTTTCATATGAATAGATAGAAGCTAGCCTATAGAAGCTTTCCCACTCAGCCCCATAATAAGATAAAAATATGTAACATATATCATAACCACATTCCAGAAACCCAATAAAAATTATTGGGGTTGCGCCCTTCTCATCCATTAATAAATAATCTTCAAGAAGGTAACGCTCGCTTCAATTGTAAATGTTATTAAATGTCTACAATGGAATGGAAATGTTATGAAGCTACATCTATTTCAACCATGACATTACATAAATAAGCAAAGAAAATGCAACCTATAAGAAATTATTTCATTCCAAAGAAC
This sequence comes from Pseudotsuga menziesii, assembly GCA_001517045.1. Taxonomy (NCBI): domain Eukaryota; kingdom Viridiplantae; phylum Streptophyta; class Pinopsida; order Pinales; family Pinaceae; genus Pseudotsuga; species Pseudotsuga menziesii. The sequence goes on from LPNX010895336.1 coordinate 116,349, forward strand.
ATTAGAGTAATCATTTCCTACCAATCACATGGGCACCACACGGAATTGTTATTATACCATAACATTTAGCTATTGCTTTCGATGGGTAGTAGCACCGTTTCTTCAAACACATTTTATGTATGATTTGCTTATGGTGTTTCACAAAATAATCAAACACATTCAACAAATAAATTTATGCACAGAAACTACTTGCATACATTGTTTTTACTGTCATTTATTAGCGGATTACTCATGTTCTAACTTATGCAAGTTTTAATATCTTTACCCTATCTGTTATGTCAGGCTCTGCTGGTTGAGGCAATGTCCAACTCCTTTTGAAACATTCAACCATGCTCATACAGGTGATATTCTCAGTTTACTTTCTCTTCTCTTGATTAATTTTACTAGGGCCTTAGTTTCCCCAAGGCTTGTGAGACTATCCATAGTCTTGACCCCAACCCTTATGTAATAACTTTATTAAGCGTAAAAAAAAGGCCTAAGGCCTTACCATATCCTACGCTATGGTATGGTGTGACCCTCCCCTTAAGCACAATGGCTTGGGGTTTTGTAAATACATATGGTACTAACCATTGTATAAACCTTTGTTATATTAATACAACGCCATTGTTTATCATGGAATGGTTTTAGGTTTGACATATTATGATTATGTTGATGGCATATATTACACCATGGTTTACAATGCTAAGGGTTCTTGGAATACCACAAAAGGTTTGATATGATAAAATTTATGTTACAGTTCATGCTATATAACGCATGGCTTGAACCTAGTTGTTATAACATGTGTGCAATAATTTTGATCCATGATTGCACTAGCTGCATGATAAAAGTGGTACTTGATTTGAATTTAATGATGTCTTGGCTACGAGTTGGAAAGAAACCGGGCTCTTGAGTTGGCCCAAAGAATGATCTCAACCTTACACCTATACATTGGATATGTAAGGCTTTTGACAAGGTTTTAATATGCCTTTGGAATGTCAGCACCTTCATTATTCCACTAGTCATTTGGTTTTGAGGCTGACAAGAGTCAAAGCTCTGCTCTGTGATAGTGGTAATGGCGTAAGGATTTTTTCTTTAAAACTTTTGCTAACGTAGTGGTGTTTCTAACTCTCATGAGGTCTTCTGGACTCCCAAGATTTCTCTTGCAGACTGCATTGTAGTGTGAGCGCCTCAAAGAAGCCTTCCATTAATTTGACCATGCAACTGCCTACTAACAGGTAAGAAAGATGATGTGGAACTCATCTTGGTAACATGATTAGTATAAAAGCATTTACTTATGAAGTTTACTGATAAATTATGCGATGGATGCATGAAAAGGAGGGATAAAGGTACTCCAGAGGAGTTGACCCCTAGCCCTCTCTACTACACGCCAAGGTAAGGGTAAATCATTAAAATCCTCTTTTCATTTTTGTTTAGTAAAATTTGATTGTAACAGTATCTTGCAATGCTTCCAGGTTGAGGGCATTGGACATAATATAGGGTTTCTCCATATGGATTATTTGTAAAAGATCTACTCGATACGTAATGAAATCTTAGGTCTTATGTAATTCTAGATATGTAAAGAACTAAGTTATATAATTGATTGTATATTTATATAGTGTATATTCCTTACTATGTCCTAACATGAGATATTTAGAATTAAACTAACATTACTAGAGGATCAACATATTTGACATACTATCGATTTTAACTAATAGATTAGGAAAAATAGTAAGAAGGAGAAAATCCATAAATCCATTAAACTACATCGATCAACTAGGAAAGAAATAGATATAATTTAATAACCTATCGGTTAAGTACAATAATCGATTTTCAATATATAATCTAATAAAATAAAATCATAAATCAGGTAAGGATTCCTGATCTAAGAACTTCCCTAATTATGTTTAACATTTATAATCAACATAATTGACTTAAAACTTATAAACATACTAAGATAAGCGATACACACTAGGGATTTACATTAGCCTTTTTAGATCTAGATTAAACACTCTAAAAATTAAGAACATAGAATAAGAACCTAGCACAACTGTTGGGAATACAAACGTGGAAAATTTGTTCCTCCCAACCAACTCCTAGAGCAACCAAGTTATTTTCTCCAGAACTCCTAAGCCTGTTCGTTGAACCAGAAGAGAAAAACCCTTCAATCTGTCATCTATTGCATTCTCATATTCAATCGTCGTCCAATGCTAGCCTCCTGCTACTCATGGGCATACTAGTATATCGTATTTTGCCTAGGACTTGGTCATTTAGGAGCCTCCTACTCTTTTGCACTCAACTAGGAGTTGTGACCTGATTTTTGGGGATGATGCCTCCTGCATCTTGAGTTCTCAGTCATTGGCTTCAGCCACTTGACTTTTCCTCTTGTGCATCGATAAACACTCATTAACAATTATTTCAACTACTGTCCCGCCTTCAGCATATTTTATTAATAAAAATGATTAGTTACAAAATGTCTTTTTTTTACTTTCTGTCAAAAATAATAAAAATAATAATTAAAGTATTTTTCAAAATAATTAATAATAAATTATGAATTTCCGGTGCATTGCATACACCTCCCCTTAGAGGATAACACCATCCTCAGTGTTATTAGTTTTCTGCTTTATTCTTCCACTTCATCATCTTGGAATAAGACTGGATATGCCTCTCGCATATCACTTTCCATTTCCCAAGTAGCTTCTTCCGAACTAAGGTGCTTCCAATGCACCTTGACTTGTTCGATGGTACAATTATGGAGCAAAATTTCTCTCTTGTCAAGAATGTGCTCCGATCCCACCTGGAACTCTACTTCAGGTTCCACTGAATTACATTCCAAAAGATTACATGAGTAACATCATGAATATATCTTTTTAAAATAGAATTTACGTGAAAAACATCATGAACTTTAATATTTTGGGGTACGACTAATTGGTATGCAATTGGTCGTACTTAGCTAAAATTTCGAATGGCCCGCAATACCTGGGTGACATCTTTGAATACTTTCCCAATATCAAGGAAAATTTCTTGGGATTTACCTTTATGTACACATGTTCACCCACTTGGAACTCTATAGGAGTTCTTTTTAGGTCAGCATAACTTTTCTTGCTCTCTTGGGAAGCCTTTAAGGTTTTTTTTACTTGTTTCACTATTAGCTCCATATCCTTTAATAAATCAAGTCCTAGAATTAACCTATCAACTAGATTCCTCCATGTAATAGAAGTATTACATTTGTTTCCATATAAAATTTCAAGAGAACTCATACCTGTAAAAACTTGAAAATTATTATTGTAAGCAAATTATACTAAGTGTAGGTAGTATTCCCACCTACCTGGTTTGTCCATCACATACATTCTTATCATGTCCTATAGGACTTGGTTTAATCTTTAATTATTCCCATCCGTTTGTGGATGATATGCAGTACTGGACTTTAGCTGGGTACCCATCCCTTTAAACAAGGCTTTCCAAAAATTCCTGGTGAATTTTACATCTCTACGTGAGATGATTACTTTTGGTACACCATGTAATCTGAAAATTTCTTTCATGAAAATATCTACAATGTTAACAACTTTATAGGTAGATTTAACATGAATAAAATGAGAATCCTTCCTTAATTTATCAACTACAACCATGATGGAATCATGTTGTCTAAAATTCTTTGGTAGGCCTACTATAAAATCCATATTAATTATTTCCCACTTCCATTCTGTAATGGGCAGTGGCTGCAACATTATTGCTGGATGTTGATGTTCTTCCTTAACTTGTTGAAATTTTATGCAGCAAGCTAAGTATTATGTCACTGCTTTAATCATGTTTGGACAAAAGAAATCTTTTCTGACCATGGTGATCATTTTCTAGTATCCAGGATGCCCTAAATCCGATCGTTTTTGTAGATCATTCATGAGTGTAAGTTTGATTTCTGCTATATTTGGTATGTCTAGTCGGTTTTTATGCAACAATAGTCCTTGTTTATTTAGGATGAAAAATATTTTTAATTGACTATGTTCATTTTGAGCAGTGTTTTTTTTATAATTTGATATTCTTTATCAACATTTTCCACAGTTAGGATCTGATTTTACAGATAAGATTCGTAGCTATTGCTTGCAAATAATAAATTTTCATGATGACTCAAAGTGTCTGCAACTTTGTTTTCCTTTCATTTTATGTGTTTGATTTTGGAATCGTATTCACTTAAGAAGGACAACCATCTTTCTTGTCTAGCATTTAAACTTTGTTGATCAAATAAATATTTAATACTTGTGTTATCTGACATTAGTAGAAATTTCCTTCCAATTAGATAATGTCGCCACATCTTTAAGGCGTGAATTATGGAATCAAGTTCCAAATCATGCGTATCATAATTCTTTTCATGTTCCTTTAATTTTCTAGATTCATATTCCATGAAATAATTTTCTTGTATTAAAACCTTGCCTAATTCTTCTTTGTAAGCGTTGGTACATATGACAAAGTCCTTGAAAGGATCAACAATCTTTAGGATCTAGGCGGTAGTTAGTATATTTTTTAGTTTATTAAAGCTTTCCATACATTTTTTAGTCCAATCAAACTTTGTACCTTTATTCTGGAATGAATTTATAGGGTAGATGATCTTAGAAAAGAATTCGATGAACTTATGGTAGTATCCGGTAATCCCCATAAATGATATTATGTCGGTTACATTTTTAGGAACCAACCATTCAGTGATGGATTTGATTTTTTCGAGGTCGACAGAGTTTCCACCCTTGGACACTACGTGTCTGAGGTATTGAATCCTATCCTTAAAGAAATAACATTTATTGAAATTCACATATAGTTGTTCTCTTAGTACTTGTAGAATTATCTTCAAATGTTCTTTATGTTCTTATCCGTTCTTCAAGTAGATTTGTATGTCGCCTATGCAGACAACAACAAAGTTATCCATATAGTTACTTTGGATGTTTTTCATTAAGCACATCAATGCAACAGGTGTGTTTGTCAACCCAAAAGGAATTACGACAAACTCATAGTGACCATAGTGTGTCCTAAATGCAGTTTTAAATATGTCCTCATCTTTTATTCACACTTGATGATAAACAAACCTTAAGTCAAAGTTTTGAAAAGATAGTTTCTTCATGGAATTGATTGAATATATCATCTATCTAAGGTAGCGGGTATCAGTTCTTAATTGTCATTTTCTTCAGTTGTCTATCGTCTATGCACAACCTTAAGGTTCTGTCTTTATTTTTCACAAATAAGACAGGTGCTCCCCAAGGGAAACAATAGGTCGAATATACTTTTTATCAATCATTTCCTGTAATTAATATTTGAGCTTTGTAAACTCTATTATGTTCATTCAGAAAGGAGCTTTAGATGTTACTACAGCTACGGGTATCATATAGATCTTGAAGTCAATGTCTCTTTTCAAAGGAAGTGCGGGGACTTCTTCCAGAATGATGTCTTCAAACTCCTTCAAGATTGGTATGCATTCTAGTTTAAGTTTATTTTTGTGATCATTATAATTTATTATATAGATAATAAACACTTTACATCATTTTCTTACTGATATTTTTATTTGTAAAGAAGACATTTCTCTGATTGTAACCTTCCTAGGAATCCCTTTTACTTTTATGGTGTTTCCAATATCATTTGTACATGTAAAGTTGTTATCAAAATAGTTTAACATTATTTTGTATTTTTCTATCCAATCCATTCCTATTAATAGATCATAGGAACCTAAAGGTAGAATATTCAAATCAACATGAATAATGAAATCATTCATTAACAATTTACAATTCTTGACAAAACTAGTTACTTTATGCTTAGTATCGGTGGCTAGTTGTACCAACCACGACTTATCAAACTTTTCTAGTACTAATTTACATAATTCTACTATTCTAGGTGATATATAACTCGGACTTGCACCTGGATCAATCAAAATGGAAACAAGTTGATTGTTTATGATACCTTTGATTCCAACCATGGAAGTCTAATGGTCTACTTGTCGGTTTTCCAAAGCATCGCAAATTATGGGCATGATCATTGCAATGTCTCCAACTGTAACTGCTTCCTAAATGGAGTGAACATTAAAAAAAGTCTTTCTTACTAGGAAATATTTAAAGTAATGTGGCTCGTCACACTCCCAACATTTTAAGGGTTCTATTTGTTCAGTGTTCTTATTAAAAATAGGAGGTTCTTTTAATACGAAACTTTGTGGCTTAAAACTTTTGTAGTTATTACCTTCATACCCCCTATAGTTAATCCCTGTTTTTTTGTGGAATTTATTTTGTTTCTTTCTTCAATCAAAAGTATTTTTCCTTTTATTATTCCAACTTCGTACACTTTCTCTCTTATTTTTATTTTGGTCGTAACATAAATTTTCCGTTCTGATCACTTCCTCTAGAGTCTTTGGATCATCATACTTAATCCATTCTTTAAACATGATAGGAAAACAAATGAGAAAATGTTATATTTTATGTTTTTCATCAATTATGTAAGGTATGTAGTGAAGTAAGCTTAGAAATTTACTGCAGAGTTCTTTCATCGTCATGGCTCTTAGTCTTAACCCATAAAATTCTTTGGCCTTATCTTCGTAGTATTGTTCTGACAAGTATTTTCTTTTAGAAATATTTTTAAATGTTTTCCAGGTTACATATCTTTTCATTATTCCCTTGAATTTATTTATATCCTCCCACCAGTTATCTTCCTTCCCAGTTAGATTATAGATGGCCATTTTATCTTTTAGTTTGTCAAAATAATTGTATATTTGAAAATACTTCCTCATCCCTCACAAGCAGGATTCCTCTTATTCACCTTTCTCAATTTCTCCATTATACATTGGTGGTTTAATCTTTTTCACCTCCCTATATATTTCCTTATAGGGTCCGTATTTATTTTTATTTTTTATTATCATCACTACATTCGCTTGAATCTTGTTGTTTTCCTGACTGATGTTTGAATGATTCTTCACTGAAAGTTTCAGTATAATGACTAGAAAATTCCAGTTTCCTTCCCTTATGTTTGTAAGGTGCAGTTTTTGGTAGGTCATGTTCAGATCCCTTATTTTTCTATTTTTCGTTCTTATGTATTTTAGCTAGCAAAATAGTATTTAATTCCCCTTGAGCTTTTAGGATTCATTCATTACCTTCTGTAACTCTTCTTAGCCCTGATCTAAGTTCTTTTACAGTCTTTTGCAGTTCATATTTGTTATATTGACTTTTGTTTAAGTTTACCAAGATTTCCTCATCCCTTAAATTACCCTCTTCATTATTTAAAGGATTTTCTGGGTGAAGTTCCTCCTCTGCAGACATCTCTCCATCTGCCATTTTTTTCTTGTAAAATGGAGTTATCCTTCTCTTTCTATTTTGTAAGAGAGTTTCAACCAAAAAAAATAAAGTAAATTAGTTTTTTTTTCTTTATCAGTTTAAGTGTTGATCTGGTTCAGGCCTAGTGTTGTAACCATGCTATGATGCCATTATGTAACACACCTCAAAATTGTAAATAAATAAAAAATTACATACACTATTTTTACCATCATTTACTAATGGATTACTCATGTTCTAACTTATGCACATTATTAATATCTTTACCCTATCCGTTATGTCATGTTCTTCTTGTTGAGGAAATGGCCAGTTGCTTTGGAAACATTTAGCCACGCTCATACAACTGGTGTTCTCAGTTTACTTGTTCGTAACTTGATTAATTTTACTAGGTCCTTACTTTCCCTAAATATTGGGAGACTGTCCATAGTATTGACCCTAGCCCTTATGTAATAAGTTTATTAAGCTTAAAACAAAGGGCTTAGGCCTTACCATAGCCTATGGTATGGTATGTTGTGACCCTCCCCTTAAGCGCAATGTCTTGGGGTTTTGTAAATACATATGGTACTAACCATTATATAAACACTTGTTATATTAATACAAGGTCATTGTTTATCATGCAATAGTTTTGGGTTTGGCATATTATGATTATGTTGATGGCATGTATTACACCATAGTTTACCATATTAGGAGTTCTTGGCATAACACAAAATGTTTGATATGATAAAATTTATTCTATGGTTCATGCTATATAACGCATGGTTTGAACCTAGATTTATAAAAAGTGTGCAATAATTTTGAGCCATGATTTATCTGGCTATGGGTTACAAGTGGTACTTGGTATGATTTTCATTCTCTCGTGGCTGTGATTTGGAAACTCATCGAGGCTCTTGAGCTGGCCCGAGGAATGATCTTGGTCTTACACATGTGCCCTGGATATGTAAGGGTTTGGACAAGGTTTTAATATTCCTTTGGAATGTCGGGACCCTCGTAATTGCACTACTTGTTTGATTTTGAGGTCGACGAGAGCCGAAGCTATGCTCTATGATAGCGGTAATGCCATAAGGGTTTCTGGTTTAACATTTGTGCTAACGACGTGGTGTTTTTAACTCTCCTGAGGTGTTCCATACTCCCAATATTTCTTCAATATTCTGCATTCTAGTGTGAGCACCTCAAAGAAGTCTTCCATTAATTTGACCATGCAACTGCATGTTAACAGGTAAAAAATATTCCGTAGAACTCGTCTTGATAAGGTTCTTAGTATAAATCACTTTAATTCAAGATTTCATTAGAAAAATTAGAGTTTTGATGTGATCGGTAGTTTTATATACTTTGTCTTGGTGTTCTCCATGTTTCCTCAGGTGAACTCTTATTACCCATTATTTTCCTTGAATATTATTGTAATTTACATTATTAAATTAAAATCTTCATCAAACGTAAAATGTTCATTATTAATGTTGCTTTTCTTCATTTAGACTACTGAGACTATATTTTTTAGCTTCATTTCACTATTTTCGTAAACAAGCAAATCTTTATTTCAGGGGTCCTACCATGAAATTATTGCAACATGAAAATATTTGTAGTTTGTTGAAATATGTTTTGAAAGGTAAAGAAAATGTAGACATTGTCAAGCTCCACATATCAAGGGAAGTTTTTCCAAGAAATTATAAGTATCCACAACACATGTGTATATACAGGACACGGGTAAGAGAAATGATGCAATATCATGATATACTTTTAAATTGTGGTTGATTTAAAAAAAATTTATTTATAGCCATCCATTTTCATAGTTCTTTCAAAACTATTAGCATTTTGATATTTATTTCAAAACTATTTGCATTTTTTGTACATAATTATATTCCATCTATATTTTCTGATGGTCGTTCCTCATGTTTAGCTTTCTCAACCTCCTCTAAGTGAGTTTTCTACAAGTAATAGCTAATTTGGCACTTGAATGGACTATAAATGTTATCTAATATCTTCATGTTCTCTCTTCCCCTTGTTGTAATGTGTCTTCATTCAAGAGCAGATGGCCTATGTCATCAATACTATTCATTGATAAATATTTCAACACCTCTATAGAAATGACCAAATTTGTAATGCCATTTTCCTCACTTGTAGGTTCTTAACTTAGAAGATCAAGATTCAAGCTCCTTGTATAATTTATGTCATTGAATAACCATGGCTCAACATTCTATTAAATTTGGTCCATATTATAACAATGGAAACATAGTGCTTGAAACATCCAAGTATTTTGGGAAGTGAGAGAAATTCTTATAATAAAAAAGCTTCATGGAACATGCAAAATCCAATGCACTTTATTTATCTAAAGAAACTAAATAATTCATTTTGAGATCATCAATGGTTGAAGAACCTAAGGAACATCGAAAAATGAATTTTCCGCAAGAGTATTTCTTCAGTATCCTTAGTAGTTCAATTCTATTTTATAACATGGCCATTAATATCTTACTGCGGGGGATACAGATACATAGATAAGAACAACACATTTACTCTCCCCTATTTACTAACCTTCAATTGTATCAATTCAATACCCAACACATTTTGGCAACTTTATTTCATTACTCAGAAATATAGATTTGAATATGGAAGTTATTTGAGGTTTTATTAAGTGATGCATTGCCAGAACAGAGTAATATTAGTTCAGTCCACCCGTGTAAAGGTTTTGATATGATATATGCATTAAGGTTTTCACAGAATTAGTAGATTTGATCAAAGTAATATTTGTGCTTGTTTTTTTATTGAAGTCTATTAAATTTACAAATACCTTTCTATGATATGAGGTTGCATTTATTGCAGGGAGTTTTTTTCTAATGTTTTTGTGTAATCTGCAGGGTATGCTTGGAATTAAAGTGAACATCATGTTGAATTGGTATATGAAGGGGATGCAAGGTCCAAAAATACCATTTCCTGACTTGGTTAAAATTCATACTTCTAAGGATGAGGAAGATTTCTCTAGTAATCCAAGCAGCTGGAAATGATGTTGAAATAATCACTTGGTCAAGACCTTCAGGTTGGAAATGGTATGTGCATTTTTTACCTTTGGGTTTTGATCAGTTCATGACCCCTTCTCTTAGACTTGTAAAGTGTTGTCAAACTTTAGTTCATGCAAGATAAACATTAACAAAATGCATCATACAGTTAGATTACATAAGTTTATTGAAGATGTTCTAGAATATGTAAGAGGATTTTCCAACCAGAAACACACCAGATATGGGTAGGATTTATATGCTCACTTTTCCAAGAAATCCATATAGTGGTTAGTTCATCCAAGAATGGACAACCCCATAAACATGATTTCTAAGACACCAAACAATTTAACTACAAGATGTTAGGGATCTGATACAAATGCTTGTGTTGTTCAATAGTCCCTTAAAAGTGGATTGTAATACAAAATAAATTATAAGTAAATAATTCTATGTGGGTGATAGTTGCTATTTTATTTAGATATCATTTAAAGTTCTTCTTTGTATGAAAAAAGGTTTTATATATTAGATGTTGGTACTCTAGATGATCTACCTTCACAACCCAAACTTTTCCAAAAACCCCTTTGGGACTAATAACCTCCTCCATGCAATTACAGATGTTTGGTAAATATTGATACAGATTTCCTTAAAATGTATTTTACTTAATCATGATTTCCACATGTTTATAGAATATTTTCCTTAACATGTGCTGAATTTTTACAGTATTTATGACTTGTTGTGACTCCTACATGGAATAACAATGAAAGCAATGTATCACATAACCTAAAAAATAGTGACTTTCAACGTCTTATTGGTATTATTATCAAACATAGCAAGTCACACAATCACAACACATGTACTTATTGTGAGAACCTAAGTACTAAGATAACCCACTCTTCAACATTATCTCCATCTCTATATTATATCATGTTTATGTAGCTTAGGTGAATTTTTTCATTCCACGGAATATTTCTATATTTTTTTTAAATCCACAGATTCATCGAATATCCGAGGGCCACTTCCAAAGAATCTGACTCCGTCACTATACCACCAATGGCTAAAGGTGTTGGATATCTAACTTCCTATTGTTAGGATTATTAATCCTCCCTTGACCATACTATCTTTTATCCTAACTTAGGAACCTTAATTAATTAATTGGGTCCACTAGTACCATTAGGTCCACTTGGCCTAATGGGGCCACCTATACCAATTACTGGAGTGTGGGGAACACTGTTAAAGGTTAAATTCCAATTAATGCATGGGCATGCATCCGTTTGGGTGCCTCCTAGACCAATCCATACATTTTAGGAGCCACCGGGAGTCCCAACACCAACCTACATCAATTAGGTGGAGTTGGAACTAGTTAAGCATAGTTAGCTTCTAGTTACATTCAATTAGATCACAATCAGTTAGCTAGCACTAGTTATGCATGGCTAATGCATGGATGCATGTGGAGTAGGTGACTTTCCCCACATACCACCTTAGTTTCACTGAGTTAACTAGTTATTACTGATTGATTGAGTTGGTTGGACATCTAGGAGTTGATATGTTCGACTCTGATATTGATTGAGACACCATGAGTTATCTAGTCAGTTATGTACAATCAGATCAAGTTGGAATATTTGAATTGATCGCTAATGCATTCAAATTCTTCCTTTATGTAAACTACTCTAACACCAAATTTAATTAACGACAATGATACTATAATTACCTGAGCTATACTCATATGTTTCCTGTGTGGTTTGTTTTGTTCAATGTGTATCTTCATTCTCCTTTCACTACAATAACAATTCAGGACTCATTTATTGAATATCTATATGGAACAACAAATTTAACATGGTATAAGATCCATTTCAAGAAGGCTTCATGTTTGTTTGTTTCCATTGAACATCAGAAGCAACAAGGTTTCCACAAAAGTCCCCGATCTTGATTTTCTAGCGCTGAATTTATTTAGAGCAGTGGTGTGGGCATGAAGGAACTTTAAAACATGTTCATTTCGAGAGGAAAATCATGATTCTAACATAGTTCGAATGTTTTAGTGTTTTGCAGTGAAAATATACATTTTCTATGTAGCTTGTGTGAAGTTTTTTTTATCCTCCAGCCAGAAGAATTATGGATTCTCAATATCCTACACCATAGATACTTAGAAATTCCAATTATCTTGATTGGACAATTGATATACATATTTCCTTGCGCAAGCATGGCTACCTCAGGATAATACTTGGAAGGGAGGATGAGCCCCATTAGCAAGTTGAAAAGAACAAGTTTCTAAACCATTGTGATGAATATTTTGGTTATTTATGCATTCATATATCCATAGATATCCTCTTCCACCTTGAAGGTTTGATGACACCTAGAGAGTCCTGGGAGAATATTGAGAACTTGTTTAACAAACAAGATGAGCTTCAGTGACACCTCCTGGAGAATGACCAGGCATCCTTACATCCTAGCAGTTTCGAGACTATTGAGAAATTATTTACTAAATTCAAGTCTCTTGCACTTCAATGTAGACAGTGCGGAACAGAAAGGAAGGATGAGAAAAATGTCCTCACCATACTCAGCAAACTCGGTCCTGAGTATTATGTATTTTTCTATATTTCATTCCAAGCATGATGGCTTCCCCGATTGGAAAATTCCTTCATTAGATTCCTTTTTTGAGTCCTTAATCAAGGAGAAAGAAAATTTGATTTGAATGGGACTCATAAAGACCTCCAAATATCAGGATCTCCTAGTTACTGACTCTAGAAAAGTGCAAGACAAAGGGAAATCAAAGAAGAATGATCCAAAAGTAGCTGATTCAAAGCCTAAACAGAATCAACAAACTTCTGAAGGAGCCTCCGGCTCTAATAAAAATAAGAAGTTCAAAAAGAAGTTGTGTCCCTATGGTGAAAAGGGTTACCATATTGAATATTATTATAAGATAAAGCAACATGATTAAATGTCATCTTTTCTCAAGCAACATAACATTGCTCACCTACAAGGACTAAAGAAACTTGAGGAAGAACCACAAACAGAAGATGGTGAAAGGTGCCATGCTTTGAATTCTATTCTTACTTAGTATACCACATACATAATTGAATCTGGAGCTTCTAACCACATGGTTGATTCCAAATAATCCTTCTCTTCCCTCACACTATCAAAGGGGGCTAACATTCACATGGGAGATGATTCCCAGATTCCAAGAGAAGGAAGGGGCTCAATCAGAGCGAAGCATGTCAAGTTCAAGAATTTCCTCTATGTGCCCTCCCTTGTAGCTAACTTGTTGTCTGTTTATCAGATGACTCATACAGGCTCTCCCAAGAGAGTTACATTTGATTCAGAAACAGTTGAGATCACAAAAAAATCCACTGGTCATCTCATAGCGAAATGTATTGCAAATCACTCTACTAAAGCTTATGAGTTCTCACATTTCTTACCTGTCTCTCTTCCTACAACTCTACTGTCTCATGCTAATAACACTAGCAATATTTGGCATGAATATTTGACGATCTCAATTTCATATATCTGCAACAACTCAACAATGATAAAATGGTTGAAGGTTTTCCCTCCATCCAAACTTTCAATGGAGTATGTGATGGTTTCTTGGTAAGTAATCATCCAGAAAATAAGTATGATGTTGGGAAGGCACATAGAGCTTCCTCTACACTTGATTTGATACATAATGATGTAGCTGTATCTATTCCCATAAACTTTATTAATGGTTGCAGGTATTTCCTCACCTTTATTGATGATTTTTCTAGGTACTGTTGGATCTACTTCATGAAATAAAAATAAGAAGTTTTTGATACTTTTAAATTTTTTAAGGCTATGGTTGAGAACAATTTCAATAATAATATCAAGTTAATAAGATATGATAAAGGAGGATAATACATCAAAGGAGACTTCCATAATTTCTATGAATCAGAGGGGATTCGAATGGAACACTAGGTTCCATACACACCACAACAGAATGGTGTGTCTGAGAGGAAGAACAGGTCACTGAAAGAGATGGAAACATGCTTTATCCATGCCAAACATCTACCTCCTTCTCTTTGGTCTGAAGAAGTAAACTTTGTTTCATATTTAAATAATAAAGTGCCTCACAGGTTCGTCGCTAGGGCCACTCCATTCGGATCTCTACATGGGCATAAGCCTAATGTCTCTCATCTTAGAGTTTTTGTTCCAAAGCTTGGACCAAAATACCACTTGATAAGATGAAGGCCTTCCAAGCCCAAAGTAGTGAATGCATTCTGCTAGGATATGCAGAAGATGCAAAAGCTTACAAACTGATCGAGGTTGCAACCAGAAGATGCTTCATTGAAAGGAGTGTCCATTTTGAAGAATATCATTTGTATGACACACCTCCAATAGCACAGGAAGGTATGAATATTTCTCCACCTATTTTTTATGATGATGATGTGCTACAGGTTTCATATTCAAATGAAGAAGATCAGATTCAATATGATCCTTTTATTGGGACTGAATCTCAAGAGATTCTAGATCCAAATCCAGATCCAGTATCTATTCCTAATCAGAATTATAACCCTAGATGGGCTCAAAATATCCTTTGATGCAGCTGGAAGTTGTGTTGGAAATCCAAAATAAAGAAGAAGAACAAGGTCCCAGTATCAGAAGGAACATGTTTCACTATCTCTCACAGATTCTCTCCCTACAGAATGGTGCAACAAAGTTCCAAGTCGGTGCTACTTGATGATGGAGAATGATCAACTACATGCCCCACAAAAGAAGAAACTTGATCATTTTGTAACTTCACCTTCTAGAAGAGAAAAATAGAGTCATTAGTTCATAAGTACATTGAGAGGTCCATAGATGGACCATGCTGCTGCATAAAGCTGCAAATTTGCAACAGTGTTTTTCCTCAAGTTATTTTTCTAAGGAGGAAGCTTCTTTCTTCTAAAGATAGATTTCTTTTTGTTATTTCTTCTTATTTTGAAGGAGGAGGGGGGGGTGGGTTCCCATGAGGTTTTCCATAGTTTCCTCTATTGTATTAAGCATCATTTTTATTTATTGTCTTTTAGATTGTATTTGGGTGACCTATGGTCTTGTTACCAAGGCCCGTAATTTTCTTAGTTAGGATTCAGGGGGGGTGTTAGGATTATTAACTCCCTTAAACATATTTTCTATTAGATTATTTAGCGTAACTTGGGAACCTTAATTAATTAATTGGGTCCACTAGTACCATTAGGTCCACTTGGACTAATGACACCACCTATACCAGTTACTAGAGTGTGGGGAACACTACTAGAGGTTAACTACCACTTACTGCATGTGCATGCATCATTTTGGGCGCCTGATGCAGGCCTCCTTAATGACCTACAATAAATCCAAGGTTCTTCAAGACAAGAATCCAACTTCCAACAAATTGTAGGAAACTCCCACAACTCGGTGTATTACCATCGAACTTTACCACAAATTTTAATCACAATACATCATGATTGGAACTATACATGATAATTACAGGATAGGCATGTTCACTGTATGTTCTATGGTTTCAATACAATCAATTTCATCCCAAGATGAATTCTTAAACAAGAAATCAACAATTCTCATGAGTTGTCTATACCTTTCAACGCATTTTCCTACAGTAGTATCACCTCATAATTTGTTCACACCCTCGTTCTTGATTCTCTTTAAACAGAGAATGATTTAAATCCATTCTAAAAGAGAGGCTAATTTCTCTAAGAACAAAGGCGATTTCACCAACTCATAAATTTATTAACAGCCCATGATTTCACAAAATACTTAAACTAGGGCATCGTTATTCAAACTAGGTTTACAAGTCTCACTTTTTTTCCCTTGCAAACTTCCCAAATCTCTTCAAACCTTCAATGCAGTCAATACCTCTTTCATCATTTGGTTTTCTCAACGTTTTCTTCCTCTTCCGGACTCAAAATGCCTAGCTTGTAGGTGATATCGATTTACCTTCAAACCTTCAATGCAATCAATATTCCCTCTGTCATCATTTACTTATTTGAATGTTGTCTTCCTCTTCTAGACTCCAAATGCCTATCCTACAGGTGATATCGATTTACTTTCTATCAAACAGGAAAATACATAATTCTTCTGAACTCTTTACACACAAAGGATTATATTCTAATCGAGATTTCATGTATAGAGTTAACCAATCACACAACTAACTAATATTCACCATTGAATTAGCATACCCATAGATGCATAACAAATAAACACACATAAATGGCGAATATTCCTCCCATTCATAAAAAAATGAAACTATACATACATAGAAATATTATTCTACTCCTTCTATGGCCTCATATTCTTTGTTTGGCCATCTCCCCCTTTTCCACACTCATAGGCTTACTTTCATACCCACCAAGCTAAGCTTCTAGCTCATTGAAACTGATTCCTCTAATCATTGAACCGTTTTCTACACTAAAGGAACCAATTCCTAAATACTTGCAACTGATTTCTAAAAATAAATCTTTATCTCTTATATTTCTAATGACTCGTGATTGAGATATTCTTATCTCCATCGAATATTTCCCCCATTTGAGAGGTTGTTACAATGAGTCACTACTTTAGTCGACACTTCACCATTTAGACTAAATAGCTGATACTTGACTGACACCTATCACAATTTAGAACCTTCTAAAGCTATATTGATGAACTATGAAAAGAACTCAAATATTTACTAGGAGTTTATAATCAACCCTTTACTGGGATAATGTCAAGACCTCATGGTCTGATCAACTTTAGACTTTAAATTGAGAGTAGGATACCCCTACATCCAACTCCCAAGGTAGAAATAAATCATGACCTCCTTGTCCTGTGTCTTCAATCCTCCTCTTTCCTAGATCCCAAAATTTGTTTGTAATTGTCCATAAGTTTTTATTTCATCATATCTCATTGTTGGATTTAACCTTCCAGGCTTCCAAGTCTTATGTTGTAATGCTCCCCTCGCTTTACCTTCATAATTTTTCACTAGCAAATCAAGTCCACAACAAGATGTTTTGTGTATTTTGTTGTAGCTTTCCTTAGAAAACTGCACTAATTTCCACCAGTAGTCTATCTCAATGTCCAACCTATATTTTTATAAAGATCTACTACTCATTTGTACACGATCCCGTTCTTTCATAAACAAATCACATATCTCATTCTATATTGTATCTATTAACTCATTCTATCTTGTATCTATTAACTCATTCAATCTTGTCTCTATCAACTCAGCAACACTTTCTTGCACGAGAGTTGACTCTTCCAATAATGTTATGCAATAGAATGAATATTTCCCTCTTTAAAATCTTTAGATATGCTTTTACTTATTTTACTTCCTTCCAAGGAAATCCCTCCTTTTGCACTTTATTTTAACAAATAAAATAAGATTCCATGGTATTGAGGCAATTTAGCTTCATTATTCAACATCCATTTGCACATGTTATGAAACATATCTTGTCCCTTAATTACTTGTTTCCAAAATCTTCCACATGTGAGAGATACTAAACTCTCACCTTCCTCCATTTCACCATATATATTCCAAAATATACTGAATGCATTTAAATACCTTCTCCAATGTTGATTCAAAACAATTTCACTTTCATCGGGATTATCAAGCCTACTTTTAATCATATTAGAAATAACAAATTGCATAAGATCTATTCTCTTTATCAACTCTGTATTCTTATCTTCAAGTTGTTGGCTACTTCCTATGGTTTTTTCTCTTTATATTTCTCTAGATATTGCGGTAGATATTGTTTCCACCCATACTTCCTTTATGCTTTTGTAAGCATCTCCCTCTCTAATATCCAATTGTTGCTCTTCATCTTCAGTTTTACTTTCAAAAAATAAATTATTTTCCAATCTTTGACTGCAGCAATGTACTCACTTACACCTCCCTGTATACTGGCAATCATATCATAGATATGAGGAGTAGCATCTGCTTTTGTATCCTCTATAAATTAAGATACTTCCATATCATTAATTACAACTTCCCCCTCTTGTTCAAATGCTTTCAAAAATCACCTTAACCATTCATTTACTGTTTTATTTCCTTCAAGTACTTCATCAGTATCTTGCATTTCAGTGTCAGCATAACTCTTCTCTACCTCTATCTTGACAATCTTCAGTAATTACCTTTCAATTCTCTGACTATTTTTGGCAGTCAACTCAAACTTCTCAAACACTGTATCCTCATATTTGGCATCTTCCTCATCATTAAACCTTGCCTAGAAATTTTCATTCTTCTTCAGTTCTAAAACCAACTCTCCTTCACCTTGAGACATGTCTATCTCATCTTCATTCAAATTCAGTTGTACCTTTAGAATGTTCATTTTCTGTCTTGCTAGTCTATCTTCCATAATACTTAGCTCATTCCACAATTCAGTTATCTCACATGGAATCTCTTCTGAAAACTTTGTACAATATTCACAATCCTCTTCTTTGTCACTAAACTAGTCCTCCTATGACACTAATTCCTCTTCCTTCATCAGAATCGTATTCTGATTTCCAATAAATTATAGGAAACTCCCACAGTTAGGTGTATTACCATCGAACCTTATCACAAATTTTAATCCCAATACTTCACGATGGGAACTATCCACGACAATTCCAGGATGGGCATGTTCACTGTATATTCTATTGTTTCAATACAAGAAATTGCATTCCAAAATGAATTCTTCAACAAGAAATCAACAATTCTCATGAGTTGTCCATACCTTTCAACACATTTTCCTATAGTAATTTCACCTCAGAATTTATTCATGTCCTAGGTCATGCTTCTCTTTAAACAGAGAATGATTAAACTCCCTTCTTAAACAAAGGATGATTCCTCTAAGAACAAAGGAAATTTCACCAGCTCATAATTTTATTAACATCCCACAATTTTACAAAATGCTTCAACTAGTGCATCGTTCTTCAACCTAGGTTTACAAGTATCATTTGTTTTCCCTTGAAAAATTCCCAAATCTCTTCAAACCTTCAATGCAATCAATCCCTCTGTCATCATTTAGTTATCTGAATGATGTCTGCCTCTGCAAGACTCTAAACGCCTAGCCTACAGATGATATCAATTTACATTCAAAACTTCAACGTAATCAATCCATCTGTCATAATTTAGTTTTCTGAATGCAGTCTTCTTCTGCCAAACTCCAAACACCTAGCCTGCAGGTGATATCAATTTACCTTCTATCAAATAGGAAAATACATAATTCTTCTCAATTCTTTACACACAGAAAAGGATTATATGCTTGTCAGTATTTCATGAATAGAGGTAACCAATCACACAACTAACTAATATTTACCATTAAATTAGCATACCTAGAGATGCGTAACTAAACACACATAAATGGTGAATCTTCCTCCCATTCATAAAAAAAAAGAAACTGTACATACATAGAAATATTAATCTACTCCTTTGTCCTCCTATTCTCTGTTTGGCCATCTCCCCCTTTTCCATGTTCATAAGCTTACATTGATACCCACTAAGTTGATCTTACAGCTCATTGAAACCGATTCTTCTAATCACTGAAACGTTTTCTAGACTAAAGGAACCAAATCCTAAATATTTGCAACTGATTTCTAAAATTAAATCTTTAGCTCTTATCTTTCTAATGACTCGTGACTGAGATATTATTATCTCCTTGAATATTCCCCCCATTTGAGATGTTGTTACAATGAGTCACTACTCCACTTGACACTCCACCATTTAGACTAAATAACTGATACTTAACTAACACCTATCACAATTTAGAACCTTCTAAAACTATGTTGACCAACTATGAAAAGAAACCAACTTACAAGGAGTTTATAATTGACACTTTATTGGGATGATGTCGAGACCTCATGGTATGATCAACTGTAGAATTTAAATTGGGAGTAGGATGACGCTACATTAGCGCCTCCTAGACCAATCCCTACATTTTAGGAGCCACTAGGAGTCCCGGAACCAACCTCCATCGGTTAGGTGGAGTTGGAACTATTTAATCTTAGTTAGCTTCGAGTTACTTTCAGTTAAATCACAATCGGTTAGCTAGCGCTAGTTATGCATGGCTAATGCATGGCTACATGTGGAGTAGGCACCTTTTCCCACCTACCACCTCAATTGAACTGAGGTAACTAGTTATTACTGATTGAATGAGTTGGTTGGACATATGGGAGTTGATCTGTTGGACTTCAATATTGATTCAAACATCATGAGTTAGCTAGTCAGTTAGTTACAGTCAGATCCAGTTGGTAAATTTCAATTGTTCCCTAATGCATTTGAATTCTTCCTTTATGTAAACTATTGTAACTCTTGATTTAATTAATGAAAATGATATTGTAGTTACCTGAGCTATACTCATATGTTTCCTATGTGGTTTGCTTTGTTCATTGTGTATCTTCATTCTCTTTTTACTGCAACAATAATTCAGGACTCATTGCTTGAATGTATATATGACACAGCAATTTTAACACCTACTATGCAAATCTTGTTGGATATTTCACGTATCCTTACAAAGAATCTTACCTTAGATCCAGTGACATTTGTCGGATTTCTGAACTCCTATACAATGAGATGTGTCAGATATTCGACGAAAATATTAAAAGAGGAGTTTTCGGATTATCAACCAGGAGAGGCTGGATATTCGATGTTTGCATTTTACTTTCAAATATCCGTTGAAGTGCAACTGGCATTTAAAAAAAGAAGATGATTGTTGGATATTCGACGACATGATGTAAAAAATTGGGCATCTATGACGTCAATTTTTGGATTCAAAAATGTTAGTGTCATTTCACCACTTCTGCTCATTCAACAATATAGTTGATGCCATGATTTATCTTTCACTATTTCAAAGAAATATCATAGGTACAGAAACAAAATTATATTCCATTCTACTATATGGGACTTATTCAACCTTTGAGACCATTTCTACCACCTTCCTTACATATTTCCTAATACACATATGTCATGTTTTAGGGATAAAAATTCTCACTGAATTTCAAGAAAGAACCTCAAATCACATCGTGGATCACATCCACAAGAGTAATAGATGTAGGACCTTGTGCAAGATAATATTCAAACCAAATTCATGGTTGTTTGGATCCTTAAACCATTCCAACCAATGATAATGAAAAATGTGGAAACCACTTTCCCCAAAATAGAAGAAGATACCATCCTCAATATCCAACATTTCGATTTTATCTATGCACAATCCTGGTGTTTGTATGCCATCCTCTTAGAAACCCCATGGAATAATTCCCTAACTTTTGAAACCTCTAGGTACATCACACTCTACTAACATGATTATTATATCCATTTCTCACCACATAAATGCTTCCAAACCATCAACCTCTATGCCATACTATGTGTCACAACAATACCTACTAGCACCTATTATATTAGTGGCTCCTAAAACCGTTATAGCTACTCTAGTGAGACAACTAACATATGGTATCCACATTCCAACATATCCCAATTCCAATTAATATCCTCTTATGCCACAACCTCAAGCGACACTACCATCTCCTACATCCATTTCATATGGATCCCTTAACACATCCCTCCCCACACCCATCTACAACCTGTATCTCTCAATTCCTAGTCCACTTAGTTCCCTCCCTATGCCTCAAGCTAGGGTTAATCTAGTACAACCTTCTCCTACAAAACAAACATATTAATTTCATCAGTTGAATATAGCCAATCCCCTGAACCCTTCATAATCATGGGAAGAAGAAAGGGAGAAATAGAAAGAACCAACAATAAGGCCAGGGGTGAATATCCCTCCCCAATAAAACTAGAACTTGAAAAACCAAAATGAGGGGATCATTAATCCCCTAAAACAAGGAAAGGATTCTAATATTATGGTTAAATTTTCTTATTCCATGTGCGACAAATATGGGCATTACATGCAGCATTTCTCATTTATACCCAAATGTCAACAATTGATTGAGGCCAAGAAAAAGGCTATGGTAAATCCTCCTTAACCATTAAATGGGCACTTGCAATCTTGATAGGTTGTGTTACAAGAATCATTTTCAACCATTGAGTGGTTACCCAACAACAGGAACCTTGCCAACAAGGTGATGGAACCTTCTGGAATATCTCAATGAATACAACTAAAGTCAACCTCGAAACTCGTTCCACAGGATATGGAATACCTAACACCATACAAGGGGAATATTTACACACTACCTCTAGCAGTACTTAGGATATACCAAATCCAAGAAATGATCGTATCTGTCATATACCTAACACATCGCTTAAATGAATTTCCCACAACTACCATATGAAATATGCACACATTTACATAATTATGGATGATTTGGCCCAATCTCCCACTACCATGTCAGCATTAAAAGTACTCAAGTATTTCCCTTAAAAAAATGCACTACTTAGTGCATTAATTGACCCAACAATTTTTTTCTTAATTATTTTTTCCCTTGACAAAGGAAAGTTGTGACTATCCTTGTTAGTTGCTTTCTGAATTGCAATAAACATCAAGAGCATAATCATTCACAAACACATAGTTGATAAAGGAGCATATACTTGTGCGATTTATACCCATGTTTGGAAGCATCTTATGTCACCAGAATTAGTTCCCTCATCTAAATCCCTTTGTTCTTATGATGGGAGGCCATCAAAACTATTGGGTTTTACAAAAGTATCCCAATTCAAGCTAGGGGGGAAATGGTACTCATCGATATCAATGTGGTTGGTTTTCAACTTGACTACAATATTTTTCTAGGATGTTGTTACATGTATTCCATGAAGGTGGTAGAATCATTAATTTTTCACATATTTGTCTTTCTCCACAATGGGAAAATCATCACCCATAACCAGTTGAATTCTATAACCCTCATATCACATCAAATCCTGACAACATCTTACACACCATAGGGTTAGCCAATCCCCCACCATATATATTTATATAGGTCTATGAATTTACAAATATGTGTCCTTGTAGGGGGAATATTTTGGTCCACCAGTCCTTATCCCAGCATCCATATATGACGTTATGTGCACTATATGCATATGTGAATACAAGCCATAATCCCTGCCACCCACCACCCACGATTCTGAAAATTAGTCATAGTATGGATCAATCATAACTCCATCAATGTCACATTTATTCCAACTCCTTTTATTTTTCTCTTCCATAGGAGTGCAAGGAACTTTGGTGATGTCCCAAATCACATTACTTAAGATTATAGTGTGGTACCTCACACCAACATATCCTAAAGTGTTACCAAAGTTGACATCCTAGCACACTTGTACAATTTTTTTATGGTATCACTTGCATGAAAACCATCAATACCACCTGCAAGTTGATTTTTATGAATCTAATTCCACAAATGGTCATCACCAAACCCAATGCTGGGGGCATGAATCAATCAAAGTTAAGATCCCCCTTATAATAGAAAATACCACTCATGCCCCCAAATCCAACCAACCTTTTTCTTTGTGTGGTACATAGGGACACGCTACAAATTTTTGCCACACATTGTTAAAGATTAAGAGTTTACTTAACACTCATGTTAGTCTAACACATGTCACCAACACTTTAGCAGGGGGAAATCCAACCACCTTAGGAATGTACAATACAAAAACCAAGACAAAAAAAATTACACACCAATCATGTATGGACAATTTAATCCTAGTTTGGGCATCACACACATCATTATCCCAGACTCCTTTGATTTCGATATGCATTTACGATAATATTCCTAACACACCCTGTGATTGAAAGACCTTAACCAGTTTCCCTTCCATAGGAGTGCAAGGAACCTCGGTGATGTCCCAACTCACATTACATATGATTAATTTTTTATTACATTGTGGTACCTAACACCAACATATCCTAAAGTGTTACCAAAGTCGATAGCCTAGTATAGTTTGTACAATTTTGTTATGGTATCACTGGCATGCAAAGTTAAAATCCCTCCTATAGTATAAAATACCACTCATGCCCCCAAATCCAACACATCTTCTTCTTTATGTGGTACATTGGGACACACTACAAAATTTTCCCCACATTTCTAGAGCTTAATAATTTTCTCAACACACATGTTAGTGTAGCACATGTCACCAACACTTTAGCAAGGGGAACTCCAGCCACCTCAAGAATGCACAATACATAAATGAAGACCAAAACATTACACACCAATCATGCATGCACAATTTAATCCTAGTTTGGTCATCACACACATAAATATCCCAAACTCCCTTGATTTCAATATGTATTTGTGACAATCTTCCTAGCACACTCTGTGATTGAAAGACCTCACCCAATTTACAAAGAGACTGCTTCCATAGGTGTTTTAACTGCATCGAATCCAACAAAGGAAGAACACCCCTGAGTGTTCATCATGTGAACATCACATTCATATGATTCCATCCACTATATAAATGGTTCCAATTAACTATTCTCCATGGCCATTAAGCCCGACCCATGTGCTAAACTCTTCATGTGCTGCTAATCCATGTCGATCATCATACAGGTTCTTAACCCATTATTCATTTTTGTACCCATCGAATGGACATAACAAGAAGTATGATTATAAATAATGTGACTACAAGAAAATCCTCTTCTCCCCATTCCAACCCACCACTGCTACCTCTAGAGGATATATGGCCCCCGCTTCCTTCTACCATTGATCACATTGATATCATCAATATGCCATCATTACTAGTCATGTCTACTAGTGACAAAGTATCATCTTCATCATTAGATGAATATCACGGTCCATTACTAATCCAAACTTATGTCATAGTAGACAACCAAGTCCTAATACACAATCTTTATACATATGATAGCTTTGTCATGTGTTGTGTGACCTTGTAGGAGACCATATAAAAAAACCATAATAAGGATTTGCAGCCGAGAAAACCCTCCCCATAGGTAAAAACACTTGAAATACCACACATAAGTGGAAATATTCTATCACCTAGATAAGTTGCAATGATTTTCAGCACTAGTGGTCTCTACTGAAACACAATATAATGGGTGACACCACCATTCACTCTCTACATTGTCCCTTTTATTATATATGATCTAGCATCTCACTTTGATCAAGTTTTAATCTCATTATGAAACTCACATACAATGTGTCACGAAACATGTGTTTGTCATTATGGGAGTTTTGAGTTCTAAAATGGGGCTCATAAGAGAAATAATAAAATACGAGTTATAATAATAAAATAAAAGTTTTAAATTTTTTAGGGTAAAAAGAAATCTATTTTTTATTATCATATTTTTGGCATGTCTCCTTATTAGTTCACCCAAATTTCGAGTTTGGAGATTCGCTAGATGCGGAACTAAATTCAGCATCCAACCCATACCCACACAACATACTTCTGGCGTACCCATGACACCCAAAAATGAAAATTTCAATAAAAACATATTTTAATATTAAAATACGTTTTTTATGGAAATTTTCATTTTTGGGTGTCGTGGGTACGTTAGAAGTATGTAGTGCCGGTATGGGTTGGATGCATAATTAAATTATGCATCGAAAGAGTCCCAAAACTCGAAATTTGGGTGAACTAATAAAGAGATATGCCAAAAATACAATAAGAAAAAGTAGTTTTTAATTTTTCCCTCCATTTTTTACAATGTTTACCCTTATGGTTGACATCATCATATTGAATCCTATTGGTTCTTATAAACTGAATTTTAATGGCACAATTTTTGTCTGAGACCCATTGTTTACTTCAAAACTCCCTTATTGCATGTAGATGATCACCAGTACATTTTTTTTTGTTCGCTTCACTGATGATTCAAGTAATTGGTAAAAAAATATGGCATCTATTACTTAGGCTATTTACACCCTCACACATTCCCTATACCACACAAGTGGAGAATCTCTCGGTTCGGTCAATAATAATCAAGAAGAGGATTAAGGAGTCATCATATTTTTGAATAATGTCGTCCAAATTGGCATAGGACATCTCCATGTCCACTTAGATTCGTAGCTCATCATCTAATAACTCAACAAGTTTTTTCATGTACTCAATCCACTTCTCTTTTGGAAGTTCTTGTCAGCACGCCTCCTCACCTGATAGTTTGAAACCATCATGTTCATTTATGTCTCTAAGAAAGATAACGCATTCATAGAAGAAATCACTAACAAGGTCCCGATTTATACCTATTACATTGACAATCAATTTAATCAAGTAGAGAAGACAAAATATATGTGTTTTCACCATACGAGTTATCTGATAGTAACTAACTACACACACACACACACACACACATATATCCATCATAGAAACATACGTCATATATGTATACAATAAGCACAAAAAGGAACTATATATATATATATATATATATATATATATATATATCATTAAATGTNCATAGGTCATACATACAGAAGATGCCTTGTGGAGGTACATCAAATACTGAGTCCCATAGGCTATGCCAAAAATATGTCCCAAAAGGGGCTCTTTGACCCTTACAAAAAAAAACCCATGTGCACTACTAACTCATGGGGAATCACCCAATTCTGGACCATGAGGACTTAAGATAGATAATGGGGGAACAACCTGAGAAATCAGTGCCATTAGAGTTGTGACTACACTAAGTCACGATGCTTGTGTTGACCCTACTGGAAGTGGCATTGGACCTCCTTGCACTAACTACTGCAATTTATGTTTCTCCCCTTGCGACTCCTTTAGATGCGCCCCCTAGCTGTGCCTCCTACACTAGTATGTCCATCATCACGTAGTCGATGGTGATGAGGACCTAGGGTTGGTGATATGTCAGCAGTTGTAGGTGCCCCACTAGCTACACATGTTCGATATCTGAATAAAATATAACTACTTATAAGTACCCAATATATACACTTAAATATGCACACATAAAAAAGTGGAGAAAACATCTATACAAATATCATATTCACCTCGGGAGTCCCACCCATGTATAGGAACGGGTAGCTATGCATCCCCACAAAAATCTATGCAACTATAGGATACCACTCTATAGCACTGATACATTGATGTTAGACCCTATAGATAGTGCTCTGTTAAAATTTGTCCCACCTCACCACTACTAGTCCATGATATCACACACCCCTAGAAGACCATACAAGGATTCCTTAGATATCTTTGTGGCAATATTACAGGCATTCAAGGAAACAAAACCTTCTCAAAGAAGTGAAAGCATACTATGCTCCTACAAGTGAATTAACCATGGCTATGCATGAACAACATGGTCGTAAACTCATGCAAGTGTTGTAGTAGCACATGACCCTAGGCTTCCTAGTTCCCACCCACCAACCACTCCACCAACAAGAGTTGGTCGCCACTAATAATGTCAGTGCTCGTAACTCCAAGCACTTAAACAACCACTACCACAAAAACATGGAAAACAAGGTTCTTAGTGTGTGAAATAGTGATCCATCTAGTTCTCTTCACCTCTGACTCTCTTGCACACTACTAGTCAATCAATTTATCCATTGTTCAATGACCTGTCAATGATGAACGTAGTGACTCCCTAATCCCATGAATTTGGATCTCAGCGAGGAATTAAATATGCCGACTCTCAATATTCATGTCCTCCTCTACAACATGGAAACAACCTTGTTGATGATTGCACATGCCTAGGAGTTCCCCTAGTAGGTCCTCACTTGACCTCATATAGGGACATACAAAAAAAATGACCAACCTTGCATCACGTAAGGCCTACTCATCATTTGTTTGTCATAGGATGTGTTGAGTAAACTATTCATAGGGGCACTTATGCTATTCAATCAACACCATCATTTTGAAAAAATGGGAACCTAGATTCACAAAAATAAACCACATAGTTAGTCCTCAACAAAAAAAGAGAAAAAACTAACAAAATTTAGCATGACTTTCTCATCATAAAGGACAATGATCTGCACGACCAAATCCACACTTTCCTCACATGGAGTAGTCATGTGGCACAATATTTAACTTGTTCACACTTTGCACGAGATACATAACCCCCTAATTAAAAAACTAATCCGTTGAAAAATGAAGAGAACGGAATGAGGGATTACCTAAATCCAACAAAACTTAAATCTACCAATTGAATCTCCTAGAAGAAGAAAAAAATATCTACGGCATTAACACATCTAATGATACGAATGCTTTCAAAAAGTGGGTGTTACACCATTTGAGAGTTATGACATTAGCTTCCTAGCCATAACCTGCTCTCAGTGGGGTAAATACCCACTTCAATGAGGAGAATAAGATATTGATGATTTGTCACATGCCCCAATTTTGCAAAAATAATATTATCTTATTTTATTTTATTTAAAGACATTATGTTAAATTTTATGCTAAGTTGTAATTGATGACTCAGCAGAGTCAAGGATATTGAATGTAATTCTGAATATTTTAATTATAAATAAATAAAAAGTGGAGACAACAGCTTCGAAGAGCTATTAAAAGAGTGCTTAGTGGTCAAGTTGGTGGAGAAGACTGGGTGGAGAGCAAACAGACAAGTGACAACATCCTCAAACACTTCCAACTATTGCAGGTAGCAACCTCCCTACATTTGGGGTCATGATTCCCCAAGAAAGTGGGATTAGAGCAGGTGGCTCAATTAATGACAAACTGACCCAAAACACCTAGGAAATATTTATAAAAATTCCCATTGAAGAGAGCTGAGGCTGCTCATTCTGGAGAAGTATTCATTCAGGTGAATGTACTTCAAACAAATTCAATGGTGAGGGAATTTGTGGAAAGATTTTGACGGGTTAACTGCTAAGTGATCTAGTGCAGCTTTTCAGCTGATGGATCTTACTGGTAAGCACAGCGTGATTTATTGAGTCATTGGAACAGTCTATTGTTTGCTTGCTCCACCAGTTCTCAGCCAAGGAGACCAGGAACAGGCTCGGGGGTTCTGAGAAGACATTGTTTCAGCACTCTCCAGGAGTTGGTAGGGAGGAACGGCCTCCTAACACTGTTGTTTTCCAGCTTAATCAGGTTCTAGAATCTTTTTGTTTTACTTTGTTAGATAGTTAAATATAGATCTAACTGTTAAATGAATGTTAAGTATTTAGCTATAAAATGTTAAGAGTTAGTAATATTTTTGGATTAGTGAAATAATGAATCTGAATAAATGAAAATAATTCTAATCTGTGTTTTTCCACATCTGGCAGGACCAGACCACGGTACTCCAGCACAGACAATGTGCTTAAAGTAGATGAAGGATTTGATAAGATACTGAAATGATTAGATATGTTATGCAGAATAGTTCATTTAAAATGTAGATTATTATAAAGAAGGAACAATAATCTAGTTATCCATGTTATTGTTTTATACGTTTATTTATGTAATTGAACTGGAAAGAAATAGCAGTAAACTAGTATAGGTAAAAGAATTTTTATAATAAGAAAGTGTACTAGTGGTTAAGATATTGTGGTTAACAACAGTAGTTTATTCTACTTTTTATTTAAGTTAAAAGTATGCTGGAGGTGAAACTATGTCATAATATATTTATATACTTTTCCCTGTGTTGATTTAATAACTTTTACGAATGCAGTAGGACTAACCTAGTCAAACCATTTTATTTTATTCTGGTAAGTAAAGATTTAATCTAGAAATACGTAGTTTATGTAATAATAATATCAATTAACCAAGTTTACAAATATTCGAACCTCAAGTAGTGTGTTATTAAACTATTTAAATTATAAAGAATAAACTAGGTACATAGTTAATGTACATCTTCCCAAAGAATGCTAATGAACTCTATCTGTATTTTTATTACATAAAACAAGTAGAGTATGATAGTAATTTCACATATAAATAAGTGATTATTCATGAAAAGAACTGCATTAAAAATTTACAAATAGGATATAACTGTGAAAGTAAATTACAGGGTCAAAACCCAAAAAGGCAAATATTATATTTACAAATGATAAACATGTAAGCTATAATCAAACTACTAAGACCGTTTAATTAATGAACAATTAAACTAGTGGTTTATAGTCCATTAAGGATAGTGGAAAAGACAATTATAATAATATAACTGTAAATTTACCCATATACTTGTAACACTAATTAAACAAATTAAATTAAGTAATATAAGCTTTTAAGAACAAATTGAAAGCTTTATTTTATGCAAGGGTTACCTATAGGAAAACCCTAGCTCATATATTTGAGCGAATAAGTAAAATTTATAATTAAAACCAAGACTGAGTAACAGTCATTAAATATCAAAAATATACTAATTATGAAGTATGTTAAACAGTAAATAGATTTATTCACAGTATTTAGGGATAAAACCCTAAAATTACATAAAGTGTCAAATAGAAATCTGTAAGCCGATTTCGAGCTCAAAGATAGAACTGTCTTTACAAAAAACAAAAAAAAACTATTGTTTTATATCATTAAGCCATAAGGTTGAACATTGAAGACCAAATACAATTTTCAGCACAAGGCCGAGTTTACCCATTGACTAGCAAGGGTTTGAAACTTGGTAAAACAACAACGACTTGTAAAACAGAATGCTTAATTAATGGCGAGCCTAGGAAAGCTTCACCAGCTCAGGGTTACTCCAAACGACCACCCTGATACCAGTAGGGTAAGAACCCAACATATTGACCACAAGGATTACCCGTATAAACCCACGGCTTTTGAAGACAGTCGGCACACTTTCTCCATAGTGGATGTATGTAGTCTCAAGCCCCCTGCAAGGATTTTTCAATACAAGGGTCAGTACATGAGTTTCTTAAGATATTGTTTACTCTATCATAGCAGAAATTACCTACTGCAAAATAATATAACACTAATAAATTACCTGTGAAATGAAATGTCGAACAGTCTCATGGAAAGACTGTCACCAGTAGCTTTGCGTGTTCTTATCTTTCCAAACTCTACAACGAGGGAAAGGCACTCTCCACCAGCAAGTAAAATCTCATCTTCACACAAGCATAAGTAGGCCACGAAGAACTGGCAAGTTGGGATACAAGCCAGCCGGAACCCTTGTGCAAGGAAACCAACAGAATTTTGCCGTGTATAAACTCAATAGCCTGTAAAGGCTAAACTTATCACACAGAGATAAGCCACGAGGACAACGAAAGGAATCTTTGAATAGACTGCAAGCCAAGGGCTTCAAAAACTCAAACACTTGTAGAGTGAAAACTCTCATTCACATAGAATGGCATCAAAAAACCGAATACCGGAGGCTAAAACAACACTAACCCAAGACTTGGGGCAACTGGAAACAAAGGAGAACTTATAGCTGCCATGAAAACATTGCAGAGCAGCCTCAAGGGCCAGCATGAACTACGGAGGAGAAATGAAAAGGGTTAGGGTTACAATGATTTTTATATCTCCAACACTTGGCCAGGAGAAGACCACGTATTCACAATAATTTAAACCATGAAGTGGTTCGTTTCAATAGTTTCCTGTAATATAATGATAACCAATTATTTAAACAATGAACACACGATGCATAAACTATATTTTAAACCTTGTTATTGCATTGTAATTCGAATATACTGCTTATCATATGGCATGTTAGTTCAATATTGAAATAACAACGTTGAATTTACATTGACCTAGCAAAAGGTGTCACCATTAAACTTTTGTTTATCCAGAAACCCATCATGCATAGAAATTTATCTCATCGTTAATCATATGTCCATTATATCGTAACAATGATAACACGATATGGATGTTTGGTAACCCTTTTCATTAACGTTGACTTTAATAAGTGTAGCAATCATGTGTTTTATGGGAGAGTCCAAGTTAAATAGTTTGGAACCTTTGAACAACTATAGTTTCCATATGTAGATACATTATAGTCTATGCATGGTTAATATCAACCTTAGAAACTGTGTGTAGACAGTAACTTAATATAAAAAAAGTATTATAGAAATAATATGAATTGCAATAGAATGATCCTACTCGAGTCTATAATCAATAGAACCACTTGGATTGACGTAAATTTAAGAAGCATGGGCAACAGTATTTTCATGTGAAAGACACTATTGTTTCTACACTGATCAAACTTGTAATGTCAAGAAGTTTACAGGCTGTAAGTTTCTCTAGAAAAGTTAAATATCGATCAGCTTGATACTCAAGCAAGTAGTATGATAATGTATGTTAACCAATAGTACAATCAGTATAACCAATAGTACAATCAGTATAATGTATGTTAACCATAGTAAGTATCTTTATTGTCACTAAGTATGATAAAGAAAGAAACTCATTTATTTTTGAACTTCATTTACAAGTAAAGCTAAAGAAAGCAAACTATTTTTACCTCATGGAAGTTGCTTGGAATTTAACAGCTTATTTACTAATCTTATTATTACAGATAGGAACACTTCTGGGTACTTTTTGAAATTAAAACGTTACTCGTTCAAACATACCTGGAAACCTATAAAAACCAGTAATCTTTCTGCGTTACCATAAATGCTAAGTAATCCCAGGATTCAAAGATAGATGCCACCTACTTGTCATGAAGAAAACTCATCAGTAAACTGAATTAAAACAATATGCAAGTAAAACTTATTCATGTACAAAAAGTAAAATGCTTAGTTAACGTAATTGAGATTATGCAATACTAATCATTCAACTGTTTCTTTTGCTGCTAACCGTAGTTGTTAGTAACCTGCAATTTCAGCATTTTATGTTATCTCAAAATTTTAAATTTTTGTGAAAATTTGGGGTTTTGACATGTGGTATCAGAGCACAAGGTTCAAACACTAGGCTTTGATGAAGCCCAACTAGCTTTTTATGAAACAATAAATCGCATTATTATGCTGATGTATTTTCTTTTAAATGTTATTCAATTAGAGAAATTGTTGAGTCTGAAGTTTAACAAATAGGTATGGAAAGGCTGGAAGAATATGCAGAGGAGAAATCTCTAGTTACTGAACCAAGAAACTTACCATGAGATCCTATACCAAAGGAATGAACTACCAATTCCTCAGAACTGTTACAAACTGTAAAAGACCTAAAATCTTAAATGGAGTCTATAAAACGAGAAAATGAAAGGATTCTGATGGCTCAGGAGGAGCTGAATCAGATCCTAACAGAAAGGTTTCAAACTGAGGGTAGGGGAATAAGAACTGAATCAGAAGATACAAGTCATCAACATAAATCTAAAAATATGAAACATACTAAAGATGAAAGCATTTCATCTTCTGAGGTGTTTGGTGAATAACGAAATTACCATTCTACTAGTGATAGTAGTGATGATAATCAGTACACTAAAAAGAGGAAATACAAACCGTATGAGGAAATTTCTGGGGAATTCAAAAAGATAAAACCACCAACCTTCAATGGAGAGACTAAGAAGGGGGAGGAAGCAAAATCCTGGTTATCTAGGATGAAGAAGTACTTCCAAATATATAACTATTCTAACTAGTTAAAGGATAGAATGGCTATCTACAACCTCTCAGGAGAGGCTGACATTTGGTGGCGGGACTTGAAAGGAGTTAAGGGAATAAAAGAGAAAAATGTAAACTGGAGTACCTTTTAGAGGTATTTTAAAAAAAAAAATTCTATCTGAACAATATTATGAGGAGAGAGCAAAAGAATTTTATGAGCTGAAGTTAAGATCAATGACAATGAAATATTTGAACAGCAAGTTCTTAAGTCTACTTAGGTATGTACCATACCTTGTAGATGAGAAACCAAAGGTAGAGCGATTCCTCAGTTGTCTACCTTATAATATTAAGGATAGAATTGAATATGACAATCCAAAGAATTTGGAAGAAGCTATGAGGAAAGCTAACTTCTGTTTTGAACAGAATTGGAAGAAGGAAAGCTTGACCAACTGGAAAGCTAAGAAAAATAATAACTAGTATCAACAAAGGAGAAGGATTTTGTGCCCAACTGAAATTTTAAGAACAACAAGGCAAAAAATTATCCTAATAATAAGAACTTCGAAGGAAATAAGAATAATTCACCCAGCAGTTAGAATAGTTCTAAGGGTAAGGAAATTGCTAATAATCATGGAAATTTTACCAAGAACTTTGAGCGCAAATAACCAATAAAGTGTTGGGAGTGTAATGGCCCACACTATGCTTCAGTCTATCCTAATCGGAAGAAGACTGTTAGCAATATTCATACCATACATGAGGAGATGACCGTTGGGGAGCTAGCGTGGACCATGCCCAAAATCAACGCAGCCTTAGAGAATCGACAAGCAGAATATCAGAATTCCATGGTGAAAGTAGAAGGTATGATAAATCAAACCCCTGTAACTATTTTGATCGATCCAGGAGCTAGTCTCGGTTATATTGCACATAAAATGGTAGAAAAATGTAAGTTACCTGTTGAAAAAATTGAGAATTCTTCATTGGTTCAGTTAGCCACTGGTGCTAAAAGAAAGGTAACTTGTTTTATAAAAGAATGTGTAGTAGTTATGGATCATTTTGAAACTGTTGTAAAGATTAATGTATTGCCTCTTGGTTCTTATGATTTGATAATTGGTATGGACTGGTTAGAACAACATAGGATAATTTTAAATTGTTATGATAAAAATTTCACATGTTTAAAGAGTGATGGAAAACCAGTAAGTGTAAAAGGAATCCCTAGAAAAACCACCATAAGGTAGATTTCTTCCCTACAGCTTAAGAGAGCTGTTAGGAAGGGATGTAAAGATTATGCAGTAACAATAACTGATGAGGAGAGTTTAATTAAGACATATAAGTTAAAATTCGAAGACATACTAGTCTTAAGAGAATATGTTGATGTATTCCCTGAAAAAATATTAGGACTACCTCCAAAAAGGGAATTGGATTTCACCATTAAGCTGGTATCGGGTGCAGTACCTAGATCAAAGGCCCCTTATCGAATGAACATACTTGAAATTAATGAATTAAAGTCTCAATTAGAAGATATAATTGATAAAAAGTATATTCGACCAAGTGTTTATCCTTGGGGGCCACCTATCATATTCATTAAGAAAAAGTACGGAACCATGCGACTTTGCATAGATTACCATCAGTTAAATAAGATGACCATTAAAAATCGATATCCGTTGCCTCGCATTGATGATCTATTTGATCAACTACGTGGATCCACTGTGTTTTCGAAAATAGATTTAAGGTATAGATATCATCAAGTCAGGATTAAAGATGAAGACATCATTAAGATAGCTTTCAGAACTAGATATGGTCATTACGAATTTGTCATCATGCTATTCAGGCTTACCAATTCCCGAACTATTTTCATGTGTTTAATGAACAATGTTACGCATAAGTATTTAGATACGTTTGTGGTCGTGTTTATCGACAACATTGTAATTTATTCAAAAACTGAAGAAGAACATAAAGAGCATTTAAAAATTGTTTTACAAGAGTTGTGATATCATCAACTCTTCGGAAAGTTTAGTAAATGTGATTTCTTCAAGGATAAGATTCAATACTTAGGTCATGTGGTGACCAAGGAAGGGATTTCAGTAGATCCTGAAAAGATAAGGGCCATTGAAGATTATCTAGTTCCTAAGGATGTAACGGATGTTCGATCTTTCATGGGCATTATCGGTTACTACAAGAGGTTCATTGAAGGTTTTTCGAGGATTGTGAATCCGATAAATTCCTTGCAGAAGAAGGGAAAGAAGTTCGACTGGAATCAGAAATGTGAGGAAAGATTTTAAAAGTTAAAAGCTTTATTAATCAGCACATCTATTGTAAGAATAGTTGATCCTAATAAAGAGTTTATAGTGTGCACTGATGCCTGCAATGATGGCTTAGGTGGTGTTTTAACTCAATAAGGGCATGTTATTGCCTATGAGTCAAGAAAATTAAAAATTAATGAAAATAATTATGCAATTTATGATCTGGAATTAGCAGCTATTATACACGCTTTAAAAATGTGGTGACATCACCTAATTAGAAAAAAAATTATTTTAATGACTGATAATAAAGGATTGAAGTATATGTTAGATCAGTCTAATTTAAATGCCAGACAAGCTAGGTGGCTAGCTTTCTTAAGTGAGTATGATTTTGAAATTCAGCACATAAAAGGTAAAGAAAATAAAGTTGTTGATGCATCAAGTAGGAATGCAAGCCTGGATTTTGCAGTAGCTATCAGCACTTATGCTACAGATTTGGATGAATAGCTTAAACAAGGAATAGAACAAGATGAAATTTACCAAAGTTTACAAGCTAAAACTAAAGAAAATCCAACAGAAAGCTTGAGTAATGGATACATTTTGAATGCAAAAGAAATTTTACTGTATAAAGACAGAATGTATGTACCTAACGTACCTAAAGTTAGCTATTAATTCTGGATAAAATTCATAAAAATCCATATTCAAGTCATCCAGGCTATCAAAATACTATAACTATGTTAATAAAATAATATTTTTGGCCAAATATGAAAACTGAAGTAGCATAATATATTGTTAAGTGTTTTTAATGTCAGCAGGTGAAAATTGAACATCAACACCTAGTTGGATTACTTCAGCCATTACCCATTCCTAGTTAGAAATGGGAGATAATTAATCTAGATTTTATTACTGGACTTCCTAGAAATCAGAATCAAAATGATTCTATCATGGTAGTAGTTGATAAGTTAAGCAAAGCAACTCACTTTATACCTGTTAAAACTACTTATAAAGCTACAAACATAGCCGATATCTTTCTAAAACGGATTTTTCGATTGCATGGAGTACCAAAAGTCATAATCTCAGATACAGATCCTAAATTTACTGGTAATTTTTGGAAATCTCTGTTTAAAGGATTTTACACTACATTAAATTTAGTACTTCTTTCCATCCTCAAACATATGGACAAATTGAAATATTAAACCAAGTACTGAAAGATCTATTAAGAATGTATGTGAAAGACCATCCAGGTAAATGGGAGGATTATTTGCATCTGGTAGAATTTGCTTATAATAATAATTATCAGACATCATCCAGATTTAGTTCTTTCAAAATTCCGTATGGAAGGAAATGTAATACTCCTATCTCTTGGAGTAATCCGGTGGATAGATTGGTATTAAGTCCTGAACTGTTAAAAGAAATGGAATAAATTGTAAAACAGGTGCAAGGTAATCTGAAGGTTGCACAGGATCAGCAAAAAAGTCAAGTAGACTTAAAAAGAAATCCAAAGGAGTTTCAGGTAGGTGAACAAGTGTTCATCAAGGTAAGGCCCAAAAAGAGCTCTCTAATATTGGTGAGTTGTGTAAAACTAACACCTCGTTACTGTGGACCATTTGAAATTCTATCCAGGATTGGACAAGTAGCTTATCAATTAGCATTACCACCCAATTTAAGAGTACATAATGTTTTTCACATTTTTGTATTAAAGAAATATGTTCATGATGCTACTCATGTTGTTAACTAGAATGATGTATAGGTGCAACCAGAATGAGATTTTCTGGTGGAACCGGACTGTATCCTCAGGTGGAGGGATATCACACTTTGAAACCGCACCATTGGACAGGTGAAGGTGCAATGGAAGCACCTTAGTCTAGAGGAAGCCACCTGGGAATTGGAAAGAAATATGCGAGATGCATATCCAATTCTGTTCCAAGGGAATTCTGAGGATGAAGAATAACTAACATCATGGACGATGTTATGTTCTAAGGGGGTGTGTATGTCACATGCCCCAATTTCTCAAAAATAATATTATCTTATTTGATTTATTTAAATACATTATGTTAAATTTTATGCTAAGTTGTAATTGATGACTCACCCGAGTCAAGGATATTGAATGTAATTCTGAATATTTTAATTAGAAATAAATAAAAAGTGGAGACAATAGGCTAGGAGAGCTGTTAAAAGAGTGTTTACTGGTCAAGTTGGTGGAGGAGACTGGGTGGAGAGAAAACAGACAAGTGGTAGCATCCTCAAACACTTCCAACTATTGACGCTGGCAACCTCCCTACATTTGGGGTCATAATCCCCCAAGAAAGTGGGATCAGAGCACGTGGCTCAATTAATGACAAACTGACCCAAAAGACCTAGGAAATATTTATAAAAATGCCCATTGAAGAGAGCTGAGGCTGCACATTCTGGAGAAGTATTCATTTAGGTGACTGTACTTCATAGAAATTCAATGGTGACAGGATTTGTGGAAATAGTTTGAGGGATTAACTGCTAAGTGATCTAGTGCAACTTTTTAGCTGAAGGATCTTACTGCTGAGTGTAGAGTGATTTATTGAGTCATTGGACTAGTCTATTATTTGCTTGCTCCACCATTTCTCAGCCAAGGAGACAAGGAATAGGCTCGGGGGTCCTGAGAAGACGATGTTTGAGTGCTCTCCAGGAGTTGGTAGGAAGGAACGACCTCCTAACGCTGTTGTTGTCCAGCTTAATCAGTTTCTACAATATTTTTGTTTTACTGTGTTAGATAGTTAAATACGGAGCTAACTGTTAAATGAATGTTAAGTATTTAGCTCTAAAATGTTAAGAGTTAGTAGTATTTTTGGATTAGTGAAATAATGAATCTGAATAAATGAAAATAATTCTAATCTGTGTTTTTCTACATCTGGAAGGACCAGACTGCACTCCAGCACAGACAGTGTGTTTAATGTAGATGAATAATTTGATAAGAGACTGAAATGATTAGATATGTTATGCAGAATAGTTCATTTAAAATGTAGATTATTATAAAGAAGGAACAATAATCTAGTTATCCATGTTATTGTTTTATAAGTTTATTTATGTAATTGCACTAAAAATAAATAGCAGTAATCTAGTATAGGTAAAAGAATTTTTATAATAAGAAAGTATACTAGTGGTTAAGATATTGTGGTTAACTATAGTAGTATATTCTACTTTTTATTTAAGTTAAAAGTATGCTGGAGGTGAAACTATGTCATGATATATTTATATACTTTTCCCTATGTTGATTTAATAACTTTTACAAAAGCAGTAGGAATAACCCAGTCAAACCATTTTATTTTATTCTGCTAAGTAAAGATTTAATCTAGAAATACTTAGTTTATATACTAATAATATCAATTAACCAAGTTTACAAATATTCGAACCTCAAGTAGTGTGTTATTAAACTATTTAAATTATAAAGAATAATAATGTACATCTTACCAAAGAACTCTAATGAACCCTATCTGTATTTTTATTACATAAAACAAGTAGACTATGATAATAATTTCACATATAAATAAGTGATTAATCATGAAAAGAACTGCATTAAAAATTTACAAGCAAGATATACCTGTGAAAGTAAATTACAGGGTCAAAACCCAAAAAAGAAAATATTATATTTACAAATGATAAACATGTAAGCTATAATCAAACTACTCAGACTGTTTAATTAATGAACAATTAAACTAGTGGTTTATAGTCCATTAAGGATATGGGAAAAGACAATTATAATAATATAGCTGGAAATTTACCCATATACCTCTAACACTAATTAAACAAATTAAACTAAGTAACATAAGCTTTTAAGAACAAATTGAAAGCTTTATTTTACGCAAGGGTTACCTACAGGAAAACCCTAGCTCATATATTTGAGCGAATAAGTAAAATTTATAATTAAAACCAAGACTGAGTAACAATCATTAAATATTAACAACAAACTAATTATGAAGTATGTTAAACAGTAAATAGATTTATTCACAGTAAATAGGGATAAAACCCTAAAATTACACAAAGTGTCAAAGAGAAATTT
Organism: Pseudotsuga menziesii; assembly: GCA_001517045.1. Lineage (NCBI taxonomy): Eukaryota > Viridiplantae > Streptophyta > Pinopsida > Pinales > Pinaceae > Pseudotsuga > Pseudotsuga menziesii. The sequence goes on from LPNX010895336.1 coordinate 156,115, forward strand.
GCAAACCGAGTTTGAGCTCAAGGACAGAACTGTCTTTACAAAAAAAAAAAAACTATTTTTTTATATCATTAAGCCATAAGGCTAAACAGTGAAGACCAAATACAATTCTGAGCACAAGGCCGAGTTTACCCATTAACTAGCGAGGGTTTGAAACTTGGTAAAACAAACGACCTATAAAAGAGAATGCTTAATTAATGGCGAGCCTAGGAAAGCTTCCCCAGCTCGGGGTTACTCTAAACGACCAACCTGATACAAGTAGGGTAACAAGCCAACATATTGACCACAACGATTACCCATATAAAGCCACAGCTTTCGAAGACAATCGACACACTTTCTCCACAGTGGATGTATGTAGTCTCAAGCCCCCTACAAGGAGTTTTCAATACAAGGGTCAGTACATGATTTTCTTAAGATATTTTTTACTCTATCATAGCAGAAATTACCTGCTGCAAAATAATATAACACTAATAAATTACCTGTGAAATGAAATGACGAATAGTCTCATGGAAAGACTGTCACCAATAGCTTTGTGTGTTCTTAGCTTTCCAAACTATACGACAATGGAAAGGAACTCTCCATTAGCAAGTAAACTCTTAGCTTCACACAAGTAGAAGCGGGCCATGAAGAACTGGCAAGTTGGGATACAAGTCGGTTGCAACCCTTGTGCATGTAAACCAACATATTTTTGCCGAGTATAAACTCAACAGCCAGTAAAGGCTAAAATTATCATGCAGAGATAAGTCACGAGGATGGCGAAAGGAAGCTTTGAATGGACAGCAATCCAAGGGCTTCAAAAACTCAAACACTTGCAGAGTGAAAAATCTCAGTCACATAGAATGGCATCAAAAAACCGAATACCAGAGGCTAAAACAACACTAACCCAAGACTCGGGGCAACTGGAAACAGAGGAGAAATGAAAAGGGTTAGGGTTACAATGATTTTTATATCTCCAACACTTGGCCAGGAGAAGACCATGTATTCACAATAATTTAAACCATGCCATGGGTCATTTCAATAGTTGCCTGCAATACAATGATAACCAATTATTCAAATAATGAACACACGACGCATAAAATATATTTTAAACCTTGTTATTGCATTGTAATTCGAATATACCTCTTATCATATGGCATGTTAGTTCGGTATTGAAATAACAACGTTGAATTTACATTGACCTAGCAAAAGGTGTCACCATTAAACTTTGGTTTATCCCGAAAACCATCGTGCATAGAAATTTATCTCATCGTTAATCATATGTCCATTATATCGTAACAATGATAACACGATATGGATGTTTGGTAACCCTTTTCATTGACGTTGACTTTAATAAGTGTAGCAATCATGTGTTGTATGGGAGAGTCCAAGTTAAATAGTTTGGAACCTTTGAACAACTATAGTTTCAATATGTAGATACATTATAGTCTATGCATGGTTAATATCTTTTCAAACAACAATTCAAGTTTTAATATTTATAAGTTGCATAACATTAAGTAGAATCGTGAACTCTATTTTAAATTTGTATTAGGACCTTTTGAACTAACTATCGACTTATATGTCTAATAAACAAAATAGTATATGCATGTTCATAAGCCTTATAAAAACAAACGAATCAAATAGTAGCAACTATGAAGTTGGCTAAATGTAATATGAGAATATTTTTATGAATTCTTTTACATAGTTCATATCGATGAGACTTTAATAGAATTTGGTTGTTTCTCAGCTTGACATTTTGCCAATAATTTTCCATGTTTATATTTGGTAGATTGGTTTTATGGTTAAACAAATTAACTGGTGTTTGGCATATGATAGGAGGTTGACCCTTACAGAAAATATCAACCTTAGAAACTGTGTGTAGAGAGTAACTTAATATAAGAAAAGTATTATAGAAATAATATGAATTGCAATAGAATGATCCTACTAGAGTCTATAATCAATAGAACCACTTGGATTGACGTAAATTTAAGAAGCATAGGCAACAGTATTTTCATGTGAAAGACACTATTGTTTCTACACTGTTCAAACTTGTAATGTCAAGAAGTTTATAGGCTGTAAGTTTCTCTACAGAAGTTAAATATCGATCAACTTGATACTCAAGCAAGTAGTATGATAATGTATGTTAACCAATAGTACAATCAGTATAACATTGCAAGATATGCATATTAAAGTAGAGGTACTATGCAACTAAGATTTCAAGTTTAAATCCACAGTAAGTATCTTTACTGTCACTAAGTATGATAAAGAAAGAAACTCATTTATTTTTTAACTTCATTTACAAGAAAAGCTGAAGAAAGCAAACTATTATTACCTAATGGAAGTTGCTTGGAATTTAGTAGCTTATTTACTAAGCTTATTATTACAGATAGGAATACTTCTTAGCACTTTTTGAAATTAAAACGTTACTTGTTCAAACATACCTGGAAACCTATAAGAACCAGTAATCTTTAAGTAAGCCCAGGATTCAAATTTAGATGCCACGTACTTGTCATGAAGAAAACTCATTAGTTAACTGAATTAAAACAATACGCAAGTAAACCTTACTCCTAAAGTGCGGGAGCAGAAAAAGAACTTAACCAACTAGAAATCGGGTGCTTGCTTTTTTTATGCTGCTAGCTTGCTTGGGTGCTGGCATCCGAAGCGAGTCAGCGACTGGGAAATAAGCCGGGACTAGTTCAAATGCACTTGCTTTCACTCGATAAATTGGCTCCAGACCTGTCTAGAAATAGGAAGAAGGCTCCGGACCTTGATACATTATAAGGTAGGAATCCTAATAAAAAACTATAGGCTGGTACTCTCTCCCTCGCTAGCTAGTTGGCTTGTGGTCATCTCTGATCTACTTCATGGGCCATAACCCCTTCTACTGCTTCTATCATACACCAATAACTCTGGGAACAAACAATAGGGAGGACAAGGGTAAGCAACCACTCTGTGCCTCTTCCTATCAGGTCTTTACCTTCCTGTCTTTACTGTATTCTTTTATGGAAGCCCGCATTCCATGTCGAACAGAAAAAAGCATAGGGTGTTTTCAGGAAAGAAACTGAAGAAGGTGGGGGGTAGCGAGCTCTCTACTAAAAGGAGAGGAATAAATAAGTGTTTTAGGGTTAGGAGGACAAGGAAGGCAGGCCTCTTGGACAATATTATTTGGCAATCTAGTCTCTTGGACAATCCTCTTGGACAAGCCTATTGGAATGGATAAGGCAGGCAGGCCCACAGATAATAACTCTCTAGGAAGGTGCGAAGCAAATCAAGAGCCTTTCAATAAATTATTTGATCAATTATGAAATAGCGTAATTACGTATCTAATCAAGCGTAATGACATAGATAAAGAATGACTGGAATAAATGGACAAATCCTCCGCCGCGTCGCCGTTAGTATCAGTCCTGAGTGATTGATCAATTGAGGGGAATTATATCATCTCGTCGATATTTCCCCACCTCCGAAGGAACAGTAAATAGAATATATCCTTTCACGCACCTCTTCACTATCGTGCCTCGATCGGGATTAGATATTTCCTTACCAGCCAGAATGGGACCAACCTTGAACTCTTGGGACTAAGCGTGGTGGGACTAGTCGATGGAGTAGGAGGAAGATCCCTGAACTGGTATAGAGTTATTCCAAGACGGAGACGGAATGATAGCTTCCTCAATCTGATTCGATGATTCCTTGTCCAAGGGAAGAATAAGCAACCACACTACTCAGGTTTTCTAGGCTAATGAAGAAACCTAAACCTTTGCTATTTACCCCACCCACCTAGTGCCTTCTTTATGCAAAGAAATCTTCGCTAGAATATTTTTATTTAGGTTTCTTGTTTCTATTGGTGCCAGTTTTATATCCGGGTGCCTTTTTAAGATTGGAATCTTATCACAGAGCCTAACCAATTTAGATCGGATCAGGCCTTTATATCTTCTTTTATTTACCTTAACCCCTGACTTTCAAATTATGGCGCTCAGGCCCAAGCTAGAGGGATAATTCTAACAGTAATTGAGTTTGCTATTTACGAAATGCAAGTTCGAGACCACAGTGGAAGATTATGCCTTGGAACTACGACAAACGGGGTTTATTATAGCTAAAAAATCTCATAAGGTTTTTGGAATTGGCTGGACCCATCCAAAAGACGAAACGAGCAGATGTTGCTGGATCAGATCATGGAATTTTAATAGCTTAAGCTCCGAACCCGCCTTACTCTTACTCACTTTGTGCCATCCCCCTGGTGCCCAAATATCGAGGGAATCTTTTCTTTTCATTCAGCTGGTTTAGATCCGTCCTTTATATATGTAATTTACATAATGCTTAATGGGTATGCACTCTTGCTTGCGCCCCACTTCGTCCCTTGCTTTGACTTTACCATTTAAACTAACCCTGTTCTCTTTACTTGAGCTGCCTCACGAAACTTAGTGGTTTAACCAGTTTACTTAGGAACTGACCAGTATATTACCTTGTTTGGATCATCATGCGTAGGAACTACTCTATGAATTGGATTCATTACAGCCATAACTTCTTTTACATGGCATAGCGGCGGGTAAAACTTGGATTTAAGAGGACGTAGCTACCTTCGCTTACCCAATTATGGGTTGAATCATTGGAGGAGGAGTAACCTTTAACTTCGCCCTGTTGGACTTAGTCTTTACAGCCACAAACCTTTAGCCAATATAGTGAAACTTCCTGATTAGATCTCTACAGCCAGAATGAAAGTGGAGACAGATCTTTTTAACTTATGAACTTAAGCTTACTTAGATCGTGGAACTGCCATCCGGATTCAATCAAGCCAGAACTTATGATAAAGACATGGATGGATTGAGAGGATGAATCGGATGGATTGGAAGAAACTTAAATCACTTATTGAGCCATTTGCCTAATGACAAAGGCAAGTTTCAGACGGGCACCTCGACCCATGCCAACTTAGGGTTCCAGATAAGAAAACACGCAGCTGAGAAGCTTTCTCATATTTACTGGACAGACATAGCTGCTTTTATATCTTTTCTTTTTCTATTGTCCCAAATATGGGATCAGGCCTTTATAGATGTCCTTTCGGGATGTACTTTCGGGCAAGCTTCAAAGACCTTTCCCTACTAGACCTCATACCCTACCCACCTGAACCAAAACCACCTGAACCAGTATACCCGGGCCCCCTATATCACCACTTATTTAATTCAGAGCTTAGTGGATGGAGTGGGAAAGCTATAGACTACTTATACAAGCGGGATGAAATGGCATTATACAAACTTCTTACCCTCGTACCTTTACTTATTTTTTTCTTACTCGCCCACCTAGAGACCTAGGATACCTAGACTATACCACTTTTATACCACTTGGAGTCATGAAGCGCTTAGTTAGGAGGGAATGCTCTTAACCTCTTCAATTAGAAAAACTGGATGGATGGAGGAATAGATGGGTAGTAGCCAAGAGCCTGGGTTGGCCTTTACCTTATATCGTGTCACTGCCGGATGGATGGATTTTTCACAGCCAGAATATACACAGCAAGGCGGCTGGATTATGGTAAAAAACAAAAAAGAGACCGGACGGGCCTTTACATACGCGTTTAAATACCTTCTATTTTTATATGGCATCTCGGGTCGGGCTTTAGAAAATAGAACCTCTTTATGGGATTTAGGATTCACTCTTTTACGTATCTAATTTAACATGCTTTCTTTTATAACCACTCGGGTCGGGACGTGTGCCAGCCTTCAGTGAGCTTTAGACCAGAACCCTAGGATGAGAGAGTACCTTACCGAACAATTACGTACATCCATAAGAGCAGCACCATATTATTGATTGAATGGATTCAATCACCCAACATGCTACTAATAATATACTTGCCTCAAGATAAACGCATTTTAGCGAACCGGATGATTCCCTACTTTTGAAACTTTTAACATCACACGGCGAAGTTTTTGTAATCGAGGACCAACCCCCAGGCAGGGCTATTCAGGAAAACAAAATTATTATGGCTATTCATTCTCAAAATGACTACTGCTTTATTCATTTTCTCTTTCTTTAACTATACCTTTTTACATACAGCGTTTCTCTATAATAGACAAGCATAGACGATAGCCAATAGCCCATAGCTGATCCCAGGTGTCCTTCCAGTCGACCCCAAAGTAGAGTCACTCGATCCCGCTACTCATGGTTTTTTTTAAGCTAGTAAATCCCAGGTGCCAATGCCAGGCCCACAGAATATTGTAAGTTGGACAGGTTGGACCGCAGCTACCAACTGCTGATGTTGGATCCTCAGAACTGCCTGATTCTTTCTCTACAGCCATAACTTCAGATATTAGATGAGATAGATGGGGGGGGTGAGCATTTATACCATATTACCTTTAGCTGGAAGGATGAATTACTGAAGTGTTACCTATAGCTAACAACTCAAAACCTGTAGTGGCTGCGCCACCCTCCAGACAGGCTTACTTACGAAACTTAGAGATTGAACAGAAGGGCTTGGGCACTTTTAGCAACATTGCTTTCGCACCTTTAGCCTACTCGATTACTTCAGTGCGACCGCCCTATAGTTATCGCAACTCACCCATCGTAAGCGAGTTCGCTGCGCCCCTTACTTTTTCTTGTTGGAAGGTGAATCACTTCGATTTACCAACCTCTTTATACTGCCTGCCTCACTTACCCCATTTACGTAATGCCCCACACCTTTACAGCATTGGATGGGACGGGACAGACCGGAATGGGATTCACCCAGCCAGATACCATTCATTAAGACAGCAAGCAACCATTGCCAGGAGATTCATGGATCCCAGTCAGCATTGCTAGAAGATGCCCGCCTGCTCTTTCTCAATTGTTGCTTGCTTTACGAATCACCGAACGAGGAAGATAGATGAGATTATCCATGTTCCCATTAAGCCCAGTGTTACCTGCCAATCGAAAATAACAGGACATGCCATGACAAGACACAGGAAGTAAAAACCATGTTCCCAACAGCGATAGATGATATGTTATCAACAGAGCCGCTCTAGACCCAAAAGCGAGCGTAAGTCCACAGTTAACAACCGATAGGCCAGGCCACAGTCCCTCCTACCCACGAGAGAGATTGATGCTTGCCCGTTTAGATTATGATCTTACTTACGCTATTAATACCTAGGCAGGTTAGAACCGATAGGCCACAGTACCACTGTCAGTTGTTGCTGGATTGATTTGATTGATAAATAGAAGGTTCCCAACTGCTTACTCCAAAACTCCACTAGACAACGCCAGTCCCCGCCCACCTATCCAAGAAGGACAAGACAAGACAATAAGTACCACCAGGGAAGGCCAGTCCCATCAGTCCAAGCCCACCAATACAAGAAGGACAGTCCAGGAGAACCAGTACCAATACCACCTTTCCCACCAAGAGAAGAAAGAGACACCACTCCAATCACTAATAAAAACTGCTAGGTAGGTGCTCATATCACTTAACTTACTTACGTTTATATAGATTTGGTTGCGGGTAGGGCGGATGATATCCTTTCTACTGCTGCCCTTTCAACCTCCGTCTTTGGTGCTCTCACTTGGTCCACTATGGGCTCTGGCTTTCTTTGATCTGAATCAACTGAATCTCGAACTGCGGAGTAAACAAGGTAAACTGTAACTACTTAAACCGGATCAACTGGACCAACAACTGGAGTTAAAACTTAGCGAAGTGATGCTACTAAAATTGGTGCCGCTCCTACCTTTGCCTTTCTCTATGATGCTTCTACAACTGAAGGATTTGGAGCCGTGCGAAGGGAAGCTATGGCAGGAAGGGATGCTAGCTTTATTCCTGCTGGAACCGTCTCTGCATGAGCAGTGGTGGAACTAGATAACCCACTATTTATGTTTCTGGATCCCCTTAAAACAATTAGTTGACCAAGAGCCAGAAGCGCCTATGGCAGGAGAGGAAGCAAAGGTGGCATCCTCGGGAGTTTAAGTTCCTGCAGGGTAAGTAGAGGTGAATACATCTTCAATGAGAGCAGGACCAGGTGGTGAAGAGCCAATAGCTGTTTATTCTGCTATTGAGTCTTCTGATCATGCTCTTTATTTTTTTGATCCAGCACCAGCGGCATATCTTACATTTTGAGATCCAGAGCTTTAACGAGATCCAGACGACCTTCGAGATCTATATCCATATCCCATGTAAGTAGCAGAAGCAAAGGCAAGGGCTAGAGCACAGACATAGGAGGTAGTTGTATATAGAGCCAAAAAGTAAGCAGTGACCTAGCAGCCGTTGTTGACCCAGCGGCATACCTTCTGGTTAGAGAGCCAGAAGCACAAGAAGCATACCCACTCACTAGTTTCAGTATTTAATTATGTGTGCGGTTTACTCAGAGGTTTACCATAGCCAGAGTAGCCGGCCAGCCAAAGCCAAATGAAAAACCCATAAGAGGTACTTTCCATAAAGCCATCTAACTAAGATAAGCCCATAAGGCAAGCCAATGATCCAGTAGATCCAGTCCTTTCTATAGATCCAGCAACATCACCAGCATATAGGGTAGAACGAGTAGAAGCACCAGGAGCACAGCCAGGAGCACAGGAAGTAGAGGCAAAGGCATCTGAGGGAGCAAGAGCAAGGGCAGCAGTTGATACGGGTCACTAGCTCCAGTTTATTTGGTTGATCCAGTCAATTATGCAGAAGTAGTTTAAATACGAAAAGAGTGCCCCGAACATTAATGTCAATAATATTGATAGCGTGTTCCGAGGTTCTGCACATCCTAGCTCGTTCTAACCTCGTTCCAACTTTATGCGCATACCTATAGTATATTACAGGACTACCCTATTTCTTTCGGGACCACACCCAAAATGAGGTTTACTAAAAAATTAAACTTTGGTTTTTACAGAGGAAAGAGAGAAAGATAAATCTAACCAAGGTAGAGAAATGCGCATAGCTTTTATTATATGATCATTCTTCGCTCTATCGATTCGAACAAACCAATCTACACCGAGCTATCATCATCCAATCACCCCGGATCAATCGATCTAAACCAATGGATAAACAATAATGCGGGAGGATCCACACTGAGACACTGGTAAACACCAAGAAAGCCGGAGAAAGTGGAACGAAAAGGAAGAGGAACTAAGCGGCGGAGGAACCAAGTAACTAGTACATCGATCAACTAACACCACTTATAAAGAATGCAGCATAAACACCAGCTTATACACTGGTTCATCCAATCAACGGCCGGCCGGATAAATATTTTAACGTAGCAAATTGAAACACGATCGATACTAACCGGAAATCTTCGTGAAATCTCTGTAAATTCCACAGGGGAGCATGCCCTAATTCAATGTGGAACCGCCCACTCCCATCATTATATCCCTCATATACCGAAATCCGAGCACCTCGCCCCGACCTACTAATAAAGTTCTAAAAAGAAAGGAATGGAACATAAAAGGTAGGGCAGTTAGAAGCTTCTTGAGATCCCCGCTCAGGTTATCCCAATATTATTCAAATTTACCGGTAGGCTTCTTCTTTTGAAACATTCCGGCATCTACATTCATTCTATTGTCGGGACTTGAAGACGGGAATTGGGAGGTTGAGGCACGTTCAAGATCAATCGTAGTCAGTTATTCATGGGTGGGCCATCGATCTCTCGTACTAGTGGGCTGGCTGGCTTTCGGGCGAAGGCAAACTTGGGAAATATAAATAGACCTTAGTTAGCTCTCTCTAGCTACAAAGGGAGACGGGAATGGACGGAGGACGGGTGGCCCTCTCACTCTCGCATGCTTACACTATACTTAAGTCAGATGAGCACTGCCTTAGCGTACATACATATGGTATGACTCAAAGGATAGCATCAGAAGCGTCCCCGACCAATGGGATCATAGCTGGACTGGGGCTTACTTCCTGATTCCTGATCTGGTGCGCTGCGACGGAGCTATCATCAGATATAATATAACTGGGTGGTTTACAATATAAAATAGAATCGAAGTAGCTACCTTCAGAGATAACTGGTATAAGTAGCTATCATGAGAGAATAGATTACGGAACCATAAGCAAGGAGGTGCTTATCATTAAAGGAAAGGTCCAAGGATCAATCAACAAAACACACTTTCAACCAGTAGTGGCGGTGGGCTAGTTGATGTAATTCACTTCCTTAATGGAGATCCACTAAGCTAGAGAATACGGATCAGCTAGAGATTACAGATGAACGAAAGCAGAGATACATATTAACTATGCATGTGCTTTAGCAAAGGGAATAGCAAAGGGATTTTCTTACTTTATGAATGAAAGAATGGGATGTGCTTTATGAACTAGAATAAAGAGCTACTATCACCTGTATGCGTTGTATTAAGTACAGCCGCAACACGGGAACAGGGGTGGGCTCTCTCAGGACTATTTTCCTCATCCACCAATCCCATAAGGAAGGAGATTAATGAGCCATATTCAAAATGGCATATCTATGAATTTCATTTATTACACTTTCATACCCACAATGAGGATAAGTAAGCGATTGCTACTGCACTACTAATTCCAAGAAACCTTTAATTGCCCCTTGGGAACCATCCTCGCCCTTCGGGGAATCATGGGCAGGAAGAACCATTATTTGTCCTACCTATTTCTAAGGTAAAGGGAGATAGCATGCACTATTATATAGAAGAACGGTAGATACGATCTCAACGTTGCGTCGTATATTGTCCTGACCTCGTCCTAAACGTTTAGATCTCTCGGGGGAATAGACCATAACCCTTTTCCTGAGAGGTAGGGATAACGGAACAAAGGTTAGTGCTAAAAGGACAGAACCTATCTGAAAGGTGGGTGCCGAAATGATGGGTCGGGTCAATCGAATTCCAACAAACTCTTATGGACTGTTCTATTTGGATTTTATTTTCAATTGCCGGTCGGGTCAAGATCTCTTAATTCAACAGTTATTCAAAATCAAATCTAGTTCGGCGAAACGAAATAATAGATAGGGCCCGTCAGCTGCATAAACCCCTCGTCAGTCGAGTGGGGGTGAGGGGGTTTCGGTTAGAACGATGGCGGCCCTCCTCCCGTCGGTCGAGCGTCTAAAGGCCCTCCTCCCGAGTTCCTTGGGTTCCTGAAAGGAATTTTTCACACTTCAATCGTTTCGCCATCCTCCTACTTAGGTTGGTCGATCCACTATCTATACTTGAGCACCTTAGGCGGTCCGAAGCGGGCGGCTGAGCAGAGGTGGGAACTAGTAGGGAGGAGGAATATAAGAGGGAAGTAGATAGTGACAGAATTCGACCAGGCGGACTAAGTTCCATATTTCCGGTATGGCTAAGTCCCCCATTGCCTCTAGCTAGTAGTTACGTCGTCTGGGCGGATTGGACTTACATCATTACCATAAAGCCAAGCAGGCGCAGAAACGCTTGCTCATTCGAAGAAAAAGCATGTTTTCTCCTATCCATGGCAGGCGGCATGTTCCATCTACTCACCCTAAACATAGCTATCTATTTATTGTGAGGAGATTTTTCGGCGAGGTAAGGCCACCCCAGAGATTCTAGAGATAAGGGGAAGGATCAGATCTTCTAACTCCCACCACCCACCATCGAGATTTAGGTCTAACAAACATGTTCTATACTGCTCCCTACCATCCGGCCTGCCTTATGGGGCTTGCTTGCATGAACTAATGCTGGTAGACAGAGTGGGTGAGTTAGCTTGTTACGGCACGAACTTAGACAGGTAGATAGATCCAAGAAAGTACTAAAAAAGCTAGGTGTTATACCCATTTTACCAAGGTGGTATCGCCTTTCGCCAGCCTTATCTTATGAAGGAATTTATATTTCTTTCTGTTCGGTCACTAGATATAGATAAAATAAAGAATGAGAACGACAATCCCAGCTGGTAATTCATTAAGGGATAGGGATAGTTCTTATATTTTGAATTCCCTTTTGCGAGTGCGAATGGAGGAATCACTCATACGGATGCGAACGATAAGTGAAGTTTCACTCCTTGCCCGAACTATGTTTCTTATAATTCCTGCCGTGGTCTAAGAGTCACTTAATGTCTCTCTCTCATGAGATAGAAATATCTTTGTAATTATGCTTGCCTTTATTCTCTCTCTAGTTACCAAAATGATATGAGTAAATACATTATATATGAGTTAGCATTTAAAAGCACAAGCTACTGATGTTCTCTACCCCACGAATATTTCATTTATGTAGCCCACGACTTGACTTTAGACTTAGCTCATTAGGAATGAGAAAGTAGTACAGGATAGGTATACTGCTCTTCTTTTCTTGGCCTTCTATCCCACCACTATAGCCAGCCCCTTCACTAGTTCATCAGTTAGGTCAATGTTTTGAGACATCGGAAAATAACTTACTCAGTTGAGCATGACCTTAAGTCTGGCATTCATGAAAACAAAATCCAAAGAGATAGATAGTGCTCTATCCTTCTCTCTATAGTGATATAAATAAATAATTAAGGCTCAGGCCTGGTTGGGATAAAAAATAGTATGATATAAAAGGCCCTTCTATTGATGGAATTATGGGGCCCCAACCCAGGCCTTACTGTAACGAATACCCACTGCCTTTCGGAACTAATTCCTTACAGCATTCCTAAGTTAATATACTACTCCCTATCGAAGCTCACATTAATTCTTTTAAGACCTCCCCAATTTAGGTATATGGAAAGTCCAGGTGTTAGCAAACGGAGAGAGCTCTCGGAGAAATATATTGAGCTAGTTTCTGTAGCGAATGATGCTAGTCGTACTGAACTTGATGATTTATGATTATGATCATGATAGGGATAATTGCGTAATGATGGACTGACCAATATGGTGTGGTGACTATGTGGCGATAGTTCGGGGCCGGTCGGGAGCCATGCTTTATCGTGGAGGGACGTTCGGTGCATCACTTACTCTGGGTATATTTAATGGGTATAGATCGATATCGAGATACAAACATTGTTATGGGTTCAGATCCGATTCCAGGGTAAGTTACTANAAGATACAAACATTGTTATGGGTTCAGATCCGATTCCAGGGTAAGTTACTAAGTTTCATATTCTCCGGAACCTTTTGACCCCGTAGCGGGGGCAGAGGCAAAGATCGAAGCAAGAGTTTAAGGTAAATATATATCCAATTTAACCTCCTGTTTGATAGTAAGGATCTCGTCTAGATCAAGATCCGAATCATCCAGTAATCCTTTCTTTTAGATGCCTCATCTTCCCTTGCTTAAGCCGGGATCTGCTCTGTCCTCTGCCTCTTTATCTTGTTTTTTTGTTGTCTCTGCCTATGTGAGATCTGCAATTGGATTGGTACCGGCCTTTGCTCTTGGTGTTACCTCCTTTCCTGCTATCTTCACCTATGGTCATGTTTATGCATAGGTTAACTTCTTTTTGTCTTTGCATCTCGATCTACGATCAGAAATGGAACTACGGACTCTCAATCTGGAATTGGATATGAAACAACTCTATCTGTTCCCTCGGATTATCAAAAAAGTGTCTGAAATAAAATGGAGGAAAAAAAGCTACTGAAAAGTTATGAAAAGCCAAAAGTTAGGTGTGTATAGTTTACCTAGTCAAACGCTCATTACTGCGTAGGCTTGACACATTGAAACGCTCTATGCCCTTCGTGTGTCTGGGTTGCTTATTCAAATGGCCAAGTTAGTCTGGTTTGCCTAGTAGAACGCACACTAGTTTTTTCTAGTTTCCAAATAAAACAATATTGGCCTGTCTCGGCTCCTGGTGGATCTTGGTCTCGCTATGGAAAGGATGCCAAGCAAGATGCTGGTAGGTCTGCCTTTATCTATGCTGCTGGCTCTGGAACTGTCTTTACGACCGGAGATCACTGCTTGGAATACCATAAAATGTGGGGGCATAACTTACTTATAAGAGCATCATTTTCTATCGGAACTAAAACAAGCTATGCTACCATCCATCCTTGCTCCTGCAACCAATGACTTTGCTTTTTCCCACTTTTTTTTACCATCCTATGCAAGCATCTGAACTAGTTCTAGCTATTGATCAAGTTGAACCAATTTCAACCCACATTGGTAGTAGGAGCAGCTATTCTCTCACTCACTGCTTGCTTCTGGGAAGGTTCTATTTCAAATGCTCTTGGGAGTTATATTACGTATATAATGAATGACCGGAAGATCCCGCTAAGAAGGTGCGTTTAGATTCCTCATATAGGAAGCATAATTACGTGTCTTGTTTAGTGAAAACGCGCCGCCTAAAGGACAAACACCACCCTACACATGCATGATTTTAATCCTTCTTATTCTTCTTGGTCATCTGCTTGCACACCTTTTTATAGCCTACTTGCGACTGCAACCTATCAGCATAACCCTACCACCCTTGATATTACCAGTTCACGGGCTTTAACTTACATATTGGAAAGAAAGGAGGGAGGCACGAAGTGGGCACTTAGATCAGTCATATTACCTTTCGTAAACCTTTTATAGATCGACCGGCTTACTCCATTACCTCAACTTAGAAGCACGGGCGGCGTTCGACAGAAAGAAAGAGCTTTACACAAGCATTTTACAACTAGAGCTTTTGGATGAACGTTCCCCGCCCAGAAACTAGTGGAAATCCTAGTACCTTTAGATGCCTACGTTTATCCCTTGCTACCAACCCCCTGTTATACCTATACCAATTGCCTCATGAATCTTAGTAGTGCCATATCCCTTTTCTTATTAGGACGGGCTCAAAAATAAGGTACGCCTTTATTCATGAACGCAGACATCAAGCATTGCGAGATTATTGCCTTTCATGTTAGTGCCCAACCGCCTTCCTGTTCTCTTTACCAACTTACTTTTATAACTTATTCCCTTCAGTCAGGAATCGTGGAATCATGGGTAGACACGTGATCTAGTCATCTTTACTCTATCTACCTTGCCTTATGAATTCTTCTTGGTATTACATATTACCTTCGGGGTACCAGGTCTTATAGCCGAGCCTTGCTTATAGATACA
>LPNX010895341.1:1013-64145 GCA_001517045.1 Pseudotsuga menziesii
AGCTGTCACTTAAGCGACGCTTGCAAGCCTAGCCGTCGCTTAAGCGACGCTTATCACCATCATTACAAAAAAAAAAATTATCTTCCTGATTTTTGGCACTGTTAAAATAAAAAATCCGCGCGCCGTCGGAAAAAACCGTCGGATTTTGGATCGAAATCTAGTAGTGGCCTAAATACTTTTAGCTATCGCAGGCACGATGGAGAGTACTGACGCCATGTAAGGCGTGGACCCAAAGCCATCTCTCTAACAGGGTAGTCATCATTATAACCATTAAAATCAATGAAGGAAAATGCCACACAAATAATAACTGAGGATTGAAACACAACATTATAATAAACCCAATGATTATAATAAATGAAAATACACACAGTCCATTTTTTAATAACCATTGCAATCATAAATGCAACATGGATTCACATCCCATGGTTTTATTACATTAACATAATTTACATAGTCAACTACTTACAGCCTTGCACCATTACAAGCAATGGTGCTCCCATGGCCAGATTACATCTATGAATAGTAAATAAAATTATACACAGAGCCTTACAAGGAACTAAGTTTTGCTCCAGAGTTAAACATAATAATAATTACGAAAACCCAAGTCTTTATAAGCTCAGTCGTGAATGATTTCGAAACCCCACTTTAGAACCCAAGTCTATCGCTACACAAAATCAGAGTTCTTCCAGACTCAAGAAAAACCCAAACCACGACGAAATCAAAATCAGCCTCAACAATGAAGCTGAGAGGTGACAAGTGAAATCTTGTTAGCAGGCTTACCGTAAGGTATGGATTTTCCAAGGTTTGTTTCAAAGCTATGAACCAAGTCCCTCTTCGCCACCCCTGTGACCTGCAACCACAACACGACAACATAAATGAGAAGTATGATATCCATATTAAGCAACAAACCAACAACAATGTTGTGAAACCAAACGACACATACCTTCATTATCCTGGAAGTCACCTTCACACACTACACAAAGCCAAGAGCAAACAACAAATAGAACAAAATGACCAAGCCAAATTGGAGCCAAACCCTATGTTGGGCTACCACATTTTCCAACACGCATTAATTGTGCGATACTATTTCCCACTATAAACTCTAAAATCCACTTCTCTATAGTTTATAATCAACTCATTATCGTTTTCCACCTTCTCCATTGAAAAGTTAATAAACCCCATAAACCATGTTATAATTTCTCCCCCCCAAAGTCTTTGCAATGTATAAGTATCATGTATGTCACTTAACCATAGGCTCTAAGCCTTAAAACCTTTGATTATCGATTTCCTTAGGCTCTAAGCCAAGGACCATGGCACATGAAATATTCCATGGTAATGTTGGTTTTTATAAAATCAAGAATTGGTCTTTAACCAAGGTTATAAACCTGCCAAGAAGAATAAAGTATAGGTTAATACTTGTAATGAAATAAACATGTGATAAATACGTTAGGATATGAATAGGGATCAGTATTGCATAATGAAATAAGAGTAACTTAGGAAAAAATGAGTGTCATATAAGTAAAAGGTATGGTAGTGACCTTGTCTCTCACACAAAGACTGTAAAGAATGATAATACTAACCAATACCTATTTTTAGCCGCAAGTACGACTACTCTTAAACAAACGTCCAAGTACCCTGCAACAAGTTTTTGTCACTACGTATAATCTGCACATAAGAGGAAGAAGAGCCTTATTTCAAGTTGAACTATGTAAGCCCGCTAGACAAGTATAAAATTTACCTCTCAGGAAGATACATGGTAGAACTAATCCTGCCACTCCACCAACTTGGGTTCCAAGAACAAAGTTAAGTTAGAACCATGTAAATAATAAGTAAACACATGCTGAAAGTAAAGAAGTACATAATCAAAGAACTACACATACAAAATAATGTATAAACATAACAATAGCTTAGTGATCAGCATTACAACACAATAATGTAAAACATAGTAATAATCATAAACTAAACTAAGAAGGTAGAATGTAAGAATAACTTACGATGAAACAATGGTACAGTTAGTGTACATTATATTCCATAAGTTCAATAATGTCCATCATAGGTAGTTTTTACTGGCCTAATATTTTATTTTTTTTCAATTTTTGGGGGCATTACATCAGGTATCATAAGAACCATATGGTGGGGAATACCTCCATCCCTGTGAGAATACTAGGTCTATACCGTGTCAAAATCACACTATGTTGTTATAGAGATTATCGGTTTGTGTCATTGCATTATCCTATTGATTGCTAATATTTATTTCTTAATGCACACTTATCCCTCATATTATATCAAGTATTTGGCCACCTCATATCCCATGTTTCATGTATATTAGTATTTTGAAACCATACATTTCTAACATATATCTATATTCAATCAATAATTGATATATATAATCAACAACCTTTCATTTCATCACATAACATCATTAAGTGGATCACATCATGGGTTGGTATCCATATACCACATCATATATATCGTATTTCATCAAAGATGATACATAAACATACACTATCATTATGAAAGAAGGAAATATCAAGATAACTACAACATCAAAATCACATAATCACACTAAAATTTCATAATAATGGTAACATGATCAAATCAAAATAATAGTATAAGAATAATCATAGTAACATCATCAATATACTAGTAACATATAATTAGGACTAACGTGCCAAAATATATTTTACTCAATATAGCTGAGTCGAGTAGATAATAAGCAAAATAAAGTGCAGTGTGTATGACAGTAAACATGCCTACTCAAAATACGGGGCATTACATTAAGACTATGTTTTGGAATTAAGCCTATAAGGTTTAGGGACTAAGGTCTTAACCATAGCCCTAAACTTGAGTCATAACACCTCATTGGTTGATTGTTCTAGAATGGAAGATGTTATCGGTGTTTATCATTATAATTAATGTTAATTTTCCTACCATAATAGCGTTGAAAAAATACCTTTACAATGGCTATTTATTCTTTGTTATAATTCTATGGTTAGGAATATATAATTGATACAATACTTGTGAACTATGGAAAATTAATTTCTTTCAAAACCATGTGTTAAATAAAAAAAATTTATTTGAGCTCGCATGGGACATGGAGGGCCTATCTAAGGTTTTGGAAAATTAATGCACTTTTTGGAAACTAAGCCAATGATTTAAATATTTTCCATTTGGCTTGACCCGTGGCTTACGAGTTGACAACGAAGCTAGGGTGGTTGATTTCTTTTCTTGCAAAGAAATAAGTGCTTGTCATATTTCAGATTTCATCGGTAAATTTATGGCACTCCATATTTTCATACGCTCTCTTACATTCATTGGATGAGCTTCTCTTCATTTTGTTACGAGTTGGAAATGTGGTGTTTACCCTGTAGGTTTTTTCACTATTTATTTGGCATGTTTCGTTGCTTCCTCATTCAGAAATAGATGACGGTTCCTTGCTTTATTTTGTAATGAACCAAGATGCTCATGATATGAGCTCTATATTAGCATTTGAAGGTTTTTAAATTTTTTTTTAAAGAGTTGGGATCTTATCCCTTTACTGAATCCTTGATTTCTAAACGATTCTTTCTATTTGTTGTTTCTCGAAGGTTCGACTCTTAAACTATCAAAAAAATTTGCGATATAAGGGTTCAAATGTACTGTCATCGAGGTGTCTTAGAGGCGAATCTCTACCTAAAAGCTTTCACTATAAACTCTAACATAGTTTTTCCCTTTTTTCCTTTTTGAACCAATATTAATAAAAATATATATGTTGATGTGCATGGTTTTATGACAGATTTTTTCATCCTTCATGGTATGAATAACTTCTTTTTCATTCCTAGGTGAGTTTGGGGTTCTCGATTCTTGAGTTTTAAGAGCAATGTTGGTTGTAAAATGATTTCTAGAGGTTGCACCTACAAGCCCCAATTGCATGTCTATTATCCTTTATCCATCTTGCAGTTTAGGGATGACTTATGTTATGTAAGTATAAAATACCCTATCGCAACTTCTGTTTGTTTTTATAAAGGAAAACAAGGTAAATGAATTCCTGCAGGAGGAGATAATGTATTTCACACTTTGATGATAATAGTTAAACTCTTATTTCATTGTGTTGGTTGGATTCCAGGAAGAGGAAAGGAACTCCTCTCGTAAGATTCGTTACTCTTCTTTATGAAAAATTCACTGTTGTTTCCAATCAAGATCTAATCATTTGTATTATGGCATGTGGTTCACGACATCGCTCGATACAACTCATCCACTATTGAAGTATGTGAAATACCTTCCTTAGCCATTACAGGATCTGGTATAAGAAATGTATAAGTGCAATGGTTTCATTCTAGGATGGAACTAAGATAAGTTTGTAATCTATAAATATTTTTATGCTATGTTAAGACTCTATGGTGCTTGTTTGAAACCTAGCTAAGATTTATTATTTTCGAAGATAAATCTAATCTGAGCATTCAAAGATTTTATGGAAATTGTTTAATTTATTTTTTTGAAAAAAACTTTCTCCCTCTCGACTTAGAAATAATGGATAGTTCAGAAGAGTTGAAGTTTTGAATGGTTTTGTTGAAGGTTTTAATTTGGAAAAGAATAACCTAGTTATTGGTTTTATCAACGACTATAATAAATTGTTATTCCATCGATTGGACTCTTTTTCTCTTATTGCCATTGTTTCTATGCAACTTTTTATTTTATCTCTTCGTTCAGTTTATTGATTTTGAGTTGTTTACAGTTTAATATGAAAATATAGTTTCTCGAATAATGACATATACATTTCTTTAACATACAATATTTATGTATATTTAAAATATAAAACCTCTCCTCTCTAATTCTTTTTCTATATTTCCTTATTTGACTTCCATGATTAGCACTTATTGATGTTTAAGTTAAAATTTATTATTCTAGGGTTTGTCTATCATGACAATGATTGAGTTTATAAAAGGAAAAATAACATTACTTCTAGCTAAAATACTCTGTGCATGAACAACTTATAAAAGAAAAGAATAAAAACAATAGTGTAAGAATTTAATAAATAACTCTTTCACATAAACAATTTTAGGATTTCAATAAGTTTAATAATCCACTTAGAGAATATAAATAACAAGAATAATGTGCTAGATCAATTAGAAAGGAACATGTCACCACTAATGGGAAAATGAAACTTAGGTTATCGTTCCTCGCAGCCAACTCGAATAGCAGCTAAGTTACCTTCTCTAGAACCCCCAAGCATTTTCACTAAACTAAAAGGACAAAGACTTATGATTTCTCACTCTCTCTACATACGATATATTATTTCCCCTCCATCAGAAGTCTAATGCTTATTCGATGGGGTCAATACTTATAGTATTTTTCCTAGGATGTTGTCATTTATGAGCCACCTACTCGTTATTACCCCACAATGAGTATGAACATGATTTTAGGGAAAATGCCTCCCGCATCACTTAATTTATTCAGAGATTAATTTATAGTGACATGATGTCAAATTGACGTTGAGAAGAAGCTCTGGAACATTGGATCATTGGCCATTGTATCCTAGGTGTATTATGCAAGTACATCCTTGCATTATTATTGAGCAAGAGGCCTTATAATTGCACTAAGTGTAACTCCTAGTTTTAGCATTAAGTGTGGCCTCTCAATAGCGCTAGGAGTTACTAAAAATTAATTGTGTTGTGTAAAAACGACTCTCAAAAACACCGACCTCATCTTACTTATTTTTAAGTTGAGTAAATGAAAATTTGAATTTCTACTTCTCATCAAGTACTGAATAAATACCATGATATACGAGGTAATCCAACATGAAAGGAAGTTTAGAGCTTCCTAACTTAGTTGACCAACCCTACCTGAAGGCCTTGATAAAAGAAATAATTATAAGCTAATAAAAGCACCATGTAATTGGGATCATGCTATATGATGCCTAAATAAATGTTAACAAAAACATATGTATATATATAGTTTATATATGTTAGAATTTACTAAAAATTATTAAATAAATATTTAAACCTAAAAGACTCCAATTAGGAACTAGTAAATGAATTCCTAAGTTAATTATAATAAATTATTAACTTCACATCAATCAATTAAAGATTATTTTCAAGAAGATAATGGATTCTTGATCTAACTGAAGTTTTGAAACAACTTTCCTTTTTCCTAAAGATTGTCTATAAACACCCAGGCCAAGGAAAGGCTTGGGGATCCGAAAAATCTGATCTCATCATTATTCGTAATAATTTTGCAGAGCATTTCCAAAAGAAAAGCAATCTGGTACAGAACCTGATATTCGAGATAGGAGAAGCCTTACCTTTAGGAGCTCTAGACTACTTGCATGTTGGAACGAGCTCAGGGGGATTCAGTCTAAAACCAGGAATGTGGTAGCTCCCAAGTTATTCAGTTAACATATATAAGGTCAAAACTAGGTGAGTTTTTATTATTTATGTGTGTTTAAGTGTGCAAGTTTTCTACCCATAAATAGACTAAAAGTTGCACGTATGACGTTTTTACCTTCTCTAGTCTTTACATATTTTTACTAAGTATTATTTATGCTCTTGGTTAAAAATATGCATATTGAAACCATGCTTTGACCAGATTTCCATTTTTTTAAATCATCGATACTCACTCTCAAATATTTTATAAAATATTTAGGGTTAATTTTTATATTCCACGCTATTCTACCTTGTCTAGATTTAAAACTCACCTTTCAATTTCTTGATAAGTTTTATTGTTTAAATACTCTTAGATTTATATTTAAAGAGTTTCAATTAGATATTAAAACCCTATGTTATAGATAGACTCATTACACTAGAGATTTATAATTTTAAACATGTAAGCATAAAATTAAACAAACTCATTTTCATTCCTTAAAAACTAAACATTATATAAGCTCTCCATGAAAACATTGAAATAAACCATTTATATTCGTAAATAACCAAACCAAAGATTGAATCTCTGATATCATTAATTCAAACACACAACGTAAATCAAAACACTAGAATATTTCATATTTCCATCCAACGCATTTATTCCCAAAATATAAATGCTCGTAAACATAAATACTTAAAATGAAACCAAACATTTAATAAAATGCATCAACTATTATCATGAAAACAAACCTATCGAATTTACCCAAAGAATGAAGGCTGAGACCCTAAAAAATATTCACCAATAATACTAATAAAATATAACCACACACCAATCCTTTATCTCAACCACCCGAGCCACTGAATATTGTAAAGGATTGGGTGCAGGCCTTTTATTTCATTTCATTATTTACAAACAAGAATAGTATTTGTGAAATGGATCAAACCATCTACAGAGTTNCCCCGAGCCACTGAATATTGTAAAGGATTGGGTGCAGGCCTTTTATTTCATTTCATTATTTACAAACAAGAATAGTATTTGTGAAATGGATCAAACCATCTACAGAGTTAATAAAACATCAAAAGAGAGTTATTCCCAACACATCACATTAGTGAAATTCCATTAACCATTACATAAGAATCATCTCAACTAAACATAAGTTCACAACCCTCAAACCACAAGTCCAATTAATTACCATCCGAGGATCAAATCCTATAGGCATCAAACAATAAATCAACACATTTCGAACCATATCAACCACAAAGGGTTTCTCCTTACAAGATTCCCTTAAGCTTTTATTGAAGCATCACTATATATTAAATGGCGGAATAGAGCTACACTCATTCCCTAATGCACAGTCACGATTTAAACATAAACACACTCAATCAATATACACAGGTTGCATCTCAAAGCCAAATCCGACATATATTCTTACGACCATCTGTAGGGAGTGACCAAAACATCAAACAAATGCAACCATATTATTAATTAAACCATGCACGTCTACCTTACACACATTTTACACAGTCGTATCATCAAATGTGGCATTGCAAGAGAAATAGCACTGTAAATTTCAAAAGAAACTCATCATTTAAAAACACATAGTCATTTACCCAAAACAGAGGTTTCCCATTAAGTCAAATTAAAACCAAAACCATATCGTTGAACATGGTAATCTTATACACAAAGCCGAACTGAGTTATTAACAGTCAAAACATAAAAAAAACTATATTTGGCAAAGCCATAAAAGGCACACACAGTCGCGCATATCAAATGAAAAATGATTTAACTAAAACCCCAAACAATGAAATGGCTCAATGATACATTTCCCCACACCCAAGCTCGAACCCTTTTCTAAAACCACATAGAAAATGTAAATCCCATTGATCCCGTAGTCTCATTGTGTAAGCAACCTAAAACATTTCCTTCAAGCTACGTAGAGTACGACACTTTCCTCACCTGCACAAACCACCACAAATTTATGAGAAGTATGCATTATCAAAACCATAAACCAAACATATAAAACAAATATGCAAAGCAACGCTAAGACATACCTATCAAGGGAGCGTACAAGCATGTTGGTTGTGCAGCATGAGAAGTGCAGATCTCACCTAGAGCGTGAGACCACCATCTCCACCAAAACAAAAAAACAAACGAATGACGCCAAACCTTACCACAATGCTTGAGGAATTCTTCTCGTGTTTTTGAGGCTCGTGTATTACGCCACCTTGTCAACCACTATCATGGAGATAAAAACCCACTATGGTATAGTTTTTATTCACATTGTTTGCACCATCGTGTAAAAACCCCAATTCCCTAAGTCTTAAACCCTCCATCCTCGCAGTAGTGCAAAGTTGAGAAATAGTTTCAATGGCATAAGTTTATGTCACGTACATTAAACCTTCACACCATAAGTGAAAGATATAAATATTTACCTCTAAGGTTTTAAAACCTTATCAAATAGTTTACAACATGCATACATATAATTCATAACCCTTTCATACCATAGGATTAAGGTATAGTTTAGGGTTAGGACTTTGGTCCTCTCTTAACATGTTTATAGATAGGAAAAGTGTAGTTTAGGTATATATTTCTCTAAGTTGTAGGACGTATTTGTTCCCATGATCATAACTCTTAGTTCACCAATGAAATCACCTGCACAAGAAAATAAGTAAATTTCTTAGTTCGTCAAGAACTAAGTAAACCCTGTAGCAATAGGAATACTTAACTTTCCAAGTGGACCCTTACGGGATAGAACCCTTCCACTCCACCCCATGACATACAGAGGTAAGTTAGCCTCTTTATAAATAAATCCATAAATCAATTTAAAGACATGTAAACAAAAGTAAAAAAAAATAAGTGTTGACAAATATCAACAATTTATAGACACGATAATTAAACCCATAGACATGTCAAAGTAATAGAACAAGATTACGTAAAGCATCATCATCATAGAGGAAACACATATAGGAAAAACAAGCTATAGATATTAGGTTCATTTTTACAAACAAGTTTTTATTCCATTGAAGATTTAAATTTGTCCTTGAAGTTTAGTACTTTATTATCCTACGAATTTTTTATGAGTTTTAGGGACATTACAAGTGGTATTAGAGCCATAATTCAACCACTAAGAGACCTAATGAGTGCTACCAAAACATTCATTGCAGAAATAAAAAATTCAAAACTGTATTTTAAATTTTGTGAACTAACACGAAATTGTTTGTTACTAAAAATTTTAACTTCACAATTTAAGAACAGTTCAGATCATGAATACAGAAGAATACAAAAGTCGGCAAGAAAACCTGAATACCCGCACATGGGAAGAAGAACTCATGGTTGAATTAAATTTTGATATATCAAAAACCATATAAAGTCTCGAAGCATACTTACAAAGCTTCAAGGATGATAATATGAATGAAAGAAAAGAGTATAAACCTATCAATGGAGCTTTGCGTCGGAACATGAAGGGAGGAATCCTGCATGGAAATCCTACTCATTTAGTCAATAAATATAAGAAATATTTTTATCATAAATGGGCCAGCATCCCAAAGGAAGAGGAAAAAGAAGAACACACCCGTGAACCTCCAGAAAGATAATCGATTCTTGATCTAACTGAAGTTTTGAAACAACTTCCATTTTTTCTAAAGATTGTCTATAAAGGCCCAAGTGAAGGAAAGGCATGGGGATCCAAAAAAACTGATCTCATCATTATTCCTAATAAGTTTGGAATGCATTTCCAAAAGCTAAGAAATATTGTACAGAACATGATGTTCCTAATAAAATGCTACAACCGTTGCCATAAAAACACACCTACCGAATTTACCCAAAGCATGAAGGCCGAGAGCCTAAAAAATATTCACCAATAATACTAATAAAATATAGCCACACACCAATTCTTTATCTCACCGGGCCCTACCATCGAATCTTGTAAAGGATTGGTTGCGGGCCTTTTATTTTATTTCATTATTTACAAACAAAAAAGCTATCAGCGAAATGGAACTAACCATCTAGAGAGGTAATAAAAAATCAAAACAAATTTATTCCCAATGCATTCCGTTAATGGAATTCAATTAACCATTACATAAGAATCATGTCAACGAGACATGGGTTTACATCCCTCAAACCACAAGTCCATTAATTAGCATCCTAGGATTGAATCTCGTAGGCCTCAAACAATAAATCAACGCATTACGAAGTATATAAACCACAAAGGGTTTCCCTTTAAAAGATTCCCTTAAGCTTTTATTGAAGCAACATTGTATATCAAATGACAAAAGAGAACTACGCTCATTCCCTATACCATCTTATGCACAATCATGATTTATACATAAACACTCTCAAATAATATACACATGATGTGTGTCAAAGCTAAAGACGAGCTATATGCTTATGGTCATCTATAAGGAGCGACCAAAACATAAAACAAACCCAACCATATTATTAATTAAACCGCATGTTGCTATCTTACACACACATAAAGCAAACCCAACCATATTATTAATTAAACAACATGCTACTGCCTTACACACATTTAATATCATAAATGTGCCATTGCAAGAGAAATATCACTATAAATTTTGAAATAAACGCGTCATTTAAAAATACAGAGTCATTTAACCAAAACACAGGTTTTCCATTAAGTAAAATTAAACCCAAAACCATATCGGTGAAAATGGTAATATTATATACAGAGCCAAACCGAGTTATTAATAGTCAAAACATACCGAAAATTACATTTGGTAGAGCCATGAAAGGCATGCACAGTTTCACATATCAAATGCCAAGCGATTTAACCAAAACTCAAAACAACAAAAAGGCTCAATGATACATTTCCCCAAACCCAAGCTCGAACCCTATGCTAAAACCACACATCAAGAGTAAAGGTCATTGCGAACTTGAGGCTTAGCTAGATTCTCATTATGCAAACAACCTACAGCACTACCCCGAGCCATGGAGAGTACCAGGCTCTCACTTGTAGAAACCACAATGAATTTCTCAGAAGTATGCATTATTGAAACCATAAACCAAGAAAATAATACAAAGGTGCAAACCAACACTAACATATACGTGTCAAGGGAGCATAGAAGTTTGTTTGTTGCGCATCATGAGAAGCGCGACTCTCAGCTGGAGCTTGAGACCACCATCTCTACCACAAAAAATACTAAATGAATGACACCAAACTCTGCGACAATGCTTGAGGCATTCTTTCCTTATTTTCCCAAGCTGACTTATTACACCACCTAGTCAACCACTATAATGTAGATCAAAACCCACAATGATATATTTTTTATTCACATTGTTTGCACCATCGTGTAAAAACCCCAACACCCTAAGTCGTAATCCCTCCATCGTGGCAATATTGCAAAGTTGAGCCATAGTTTGGATGGAATAAGTTAATGCCAGATACATAAAACCTTCACACCATAAGTGAAAGCATATAAAGAGTTACCTCCAAGGTTTTAAAACCTTAGAATATAATTGACAACATGCATACATATAATTCATAACCCGTTCCTACCATAGGAATAAGGTATAGTTTAGGTTTAGGACTTTGGTCCTCTCTTAGCACATTTATGCATAGGAATAGTTTACTTTAGGAAGTCCTCTCTTAGTACATTTATGCATAGGAATAGTTTAGTTTAGGAAGTCCTCTCTTAGCACATTTATGCATAAGAATAATTTAGTTTAGGTATAGATTGTTGTAAGTTGTAGGACATATTTATTGCCACAATCATAAGACATAAGACCAAGTTCATCATGTAGAAATTTCAATAGATCTGCAACTGCTCATAAAATTTATCTAAATCATGAGACACAAATCTAATCTACTGCATAAAATAGAAAAATCATCACACACAGAAACAGTCTTACAGATAGAGACAAGATATATCAAAAACAGGGAAAGCTTACTGCCCAAAACCCCATCTGCTCTGTTTTTCATTAATAAAAAATGGAAGAGCTAATTTACAATCGCTTCCTATGTACACTTAAATATATTACAGCTACCGCTTGGAAAGTTTCCTACAGCTGCCATCCTCTGTCTTGGAAAGTTTCCTCCTCAATTTAATTTAGACAGAAAATTAAATTGAGTTTCTTGCTGCTATTTTCAACACTCCCTCTCAGCAAGAAAGGGATTATCATATACCCCAATCCTGTCCCTGTGGAATTCAAATTTGCCTTTTGAGAAAGCCTTCGTCAAAATATCTGCATCTTGTTCCTCTGTCGGGATGTACTGTAGCAATATAATCTGCCTCTTCACACAATCTCGAAGGTGGTGATACCGGATATCAATATGCTTGGAATGATCATGAAAAACTAGATTCTCAGAGAGTTTGATACAACTCTGATTGTCACAGTGAATCACCATAGGATCCATCAACTGACCAAATAAACCAACAAGAATCTTTCTCATCCAGATAGCCTCACATGCTGCTTGACTTGCATCGATATATTCTTCTTCTGCTGAGCTGAGTGCCACAGATCTTTGCTTCCTGCTGTACCAAGAAACTGCTGCTAACCCAACACTGAAAATTCCTCCTGATGTGCTCTTTCTGTCCGATGGACTTCCCGCCCAATCTGCATCTGTGAAGCCTTGCAGCTTCACTCCCTCTGTCCGTCTGTACCAAAGACCAAACTGAGTAGTGCCTCTAAGGTATCGCAACACATGCTTTGCTGCCTTCCAATACAGTTTGGTTGGCTTAACCATGGCTTGACTAAGCTGGTTAACAGCATAACACATGTCCGGTCGTGTTTTCACCAAATACATAAGTGAACCTACAAGCTCCCTGTATGTGGTAGCATCTACTACTTCACTTGAAGTAGCATCCTCCTTCCTCCAGTTTCCTGCAAGAGGTGTCTCCATGGGCTTACTCTTCTCCATGTGAAATCTTTTCAATATCTCATTGGCATACTTGCCTTGAGAAACAAAAAGTTCTCCATCTCCTTGCCATACTTCCAAGCCTAGGAAATAATGCATGAGTCCCATGTCCTTCATTTCAAATTCTCTTACAAGATCCTCTTTGCAAGATCTGATCAACTGCTCATCACCGGTTAGAATTAAATCATCAACATATAGCACAATAATCAATAACTTACCTTCAACAACAATATGATAAAGGTTTGCATCTGCTTCACTTTTGGTGAAGCCCAACTCGGTGAAATAGTTGTCGATCCTGGTGTACCAAGCACGGGATTCTTGCTTGAGCCCATATAACGCTCGCTTGAGTCTGCACACATGCGACTCTCTGTCAAAGGTCTCAAACCCCTCTGGCTGTTCAATATACACCTCTTCCTCAATCAATCCATTGAGGAATGTTGTTTTTACATCCATTTGGTGGATCTTCCGCCCCATCTGCGAAGAAAAAGAAAGAATAGATCTAATGGAAGAGTACCTTGCTACTGGAGCAAAAGTCTCCTCGTAATCAATACCTTCTACCTGAGAAAACCCCTTGGCCACAAATCTATCCTTGTGTTTCTCGATGCTTCCGTCTGCTGCATGCTTTACTTTGTAGAGCCATCTTGAACCTACCACTGATTTGTCTGCTGGTCTTGGGACCACCTCCCAAATGCTATTTCTGACAATGGAATCAAATTCCTCTACCATAGCATCAACCCATACTGGTTTCTCTACAGCTTCTTTAAATGAGGGTGGCTTAGTCTCTACACTCTCACTCACCAGAGCCATGTAGTCAGTGTACCGACTCGGTAACCTCGTCTGCCTACGCTGAGATGTGGGTTGTCCCACATTCTCTCTAGCATCATGCAACAATCTATCAACTTCCCTGGTTTGCTTGCTGCCTTCTCTGGGTGTCTCTGCCTGAGTGGTTGACTCCATTTTCTGCTCCTCTATATGTGGCTGCTCCACATCTTCCTGAGGTTTTTCTTTTGGAACTAAAAGCTCCTCTTCTGATGATATCTGAAGCTCCCTCTCAAGAGAGGAACGCATAGCCTTCTCTTCATCAAATTTTACATCCCTCCTCATAACTGTTTTTCTAAGGGATGGCATGTACACAACATAGTTATGAGGTGTTTCGGTGTACCCCACAAATATCCCCAACTTAGCTGTCGGTTCAAGCTTCTTCCTTGAATCCTTGGAAACATGACAGTAAACTGATGATCCAAATATCCTTATGTGTGATACATCGGGCTTCTTCCCTGAAAAAGCTTCTTCTGGAGTGTGCATGCACAAAATCCGATGAGGGCTCCTATTCTGCAAATAGACTGCTGTGTTACATGCTTCAGCCCACAAATGCAATGGCAGGCCTTGGTCATGCAACATAGCCTTTGCTGCGCCCACAATACTTCTATTCTTCCTTTCAGCCACCCCATTTTGCTGTGGGTTGTGGGGTGCTGTCAACTCTCTTCGAATTCCTTCTTTCGCACAAAATTCTTTGAATGTATTTGACACGAACTCACCTCCATTATCACTTCTGAGAGCCTTCACTTTCCTGCCACTTTCTTTCTCAACAAATGTTTTAAATTCTACAAACTTTGAGAATGTCTCATCTTTCTTCTGCATGAAATAGATCCAACACTTTCTAGAAAAATCATCTACAAATATAACATAATACCTGTGCTTGGTAGTGGAAACTGTCGAAAAAGTTCCACAAAGATCCGATTGGATCCTTTCCAGGACTGCATGCGCCTTGCTGTCCCGTTCATGGAAGGTGGATTTTGCATACTTTCCCAAAGTGCATCCTTTGCATACATTTTGCTGGTTCAAGGAAACTTTGGGAAGTCCAGTGGTGATTTGCTGCATGATCTTCAAGGCTCCATGGTGTAGGTTACCAAGTCTTCGATGCCAAAGCTCTCCATCATCTTGGCTCTGCACTTTTTCTGCCTTGCTAATTAATGCAGCACAATCTCCAACCTCCAACTTGTAGAGGTTCCTCACGGGGACTCCAATTTGCTTTACTTGCCCTGTGGTTATGTGTCTCAGAAATGCTTTTCCCTGGCTGAATACCACATCATAACCACGGTCTTCGAGCACTGCTACCGAGATCAGGTTCTTCTTCAATCCTGGCACATACATGACATCTTTGAGTCGAAAATCTGATCCTGACTCTCTATGGAAGGTTACAGTGCCTATACCGGTTGCACTGTACCGCCCGTCATCGCCTAGCTCGATATTTATCTGCAGATCCTTCTCCTCCATTTCACTGAAGAAATCTTTGCATCCAGTCATGTGAAAAGATGCACCCGAATCCAAATACCACACGGTACTCATTACTGTGCTGGCCATGCATGCAATGAGTGTGAAATCAAGATCGAACTGTGAAGCTAGGGCTTCACCTACAGCTGTAGTTTTCTTGCTGGATTTCTTTTGCGGACATCTGGTTGCGTAGTTCCCAAACTCGTGACAGTGGAAGCACTTCACCTTCGACAAATCCTTTTTGCCGTCATGATTAGAATCGGGCTTGGGTTGGAATTTCTTCCCTTTCCCTTTCTTCCCTTTTCCCATCAATGCGAAGTTTTCCTCTTCATCAGCTTTGGATGAGGATCCATCTCTTGTGCTTCGCCTAAATTCTTCCTGCTGAAGATCAGACCATAAGCGCGACCAATCAGGTAGCTTTTCTCAACCATTTACGTAATCTTGGTAACTGTGCCAGCTCTTGGGAAGACCTAGCAATGCTAGACTCACCAAATCATCTTATGGAATAGTAACTCCAACACCACCAAGATCATCACGGCACTGTGTGAGCTTGCTCAGATACTGCAGAATAGTATCGTTCTTCTCCATCTTGATCTTTCGAAGTTTATCCTTGAGTGCCAGCTTTCTCTGGTCACTCTGATTCTGGAATAACTCTGTCAATGTTTTCCACATTGCGAATGGAGAAGCCTTCCCATGGAGATTTGAGACAATATGATCTCGAACCCCCTCAAGGATAATTCTTCTTCCTTTCGCCACATCCTTCTTCCACTGAACAAGCTGGGCATCTGTTGCAGCTGGCTGTGGAATATCAGACTCGATATATTCCAACAACCCATTATCTGCAAATACTGCCTCCATGCGATCCTTCCAAGCTACGAAGTTGGAGCTGCCCTCCAAGGCAAATTCTAGCCTCAACCCGCTGAAATCCATCTTCCAAGCTCTGTAGAGATGTTGCTGCACTGGTCTGTAGACCTGAGGAGAAACTTCGATCCCTGTTCTTCTATGCTTATTGTTCTGATACCATGTAGAAATTTCAATAGATCTTCAACTGCTCATAAAATTTATCTAAATCACGAGACACAAATCTAATCTACTGCATAAAATAGAAAAATCATCACACACAGAAACAGTCTTACAGATAGAGACAAGATATATCAAAAACGGGGAAAGCTTACTGCCCAAAACCCCATCTGCTCTGTTTTTCATTAATAAAAAATGGAAGAGCTCATTTACAATTGCTTCCTCTGTACACTTAAATAGATTATAGCTGCTACTTGGAAAGTTTCCTACAGCTGCCATCCTCTGTCTTGGAAAGTTTCCTCCTCAATTTAATTTAAACAGAAAATTAAATTGAGTTTCTTGCTGCTATTTTCAACACATCGACTAAATTACCTCCACAAGAAAATAAATACATGTCTTAGTTCATGAAGAACTAAGTAAACCCTGCAACAATAGGAATCCTTACCTTTCAGAGTGGACCCTCAAGGGATAGAACCCCACCACTCCACCCATTGACATAAGGAGGTAAGAAAACCTCTTTATAAATAAAACCATAAACGAATTTAAAGAGACATAAAAAAACGTAAAACTTAAAACAAATAAGTGTCCACAAATATCAATAATTTATATACACGAAAAGTAAACATATAAACATGTCAAAGTAATAGAACATCATTACCTAAACCATCATCATCGTACACAAAACACATATAGGAAAAGGAGCCTATAGATCTTAGGTTCAGTTTTACAAACAAGTTTTCATTAGCGGGAGATTTAAAGATATCCTTGAAGGTTAGTACTTTATTAGCCTACTAAGTTTTATTTTATTTTATCAATTTTAGCGACATTACATGATATTTTGACCAATCGTTAAGAAAACAGGCTCAGAGTTATGAGAGAAAGTAATTTGTCTATTTTCAAAGTTTGGTTGGAAGGAACAACTTTGATTTTCATTAGTCAATACTCAAGTTCCATTTTACAAGGACTTATTATGAACTAAGTTCTTTAAACTATTGTTGATTTACTTATTAAAAGTTCTTATTATTTCATTCGGTGTTTATGCATTGAAGAGTTGTAAGTTATTATCCATTTACCATGTATTGGCTTTATAGAAAAACAGAATAACTATAAGTTATAGTTAATGTATGATAAGATAACAACATATAATTATAGGTCTTCTTTAAAAACGGAATGCAATAAATAACATAAATAAACAAACATACACACACATACAGATTTTCTAGTAAAAAACAAGAATGCTCGGCTACTAAGCTAAAATGTATGAGTCAACATTACATTAAAACGATATAATCAAAGTTAATCTTTTGGACATATTTTTCAGACCCTAAATCTCTTAAAAAAGAGTAATGGAATTCAATCCCAGCGTACTTAAATATCAACCATAGGTATTTGTTTTAAATATTAAATATTATGAACGGTTTGACCAAGAAATCGATTAAAATCCTTACAGATAGTTCACGATAGCAATAACAAACAATACCGAAAATTTAAAACAGTAGTTCCGTTTAAAATATATACAGTAGGAAATTTCATAAAAATCCCCAAATTTCATGCGATCTAAAATTTAAACCAAATCCTTATACAAGACAGCAAAACCGTATTTAAATTTTTCCATAAAATGAAGACTCTTTAAATACTTAACCCTAGGGTCGTAGGAAGTCGAGAAGTGTTTTCCCTCGTATCAAAATCCATGACATATTATTTGCAGGTATTCATTACCCTGTCGATCGACCAGAAATGTTTGTTCGATACCTAGAGCGTTGAGGCCATGCTAAGTTCCACATCTGTATTTAGTTACCCAATCACAACAAATAAAATTAAAATAGAAATGTAGAAGGCGAAGAATTTTTCAACTTTGGTATAGGGTTAGAAATTCATCATTCTTGGTTACTTCAATGTCTTCAGAGGTCAAGGGTGTAACCGGTTTGAGAAGTTGGATACTTTCTTCCTAGTCAATCATGTGCAACAAGCTTTTAATAGATAAACCCATTGATATGCTTTGAAAATTTATTAACCCTTTGCTTAAATCATTAAAACATAGTTATCTTTATGGATTTATTTTATGGAAGTAATTTAAAATTTCAAATAAAAAATTATAAAAAATATATATATAAAATAACTAGTAATTGATGAATGGATAACTCGTAGCAATGTAAAAGAATGTGAGATAAAATAATTAATATAAAAACTGTCTTATAGCTGATAAATGTTATCGGGATATCGGGTAGAATGTGGCCACTTGATCCCTATAGATTTGATTGAGCCACAAACTATGTGGGTGTGCTACTTACCTTTATATGTGTTTTTACTTGGGATTTGGGGTGGAGTACATTTTCATCTACCCACTAGGATGAGACAAATGTACTATCAAAATTGAAATAAACAATTCTAAAAAAACAAGAATATAAAAAATAATTGGTAGCTAGCTAATGATAACTTGTAGCAATGCATGGATAAATCTCTCAAGGTGCAAACCCTTTCCCCTCTATCAAATTCAATACTCAAGCATTTTGTCGTTAAAATGAGATAATGTGTAGCTG
Source organism: Pseudotsuga menziesii (assembly GCA_001517045.1). Lineage (NCBI taxonomy): Eukaryota > Viridiplantae > Streptophyta > Pinopsida > Pinales > Pinaceae > Pseudotsuga > Pseudotsuga menziesii. The sequence continues at coordinate 20,061 of LPNX010895341.1, forward strand.
AAAGGCAGGTTGTCATGGATTATCATGCTAACATTATTGCACACTTCCATGGATGATAAGCAGAGAGGTATCAGTTCATTATTTGATTGTGCACATAATATTTGTGCTAATTAATATCATAATAATATGGCACTCTATTAATACACTTATTACCTATGCAAATCAATTTGTTACCTGCACAAATGAGTTCCATATCCCCGCAAATTAATTGTTGTAGTGGATGGTGCATGTATTTATGCGTATTCTTATACTCTCTAGAAGCATAGTAAATGATAATATTGTTGCACTGATAGGGAGGGAAGGTAATGTTTGTATTAGGTCATTAATTATATGTATCTTGTAGTTATTAATCCATATTGTTGCACTCTATGTATCCACTCAAAATGATAATATTGTTGCATTGAATTGACATGTCATATTTGTATCATATCATTAATGATCAATTATCTTGATAGCTCAAGTATTATTTTTATTACATAGTTGGTTGATATATTTTTAAGTGCAACAAATGGAGAATATGTTTAAATGATTTAAGCAACCCTTGCTCGAGTTTCCACATGATAGTAATGTTTAAATATGGTTATAATGTTTTAATGTTTAATATTTATGGTTTTAATTATTAAGGAGTTATTATAAAGAATTTTAGACAAAGACAAAGGATTTACAAAGGATTTAGACGAGATTTCATTATTTTTGTATATCATGGTGATGAGTGAATGATAAAAGTTTGAGTAGTTAGTGTGCTAGAGTGTCTTGCATATTAATTATTGAGCATGATTTATAATAAAAATGAATATTTTAAAAGAAAAAAATATTTTTAAAAGTTTGAAAAATCACCACAATACTACTACCACTTGAATATATTTTAATAAGTTTGAAAAGATCCAAACAATGATTAATGTGGTTTAGTTAGAATGTGGTTATCGAGTTTAACATAAAGGAGTTGTTTTTTTTAAATGTAGTTTTAAACTTTTATTTTTAATGCCATGTTATTTTTTAAAATTTTATAATGTGAAAATGATAAGAGCATAACCTTATTAATGATACATAAGGATGACAAAAAAAAAGTGGTAACAATTACACACTACTTGGATTTATTGAAAAAGAAAACAACATTGTCTTAAAACAACATCAATTTTTTTCAACAATAGCTAATAGAATTAATAATAGATTTAAAACAAATAGTTTCTTCATTGAAAACAAAGAGTATGAAACCATAGTTTGCTTACCGTCTAACCATTTGAAATGTTCTTAAACCACATTATTATTATTATTATGGAATCATATTTGGTAAACAAATAATATGAAACTATGTTAAGCTAATATTAAACTTATATTTAAAAATTCGATTTAATATTAATTTTTTAAACTTAACACTCTAAGAGTTTTATGTTTTAAATGAAAGTTAAAACAAAGATTGTGCTTGATGTAAATTTTCTTTTGCGAAATAATTAATAAGAACATAAATGAATAGATTGTAATTGTAAGAATACACATTTTGTTGAGGTTAATATTTTATTTTGAATTTGGTTATTATCGCATTAATCATGAAAAAAACCATAATAGTAATTGTGTTTACTAGTGCTAGATTTCTTTATGACATTTCTTTATTTTTATTTGAGGCGACTATAAGCTAAGAAGGAGTTACACATCTCCAATGAAACCATGTAAAGCTAATATTAAATCTAAAGAAGAATATTAGATTTAAAACCTTGATTTTATATTATTTTTTTAAACTTAACAATATAAGTCTTTTCTATTTTAAACTAAAGTTAAAACAAAGATTATTGTTGATGCAAATTTTATTTTGTTAAATAATTAATAAGAACATAAATGAATAGATTGTAATTATAATAATAAAGATTTGGTCTTGGTTAATATTTCATTTTTAATTTATGTTAACATAAATTATAGCATTAATCATTAGGAAAAGAAAATAGTAATTGTGTTTAATATGGTGAGATTTGAAATAATAGTGATTGTTTTTAATATCACAAGATTTGAAAGTTTATGCAATTTTTTTAAAAGAAAAAATTTATGTGATTTAGTTAGTTACACATCCTTGTGCTTCTACTAGGCTTGCCTCTAAGCTCAAAAAATGACTCATTGTTGATAAATGAATAACAAAAAGAATGTTAGTGATAATATGTAGCTAGGCATGGATAACTCATAGTTGAATCCATCTAACTATGAGAATATGAGAAATAAAAAAATCTAACTGTGAGAATATGAGGAATAAAAAAAATATGTCCATACTGTCTTACATTCCATATATCTCAACCATTTGATCCCTATAAACATGATCCAGCCATAAACTATATGGATGTGCTAGTTACAAACTTAAGAAATGAATATTTACATGCCTAAAATGATGATAGAAGATTCGAGTTAAAACCCCCATAAACTGTATGAACAAAGTTTAAAACTTCACATTTCAGAGTATTCATAAAATCATTCAAAAACCCTAAAATGGGTGTGGCGTTTTAGGAACTCAGTCCAATATATTGTTCTAAGCTTTGTGTTTCCTCACCTATAGTAAGCAAGGGAAGTTATCAGTAAAAGTATTCATAAAACCTATTTTACAAACTAAAAACTAAACGATAGCAATATTGTATCTTACATCATGGGTAGAAACTTCAAGTAAACCTCATGGGACAAACCATTTCGCAAATTTAAACCTGCGCAAGGAATTATGGACAGTATAAAGTCATTAATGTGGATTACTCTGTATACATTATAAAACGTTAATGTAAAACTCACTGTGGTTGAGTTGTTCACTTCGCAAAAAACCCTAGGCGTCGAGCATAGCAGAATCCTTTAGATTAAAGACTTACAGTCATTCCCCAACATTGGAATAGCAGAACCTTGAACGATAATAAAGATTGAACCACTAAATCCTTCACGAACCGCTTAAAAACTTTACATCTCGACGGATAATGATTTATGAACCAGAAAGAACAAATTGTTAGCAGATTCAATCGATACATTAACGAGAATCCATCCCTCTTCCTAGTTTACTGATCTTTCATCCTCAGCAAGAGCAAGCGCATGTTCCAGAGAATACACCTGTCGGTGAAGACAAGGGAGAAAGAAACTTTACGACGATCGTTAAAACTAAGAAGGTTAGGTTTTCAATAAGCAATAACTACATTGGAGTTGTACGAAGAACAACAAGGTATTTGCGACATAATGGTCACACTCACCAAACCATGCAAACCCCTAGGATCCCACATATACATAGACGGTGTATGGAGATCCATCCGTCCAAGCGTTGTAGTATGCATGTTTATCATTACTTTTGGCAGAGCCCTAACTTTTATGGCACATTCATTTTTCATGATGACATATTAAATGAACTTTAAACCTTAGGTTTGGCTTAGGTGGTATCCTTTGTTACACCTTATAATAATACAAGCGTTGTAGTATGCATGTTTATCATTACTTTTGGCACAGCCCTAACTTTGATGGCACATTCATTTTTCATGATGATATGTTAAATGAACTTTAAACCTTAGGTTTGGCTTAGGTGGTATCCTTTGTTACACCATATATAATAATACAATCGATTTGCAAAGGTGTTAAGAAGAAACCATAGTAAAAGATACAATGGTTTTAGAACCTTTACCATGATCAAACTTGAGATCCATGTAGTAGTTCCAAGTACTCGTGTTGAGGAGTAATTTCCGTAAGGAGTAGTTTACTGTCATTTCATTTCATATATATATAGATATATATTATAAGACATTAATGAGGTGAATACGATTTATTATCCATTACCAATCATGTGTATGAGGGTCAGGACTCATAACTACCATGCTAACCTTAGGGCATGCCTAAGCAACTAATGTAGACCAAACTAAGGAAAGGGTTAGCTTAATTACTATTGGTGGGTCTCATATCCCACTGCCACACGTCACATGGAAAATTGAAGCCATGTGTTAGCATTCTAGTGGTTCATTAAGGAAACATCAATGTTGAGCCCTACAGAAGGTGTTATCCTTCGCAGAGAAGAGGAGACATTGAGAGACACTAAAGTGGATTGGAATTCCTCACAAAATGCTCCTCTTGTCCTTGGCATAGAAGAGGAGACATTGAGAGATACTAAAATAGACTGGAATTCCGACAAAATGCTCCCTTTAGGCTTGTATTTGAGGATTCCATGCCCACAATTTCCTCCATGATCAGCGAAATGACTATCTCTTGATTCAATGTTTTTAGGGTGGATCTAAACCTTGCAGGCAGGCTATAATGTAGAGTAACCACACTGTAAAGGAATCGTATGGGAGATAGAGAACAATCCTCTATGCCAAAATCGTTTCCTTTCGATGCATTGAAGACACTTAGCTAGCCATTCACGCTTCTCATGGATGCCTAGATTAGCAAAGGTCCATCCAATTGTCGATCCTATGCTATACAAGTGGATTCCCACCCATTTTGGCTTTGGCCTTGATGGAGGCTAACAAATCCATAGTAAGTTCGATATACCTATCCGTGAATCTCCCCATTCACAAATTCAGTTAGAGTATACAGTGGATTGATCCTTGGTCAAATTGGTTCATTAGTCATGCATCGTGCATTTAGATTGTTGCATGATTTTGATGTGGAATGTCAACATAGATAGAGACCACATACTCTACCTCTAGTGTATCCTTTTAGCCTTGTGTTAAATTTTGAATTGCATCATCATTTTGATGTGGAATGTCAACATAGATAGAGACCTCGTACTCTACCTCTAGTTTATCCTTTTAGCCTTGTGTTAAATTTTGAATTGCATATGTTTTAGATTGACCATTGGTTGATCTCTTTCGTTAAGGTGTCTCACCCAATGGAATCCATAATTTTTCTTAGATATGAAGAGTCTTTCATTTTGCTCCAACCTTCATTATGTTTTTATTATCTAATTTATCCATAGTTCTACTTATACAACAAGAACCCAAACTTTTACTTGTTGATGATGGTTTCCTCCCTAGGTTTATCTAAGTCAATCCTCAACTTTTAAGGATCTCTTTATAGTCAACCTCACTAATTGATTATTCTATGAATATAGATCGAATTCCATTCGGGATCGATACACTATACACCCTTTGGGCTCAATGGGAATCTATCTAGCATTTAATATGTTAAAATGCACATGCGAATTGGGCGATTGTATATAGATACCATTACAAAAGATTATGTATGGTATATTCTTCAATCTTAGGTGGAGATAGAATAGAATTCATATCTCCTTTACAAGGTGTTAGGAAATACATGTATTAGATTAAATCTTTTAGATCTTATAATATTATACGGAGGGAAATTCCATATGCAAGCACCTTCCCATCTCTAGTTTACAATCATTCCCATTACTTATGCAACAAGTCTAGGTAGGTCCAACTTAAACTAACAAACTTGTCTATATCTTTCATGCATTATTATGTATAATTCTAGGCATTACTTTGTCATTATTATGTACAACTAATGTTATATAGTTATAAACATTGTCTTATAATTATAATTGTATACATGATGTTGACTCGGATCTCCATGTTGTATGCATATAATCTCCAAGGGGTATCACATCGACTCGTAGATAAACAATGGAGGTAATAACTTTGTACTTGTTTTTTCTATCTTTTTCTTATATAGCTTGTGAACACAAATCTTGAATGGTTATACAATTAAACTTAGAAATTTTTACATGGGTTAAAAACAAAACTACATAGATAAAAGTGAAAGATTCATTTCAACTCCACATATTTTTGATAGAGTGGGATAAAAAAAACTATAAATAATGTTATTGTTGTCTACATATTATTAAGAACTTCCCCATAAGCATAATTTAATAATATTTTGATTTCCTAGAACATAGGAAGCCATTAAACCATTTGAAAAAAAACAAAACAAAAAAACTATGTGAAATTATTTTAAGTTAAACTAATACAACTATCTTCTCTAAATATTTTCTATATATAGGCATAATGTAAGGGATGATTATAGATGAACACGGTGATGATTACTAACATCTTAAACTTTGTCAAGAAACTTAAGAATTTGCTTTAAATTTTGATTATTATGCTTCAAAAGTTTTAAGAGAAGCATCTCCAATTGACTATAATTTTGATGAGTTAAAAGGCTATGAATGTCTAACAAATATTTTGAAATTGTCATTTAATGTGGAAATTGGGTGTACCTCCATCCTTAACTTTGAACCTTTTGAATGTTTATTTTTATTTCAGCAATATTAATTTTCTTCTTTGAACGAGTCAAAAGATAAAAATGTTTTTTATCTTCTATAATAGTGTTGATCACTCTTATAGTATCTTAAATTTATATTATCCTCTAGTTCTTAATGCATACTAATTTGTCATCAAATTTAGATATAATAATATTGTTCTCTTTCTTCCCTCTCTTTGTCCCTACACTGAGGTTGAGTCCCTTTTGCTTAGCACAATAAAGCCCAAGATATCAGCCCGTTAGAGTGGAGCTCATCTAGCAGCACATGCGACATAGATGTCGTCTCACCCAAGATATCTAAATTTTATGGTAACTTCGAGAACCACGTTCCGGCTATTTGTGCGGCAGGGTGTTTTAGTACCTTTGCTCTGTGCCAACGTTTCCAATGAAGATCGGGAAGGTGGGTTACTTGTATGCATAGTAGTTCAACACCAATCTATGACCCAACCTTTATTTATGCGACTTAATGAAAAATAAATAATTATACAACATAAACATATTTATTAATATAATGCGGAAATCATACATTTATCCGTTTGCAACACTATAATCAACTAGTCATTTAACACAACATTCATGCATATACCTAAGATATTTCAAAATTCACACATATACACAACATGTAATGTGGAAACCCATTAGGGAAAAAACCACAAGGTGCTCTTCATCTGGCATGAGGAAATAAATGCACCTTTTGTCTGTGCACAAAGCTACAGACTCTGTTTAAGATATTATCTCCTATCTTTACATACTTTTCCTCCTTCTCATGCTCTGTGATATCCTCTCTTTTTCTTCCTATTCTACTCCTACTAGCGATCCTTACACAAGTGCCACGCCCCCTCCCCTCCGAGAGGACGTGACTACAGGCCACTGCTATCATTTAAGCATGGATATAAGCGCCATGAACATAAACCATAAAAATGCATTGAACATAAAACATTTATAGATGCATAATGCAATATACAATAGATGAAAATACATTTCATTCAACACATTAATCACTTTCATCATAATTCATTAAAACAAATACAGTTGCAGAGGTGAATACATAAGAAATACTTATCTTGAAAAGAATCTTGTCCCGCAACCAGCTATGTTGCTGGAACGTTCCACCCAACCATAGTCTAGTGTGCTCATTAATATCTCAACAATACTAACACCCCCGAGCTGGGCATGATTCCCACAAGGAATAAGGGAACATGAGTAGGCTCACACATAGTGAAAGACATGTCAAAATCCAACCAAGAAAAAGCTACACTTGGGTTTATCAGGCTCCTAAGGAGGTGGAAGGTTGAATTTCTAATCTAGTGGGATCAAACAAAGAGCCATGGACACCTACACAAGATTTGTTTTGGATTTCCCAACACCTACATACCCAGCACAAGGAAGCATCCCCTTCTCTGCTACATAGTCCCTCACGCTATGCCTTCCCTTTCATTTCTCTTCAAGGTTTGCAAGAAGGAATAACCATCCCCTCTTTATCTCTTTGTGTAGTTCCTTTCGACATTAGGTTTATCAAGCTAAGTCTTCCCTCTTCCACTTAAAACATGTTCAGACCAAAAAAAAGGATGCACACACACAAAATACAAGTTCTAGGTTTGTGGAAAAATGTCTTGGGAGCCAAAAACGAAAATGTTAGACGGGTTAAAAAACCCTCTAATAGAAATTCAATTTCCAGAAACATTTATGGGATTCACATGGGAAAAAGGACCTCAAGAAACACCCAAAAATCATCGGTCTTTTCTACCATTTGATGTGCAACCAAAAAAATATTTTCCTAGTCGGGTAATGAGGAAACAATAACAAAAAAGTAAAGGAAATAGCCCAATGAGTGAGCATTCCCAAATCGACCTCCCATCTATGGGTAAAATGAATAAAACTGCCAAAACGTGAATGGGAAATGCAGAGGAGATCCCAAAAACATGAGTAAGAGGAGGACGTGAATGCATAATGAAATGGGCATGCATTTGTGGGGTTTTACTTTCCCAAGGAGTCAAAACATGTTTTCCAAAATTTGATGGCTTCTCCAATTTGAATTTCAACTACCATACTCTGCCTATCCCCATGCATTAACTAACTCAACCAATTTCTATAAGAAATAAATGATTGGGCACAAAAGAAAAAAATGGGTGGTTGAGATCTTGATGGGTTCTCCATTTGACATTTGGCTCAAAATGATTGGTTCAAGGGTTTGAATTATTTCCCTCCCTGTTCCTTAGGAAATCATGCCCCCATCTCTTTAATGTTGCATTGACATAGCTGGTTGTGGGTATTTTAATTAAATTGCATATTTACATGATGTCCAAAATTATAATGTGCATGGGTAGCATGAAATATCATCGCATCAATTTTAATCGTCGAAACATAAAACACTAAATTCAGAGTGGTTCCATTTCCTTTATCTCAACACCATGATTGAATACAATATTTACATCATATATAATTTAATGCAAACGGGGTCAAAACCGGGGTGTTACAACAACGTGGATCGACTCAACCTTCTCTAATTGTCTGCGCACTCAGATGCAGAACCTCCACTTTAATGCACTCATCGATCTAGAGTCATTAACCAAAACTCCTATCTCAAGTCCAGCTCAATATTATTTCCAAGAGTCTGGAGATTACTTAGATGCTACATCAGCTAATAAACTAACAGGATAAACTAGCTAACCCATTGACAGCTTGGGTTCCTTCTTTTATAGCCTCATTATAGACTTAATACGGATCCCATATATGCTTGTTACAGACTCAATATTGACTCGATACATACTCTAATACACTCATTATAGACTCCTTTTCAGTTTCTTTCTCAGCCGACTTACTATATCCATCCCACAAAGTGCCTTTCATATTCTAGTAGCACATAACACAAGGCACTATCGACCTAAATTACAAACATTCATTCACATGTGTGGCTTCCACCAACTCCATCCAAGCTCGTACCCACGATTATTAAGGACTGTTGCTTTCTTAGCATTATGCCTTACTGAAATTTTTCAGCCGTTACACTATTTACACGGCTACTTCTGCTAATATTCTGCCATGTCATCTCATATCTCATTTTTTCCTTCTGTCATGGCTTACTTATCTAGTGTAGCTTCCTTGTCTTCCACCTTCTATTTGTATTATTCTACTTTTTCCTTCTTCTATCTCAACATCCTTCCCTTTCCCTTGATGTTGGTTCCTCCATTGTAGCTCCTTCATCTTATACCTTATGCTCTTCTCCATACTTAGGAAGAATTATACATGAATTCAAACCTATTGTCTTTGAGGACAAATAGGCCCCCAACACCCACCTATGGCTCATCTCTAACCATGCAAACTAGTGCTCCATAAAATGACTTGCACTTATTTTGTTTTGAAAATACTCCACTATTTTCACCAACTTCTTTGTCTCTACGCCCACTTATTCCTCTGTTTTATGTATGTGCTCCACCATGTCGAAACTGACGTGTTTTGGCATGACTCTTTCTACAGAGGTTTCTACCTCATGGACCTTCTAGTGTACATGATGAATTATTCCTATAACTTTCTCTTCTTCGGCTTGAAATTCATCTACCTTTTCCTCACAATGTTTTTGTTGGGCATGCAACACAGTCATTTTCTTCTGCAGTTTGCACATATCTTCCACCTTGACCTTTTTCTATTCCAAGGGTAGATTCTTCATCTCATTTGTTATTTGCGTTATATTTTCTTCAAATGCAATGAGCTCACTTGCAATCCTTTGTGATTTCTCATTGTCCATTAGGGCTTCCCAAGTCTCGGAGACTTGGTCCACTTGACCTTAGCACATGTTTTCTCTGCTTCCTCTATTATTTTTGTATCTTGAGTGGGTGCATCTCTTATGATTTCCAACACTTTTAGGGGTGTGCTGGGTCTCCATTTCTCTTCTAATTGAGTTATTTTTTTCCTAAGGTCCTCCGCTATCTTTCCTAGCCGGAGGAACTTGTCTTCTGATGACATGTCTTGTGATATTTCAACATCATCGAAATTTGAACAAACAATATTGATGACATGCTTGAGCTTCTACTTACTTACTTCTTCTTTTCTTGTTTCTCGTGTGGTTCTTTGCATTTTGGCCTTGATTTTACTAATAGAATTTGCTGAGTGTTTCACCTACTTTTCAAGGGTGTTTCCCCTAGCCTGAATCTCTGCAAGTGTTGCTTTATGTAAAGCATGCACATCCTTCAATTTCATTTTTCAGAAATCTAAAAATATCTGGCCAACAGATCTATCCACCTCCTTGGGGTTTGGGGTTTCTAATTCAAGCATGCCTATGTATAGTTGTACTTTATTGGGGTGATCTTCTCTGGGTCACAGTGTTTCCCATGCTTTCGATGGGATAGGTGCGTCGTGCGATGGAGGTACCTACAGTGCACGATCTATGGAAATTTTGAATTCCTCAATTGTTCTCCTAAGTTTAGTTAGCATGTATGTGATAGTATTAATAAATTGATTATGTTTCCTACCAAAGTCGTTGAAACTCAACTGGGAATATTTTTAGGGGGCTTCGGCTAAGGCTGTGACTTCCTCATCATCCATATGAGAAGTATTGGATTACATGTTATCCTTTCATTTCTTGCGTGAAGGGTCTCGTTGTACTTCTTCATTCTGCGCTTCCTACTACTGTTTCTCTAGCGGCGACTCATTCTTAGGCTGATTAGGCTGACTTATTCTGGCGTTGTGGAATATGGGTGTTGGTTATTCTTCTCTCATGGAGGTGGTGATCCCTGTTGTTTCCATTAATTTGGCCAATCACTGATAATGTTCTCTAGATCTTCCTGCATGAGTACATATTGTGTCGAAAACCACTGTCCTCGAGGGTATCGGCATGGTTGGATGTACACATAGTGTGGTCCTATTTGAAAATTGACAGTATGTTGAAATTTTAACATCGTAGTTGCACTAATTCTTACCTGCTACTTTACCAAGTTCCGTAAATATTCAGTGTGGACAAAGAATTCACTGTTGCTACTCGACTGTTAGTCTTTGTCATGCAAGAACCACAAGTTTTGGTATCTCGATCCTCTATAGAGGGCAGGTAAGTTGACCAGCTGATAATATATTGGGTAAGACCACACAGTAAATGAGATTAAAATTAAAAACCAAGCATAATGAAAAGGAGTACATTCTTCATGTGCTGAAGCGACATCTTGTAATAGTTCATTAAGCAATAATTGAGAGAAATTAATTTGAACTCATTATGCACAGAGTACATCCAACATTACTATTCCTGCATTACATTTCTTCAGTATTGAGACACACAACAGTTTGTTAGTTAATATCATTGCTTCATACGAGTAGCAGGGTTATTGATTGATGATATTAGGAACTTTTTTCTAGAGTTGACAACACCATACTTTTCCTTGACATGTGCAATATAGGATGGGTGCTTCCCCTTCTCGAAGGTTGCTACTAGGTCCCACCCAGCTCTTAGAAGTCTTGTGATTGCTGAGACGAGTTCAACATCAATAGAATCTGTTTTTTGTAATGAAAGAAAACCTACATGAAAGACTACCAACACCTGTTTTACGTAAATATCCACCTCTGTGGTCGGACCAAACACTACAACAAATCATGGAATTAGCGTTCCATTTACCGTCCTTTTTTAGTGTAAATTATTTTTACTTTGAGTGGTCAAAATAGACGCTAAATGGAAAAAACATAAAGCATCTCAAAAAACGTCTTTTTTTGCTTCCTAGATAGCATCCTTAATGACGTCCAAAATTGTGTCTATTTTCTTACTTCTAGAATAGCATCCAACTTTGCTTCCTAAACGACACCAAGGTTTGCTTCCTAAATAACGTCCTATTTTTCTTCCTAGCGAGTGTCCTCTTTTGCATCTTAAATTACATCCCCGTTAGTGCCATATTTGCATCCTTAATAACACCATGTTAGCATCCAATATTGCATCCATTTTTGCTACCACTTTAGCATCCCATTTTGCACCATGTTTTACTTCCTAATTAGTGCCAATTTTTGCTTCCACATTTGCACCAATTTTTTTTTCCTTTTTTGCATCATGTTTTGCTACCAAAATGGCACCAAATATTTTTTCTATTGTTGCACCATATTTTTCTTCCTATGTAGTGCCATGTTTTGCATCCAAAGTAACATATTATTTTGCAACCATATCAATGCCATGTTTGGCTTCATCATTAGAGCCATGTGTTGCATACTTTTTAATGCCTAGTTTGATATCTTATTTTGCTACCATATCAATGCCATGTTTGGCTTCATCATTAGCACCACGTGTTGCATCCTTTTTAATGCCTAGTTTTGCATCTCTCAATTTTTGGTCACTAATTTAGTCTTTTTAGTAGTTGTAATATCCTCAACCCTCCGATCGATGAAGAGGACGCTACCATGGCGTTAACCATCTGGGCTACCAGCCCCATGAACATGTGAATTCATAAAAATGCTAAAACAGAATGTGTTGAAGTAGAACATACACAGATGCAATTATTTATCATACACAGCGGAAGCAACATACATCCATACAAGCATTCATTCAACATGTTCATTATAATCATTAATAGTAAATAGGATTGTAGAAGTAAAATAGACAAGGTTACTTATCTTATAAGAATTCATTCTGCAACCAGCTACGTCGCTGCAACGTTCCACCCAACCATAGGCCAGCGTGCTCCTTAATCTCTCAGCAACACTACCACCCCTGAGATGGACATGATTCTCCAAGCAATAAGGAACAAGCAGGCTTACACATAGCCAACAATACACAAAACACAGCCAAGCCAACACAGTTGGGTTTATCAGGCCATCAACAAGACAACTAAGTGAACATTATCAGGTTTATTAGACCATGACGGAGCTAGGAAAGCCTAAATGCTAAGCTGGTGATCCCATTACAGAGCCGGGAACACCTACACCAGAACTACCCGGACTTCTAAGACACACACACACACCCAACACAAGGAATTAGTCCCTTCTCTGCTACACAGTCCCTCAGGCCCTGCATTCCCTTCCAGTGCTATTCAGGGGTTGTGGAGAAGAAAGGAAACCCTCTAGATCTATCTTTTTGGTTTCCAAACACACCAGTTTTATCAAGAAAACCAATCCCCCAACCTTGCTCCCAACACAGTCGGAAGACCAACCATTGCATGCATGCAATTAATCAGCAATTACAGCTTAACAGGGGAAAACAACTCTTGAGTTGTTCTTGGCCCTATTGTGGCCAAAATGACTCCAAACAATCTGCAGCAGCCCCAAAGCGTAACAGCATACACAACCAACAAACGTGGGGAACAACAGCCCGTTCTGCACAATCAAATCCACTGGGGAAAACTTACGCAACCCACACTGGGGAAGAAAATGTAGACTCTCAACCTATGCGTGAGGGAAACTTGCACCAGACCCCAAAATACAGATGGAAAACACACCAAATTCCACTCTTTGGAAGAACGTGAATGAAAACCGATAAGTGGTTCCCCTTTTGCCTACGTGAGATCAAACATAATAGATGCCTATGCGTGAAAATGAATAGACTCCCATCCCCAAAATGTAAAGAAGACCCCAAAAAAACACACTGTATCGTAAGGGATACCACAGCAACCCACAAATCAGTCTGTGAGGAATGTGTACACGCACACCATCCGCAAAATCCGTAGAGGAAAACTGCATGATTAAAACTAGGAAAATCCGGTGCATGGGAATGAGCAATACTCCCACTCTTGCGTGAGGATTAACAACTCTTCCTATGCAAGAAGATGAACACACAATGGAGAGGATGCACAGAAGTCGAAAGTACGTGAGTGTTCCAGCACCGTTGTGGAGAGAGTGGAGTGATGGCGGTGGTTTTTGCTTCCCATCGTGAGGTCAACCATGCTGGTGGAGTGTGCGTGTGGGCAAGGACTGACAGTCCTGCCACACTCCACTCCTAGCCATAACTGCCCCAACTAATAGCAGCAGAGCTTTAATGGTGGTGGTTGGATAAAACAAAGGTGGTGACACATGGGTTTTTCCCCTATAGGTTGAAAGTTTAACAATTCCCCCCCCCTTATCCTTGGGAAAATCATGCCCCTTCTCAATTTAGTTGCCGCGAACATAGCTGGTTGGGTTATTTAATTAAAGATGCATATTTACATGATGACAAAACTTAATATGTATGCTGCATGCCCCAATACACCATCGGTGACAATTTCAACCCGAAACATAGCATAACCAATCAATGGTGGTGCCTTGGCCTTTATCTCCACACCATGATTATTACAATATATACATCATGTACATTTAATGCAACGGTGTCAAAACCGGGGTGTTACAGTAGCTTTATATATGAATTTTGATCATTTTGTTTGGTCACTTATGTATTATTTTTTGCATACTAATTTAGTTGTTTGTAATCGATATTATAATACCATTATGGCATGGATGAATCGAACCACCAACCTCCTGCTTGTAAGGCAAGCGCTCTTCCATTGAGCTAGCACCATTTAAGAAATTGGGAACCTAACTTACAGAGTCTTTTATAATGGTAAAAAAGATCAATACACAAATTTGAGTATCTAATGGTCAGAAAATGATGATAGATTGTATAAGTTCACAATATATGATGACATAGGTTATGAAATCCATAAACCTTTTCTAGGAATTTTGAAAAAAAATCAAGAAGTTGGCTTAATGGGATTGCAAAAATCACTATTCCCTAGCAACCGTAAGTGTACCACTATATGAGACCTATCAACAAGAATTATCCTAGTGTGGATGCGAAGGATATAGTAGATAAGCATGATCATTCTAGAGCCATGTATAACTGAAGGAATAAGGAAAATCAAAAGAGGATGATCAACCTGACTTTTAAGGGAGGTTCTAAACCCCATGCCATTATCTACTTTTGGATGAAATTGAAAACATTTAAATGGCTCATTTTGCACTATTCTTTTGGGAATAAAATTGCTTTAATTAAATTCATACTAAATCACTGGCATACCATGTGTGAATGATTTTGTTCACAATTAGAAACTATTGTTCACAATAAGAAGTTAAATTAATGTAAAATTTTCTATTGCATTACAGTATTGTAATAATAGAATCTGCATTGTACAAAGCACTCTGAGATATGACAATCATCTGTAACATTAATGGAGGAACTAAAGTTTACATACATATAAGTCTTGATAAAACTATGCTACTCTTTAGGATTCAAACATATGTGACTATGTTTGAGTTCAAGTTCTGTAACCGCATCAGAATTAGTGGCAGCCTAGTCAACAGTTTCGAAATTGGCAAAAATAAAATTCAAGAAAAATTGGTCAATGTAAAAGAGTCTCATAAAATTAGTAATTAAGTTCGAAAAGAAGAAATATGATTTTTTTTTATAATTTCATATTCCAAATAAAAAACAAATACAATTGTTCAAATTTCAAATCTATTAAAAACATGCAAAATTCACAAAATATTTTATCTAAGATTTTCTAATTAACTCTTTTTCTCCTTAAAATTACAATTAATATTTTAAATTTGCCAACATTTTGAAATTCAATTTGCGCAATCAACTTTCCTTCACATTCAACAAATTTCAATTTTTTTGTAAGAATTTCATCAAATGCAGTTACATAGGTGGAAACCATGAGACAAAGAATTTTAACATTGCAATCATAGTCACACAAAGCATCCAAGGTGCAACAAAACCGTCATCCAATGACCATTTTCAGCATAACATTTGTATTAACCAACCAAAGATGTGCCTACCTCATCAAATAATTAACTGAGTCCTTTTCTTGAACAAGGTACAGTTTCCAGTGATCAAAGTGTGCTCACTTTGACTGTATGATAAATCAGACCCAGGTCATTCACCGTTTCCAGAAAAGTTGCCCTTCTTACACCATCGTGAATATTTCTAACTATGTTCCTGTGTTACCGAATCCACCACCACAGCATGTAGGATTTGCGTATCCATGGATCCTCTATGTATCTGAGGTATATCCAGCATTGAAACTAATCTCCTGCAGAAGGAATCATATCGTGGTCCCATGAAACGGATCATGTGAAAAATCAAAAAATAAAACCTGAAATTTTCAAATGGATCTTGTGAAAATCAAACAATTCCTAAAATTTTCAAAAGAATCCTGCAACTTCCAGTGCTTCTATGACCCATGGATCCCCCAAAAAAACTATTTCTTAATAACGAAAATAAAAAACCCTAATCATGTAATGGCTAGCATAAACCCCATTCCTACTCAAGGTCTGATCTATCCTTACATCAAGATATGCTCTTGAACTCTAATATATCAATATCAAGGTTTGCTTTTAAAGTTTTTATTTTAGATATCTTTATGGTAAAGGTTTGTTTTCAAGGGCTGATATATCTTTATGTACTATTTTGTTTCTCATTTCACCTACTGTGGAAATTGAACCCAAGTGATAGAACAATTGCACTCACAAAATTACTAATCAAACCTGCAAATTTACACACAAAGGAGACTGAAATTGGAGCATAACAGTAATCTGTATTGAATAAGTGTACAATAGCCAACCATATAAAGTCATAGGCTGCTACAATATATAATTACATGAGATATTTGAATGCATAAGGATGCCATTCGAAATAGTCAAAAGCAGGCTTACTAAATCTAGTCAAATCCCCCATAGGTCCATAAAGCAGTTTCCAAATATACCTAGAGGCTCACGAATTGGCAAAGTCAAGTAGGAAAGATAATAGCTGATGGAAAGACAACCCATACATACTTTTATTAGCGGAAAAGAATGGAGGATGATGAGGGTAAAAAACAAGTCAACTACACCTAGTCTTACTTTCCCTTTTGCCTCAAATATCAATAAAGTAGGCAACTTAGCCGAAAAAGTAGATATACGCTAGGAAGGATCTTGAATAAAGCAGAACTACTAAATATGGTTTCTAGGAGGTTTCCCAAGCACTCCATGACTCATTTTTATTAAGTTTGACTTCTAGGACATGTGGAAGATAACTTGCATAGAGTGGAATATTGGAAACTAGGCAAATAAGACAAAAATCGATTAATTAATGTCTAAGGTAGCTAACTATCGGTTTATTATTCTAAAACCCCCCCTTAAGCCTCACTTATGAGTAAATATCAGAAAACTATAGGGCCTAGCAACAAGGCTTCGTCACCCTTTACATACTGCATGTCCATTTAACCAAAGAAAGAGGCAAAAACCCAATGGAAGACTCCTCCCTTAAACATGGACAGTAAAACAAAAATTGAAAATCTTGTCATCAATCATGCTTCACGGCATGATCATAAATCCCTAGTAGTGATTTGAGATTGCTGGATGTCTTCTAAAAAAAACTTTGGTGAAGCTATCTGCTACTTGTTCTGAAGATGCACAAAAGAGTAGGTGAATGATGCCATCATGCACAAGCTCTCTGATGTAGTGCATATGGATCTCAATGTGTTTGGTTCTCTGTCTCTAAACTAGATCATTGCAGATTCAAATGGTGCTTTGATTATCACAATAGATAATAGTTGAAAACTCTAATTCAAAGCCACACTCACCAAGTATCCCCTGCAACCATAAACATTGAGTTGCTGCATTTACAACTCCTCTGTACTCTGCTTTTGTAGATGAGAGTGCAATGGCACTCTGTTTCTTGGTTGACCAGCTGATTGGTCCTTCAGCAAGCATGAACACATATCATGATGTTGACTTTTGATCTGTGTTTTCACCTACCCAATCAGTGTCAGTAAACCCAATCAAATCAAGATCAAATTTAGCTTTGTAGAAGATCCCATGAGTTCTTGTTCCCTGAACAAAGTTAAGGACCATTTTGGCTGCTCTCCAATGGATCTCATGAGGCTGATCCATGTATCTGGAAGCCAGACTTAATGCATAAGAAATATCAGGTCGAGTGTGTGTAAGGTACATCAAACACCCAATCAATTTCCTATACAGTGTATTATTCACCATACGAGAAGAACCTGTTTCTTCAAGCTTAACTCTTGAAAGGAAGGGAGTCTTGCTTGGATTGCAATTCTTCATGTTGAACTTGTTCAAAAAATCTGAAGCATAATTGGACTGATGTACCTTTATTCCATGTTAGGATTCAGCAATTTCGAGACCCAATAATTGACTCAACAACCCCAAATTAGTCATAGAAAATGCATGGTTCATTGCATCCTTCAAGGAGGTAATTTCTTTATTTGAACTTCTTGTAATCAGAAGGTCATCCACATACAAGACAATAATCATCAAAAAACAATGAATCATCTTCAAATAAACATTAGGAACAGACTTGCATCGAACAAAACTCAATGACAGCAGAAAGCCAGCAATCTTGGCATACTAAGAACTGGGGGATTGCTTAATCCCATACAATGATTTCTTTAACCTATGAATGAAATATGGATTAGTAACAAACCCTTGAGTGTGCTGCATGTAAATTTCTTCAGTAAGATATTCATTCAAGAAAGGACACTTCACATCCATGTGATGTACCTCCCACTGCTTTGAAGTTGCAATGGCTAAGGTTATCCTGATGGAGTCCATGTTTGCCACTGGTGCAAAGGTCTCATTGTAATCAATACCTTGTACTTGTGAGTAGCACTTGGATACCAATCTTGCCTTATATTTCAAAGGTGAACCATCAGCAGCAAAATTAGTTTTTAAAACCCACTTACATTGAACTAGCTTCCTCCCTGGGGGAAGATCAACCAGTTCCTAAGTGTTGTTCTTCTGGAGTGAGCTGAATTATTATTTCATGGTTTTTTTCCATCTTGGATCATGTGCTGCATCTTCATATGTGTGTGGGTATGATTCAACCATCAGATAGCACTTCTCTTCAAATAAAGGGTCATTCATACACAGGGCACTCTCAAACTGATATGTAGTCCTCCTAGGATCACTAGGATTTCTAGCTAGTTCCCTAGCTACATGAATGGTATTTGCTTCCCATTTTATTCTTGTAGGACTATTAGGATCTACAACTAAATCATCATTATCAGACATATCATAATCAGCAAACTCATTTGTCTCTTCACTTACATTCAATGGTTCTGGTGGTGAAGAAGACTCTCCAACTTCAACTGCTGCTAAAGGCTCTTATTGGAACTAAACACTCCTTTCAATGAAGGTTTTGTTTGTGCTCAAATTGACCAGCTTGTACCCTTTTGAATCTTCAGAGTACCCAACAAATAGACACTCTTGGCTTTGGGGCTGCAAAGCCTTCCTCTTTTCTCTTGGAATTCTAGCCCAAGCCTTTGAGCCAAAAATTCTGAAATGGGTCACATCTAGCTTGTGCCCACTCCAAGATTTGGAAGGAGTCATACCATCAAGTTTTAAATGAGGAACCCTATTCTGAATATAGGATACACAGTTTATAGCCTCAGCCCAAAACTTTGGTGGTAAAGTCTTAGCCTCCGTCATACATGTTACCATCTCTTTCAGTGATCTGTTCTTTCTCTCAGCAACACCATTTTACTGTGGTGTGTAAGGGATTGAATGCTACATCTGAATACCTACATCTTCACAATATTAAATGAACTCAAACTTGACATACTCACCATCATTGTAATATTTGAGGATCTTGAGTCTCCTCCTAGACCGGTTTTCAACCAAAGCCTTAAAGACTTTGAAGAGGCCAAAAACTTCAAACTTATGCTTCAGGAAGTAAACCCAACAATACTTGGAAAAGTCATATATGAAGGTCAATGCATATTTGGCTTGATTCATTGACATATGAGGAAATGGACCAGCAACATCAATGTGGATCAACTCAAGAGGTGCAAAGGTTCTCTCATGACTAGCTCTCTCAACTTTATGCTCTAGGTGTTTTCCTAGGATACAACCTTGACAGACTCCCTTGGAAAATTTAATCTTTGGTAACCCTATGAACATTTCTTTATCACTTAGATCAGAAAGATACTTATAGCTAAGATGGCCAAATATTTCATGCCAAAGCTTGCTTTCCTCATTAGCATGAATCAGAAGAGAAGAGGGGTTTGAGTAGGGTAGAAAATGTGAAAACATGTATACCTTCGAAGTGTGATCTACAACTCCTTTTGCAATGACTTTACCATTCGAGATCCCTGTGATCTCAAAATCATCACAGGAGAATATGACCTTCTTTGGAGACCATGTGTGGGTCATCTCATACACTTATAAGAGGTTAGAGGCAAGACCTGGAACATACAATACATTACTGAACTTACCATCGTCAATATCAATCCTTCCTTTGCCCAAACTATCAGTGAGAGAGTCATCTCCTAGCACTATTGGTGGACCTTTCGACATGTCAAGAGAGGACAATGCCTCCTTGGTCGAAGCCATATCTCTTGAAGCTCCATAATCTATGATGAAGCTAGGTGAGCTTGATGTGCCAGCAACCAATGCATGTACTCTCTCCCTGTCCTCTAAATTTGATCCTCCTTCCCTCTTCTTTGAGCTATCAGGAAGGGAGATGTTATTCTTCTCGAGGAGTTGGGTGAGCATGTCAATTTCTTCTTCATGCAGGAGCTTTCAGGACTATAGCCCTTACTGCAGTATGCGCACTTGCTCATTTCTCCTTGTTCTTCTTCTTCTGGAAGTTCTTCTTTGAGCCTTGGGGATCCTCTTGAGACTTGTTCTTGTCTCTATTTTGCTCGGGTGGCTTCTTATATTTCTTCTTTCCTTTTGAATCCACCATCGAATCTCCAACAACCAAATCTTGGCCTTTGGAAGGTTTGATGGTGCCCATCATCACCAATTTATCATGTTCTTGTGTGAGGATTCCATGAACTCTGTAAGCTTATGCATCTTCCAAGCTCGAGCTATCAACTTGGTGGCATGGAAGGTTGAAACAAACACTGATTAGTGAGGGCCAAGATTCAAGAGTATGGCCAAAACTAGTTGCTCCTCCTTCTTTTAAATTCCACATGGTTTTAGCTGCAAAACAAGGGCTTTAAACTTGGAAAAATAGAGTTGCAGGGATTTGAAGTTGCTGGGACTCAAAGAGATCAATTCATTCTCAATTTGATGTCCTCTTATCTCATCTGTCCTACTAAAAAACTATACAAGCTTCTCCCACAATTCATTAGGTTATGTCAATCCATCAAGATGGAAGAGGAGGTATCTGGATATGCTCAGACACAGAAGACCATAGGCCTCATCCCTCCTGTTGTGCCATTTAATTTTCTCTGCAGCTGCATCGGGCTTTGCCTCAGTTGCCATAGTCACCCTATAGAGACCCTTCGCTCTCAACAATATCTCGATATTTGATTTACACTGAAAGAAATTAAATGGAGTCAAGATGATCTTCTGAGATTGATCCATATCTCTGAATTGTGCCCTTCAACCAGCAGAATTTGCTCCCAATCAAGAGGTCGAACTTGCAATAGCAATATGGAAGGAGAGAGATATATCTACAAAGTCTCTGATGCCATTTTGAAAATGAAACCAAGTGATAGAACAATTGCACTCACAAAATTGCTAATCAAACCTGCAAATTTACACATAAAGGAGACTGAAATTAGAGCATAACACTAATCTGTATTGAATAAGTGTACGATAGCCAACCATATGAAGTCATAGGATGCTGTAATATATAATTACATGAGAGATTCAAATGCATAAGGATGCCATTCGAAATAGTCAGAAGCAGGCTTACTAAATCTAGTCAAATCCCCCATAGGTAGATAAAGCAGTTTCCAAATCTACCTAGAGGCTCACAAATTGGAAAAGTCAAGTAGGAAAGCTAATAGGTGATGGAAATACAACTCATACATTCTTTTATTAGGAGAAAAAGAATAGAGGATGATGAGGGAAAAAAACAAGTCAACTACAGCTAGTCTTACTTTCCCTTTTGCCTCAAATATCAATAAAGTAGACAACTTAGCAAAAAAAAAAATGCGCTAGGGAGGATCTGGAATAAAGCAGAACTGCTAAATATGATTTCCAAGAGGTTTCCCAAGTGCTCCATGACTTAGTTTTAGCAGATTTGACTTCTAGGACATGTGGAAGACAACTTGCATAAAGTGGAATATTGGAAACTAGGCAAATAAGACAAAAATGGATTAATTAATGTCTAAGGCAGCTAACTATGGGTTGATTATTCTAACACCTACACTGTTCTGTAGTCTTTCCATAGCGTTCAAGAAAACCAATTTATTCCCTGTTGATAAGGACATGTGGATGTAGCTCACAAAAACACTATTATGAACTCCAAGTTCATGCTGAAATGGTTTTTAAAATTATCATGTATGGTACATGAACTCTCTTTTTTGGAAATAACTTATAATTTTACTCTTGTGTTTCCTAAATAGTTTTGTTTCTTCATTCTATTTTTTGTATTTATTATAAAAATATTTTTACATTTGTTTGTACTTGTCGTTTCCCTCCCGTATTCAGATCCTCGGTTTTAAAAAATCTAGCGAATCTCTATCCGAATCAGAATTCATATGCTCGTAAATTAGGTATGTTCGCTAGCTAACACTACAACAATAAACTTGAAACATTTACTTCAGACATATGTAGTCCAACTATACAAACCTGTCAATAAAAGGGAAAAATACCAATCTTAGTCTATAATACATGGCGAGCTAGGATCATCTTACTGCCCACAACAAGTTCTTAATAATAAACTTCTAAATTCATAACTCATATTATCTCCAACTGAATGAGTGCTATAACATTATAGGAGGCCTCATAAACAACCAATATCACTACATGGGAAATCACTTGAAACTTTGTACCTAGTTCCATGATCTTATTCTCTCGCTAAACACCTAAACACCTCAACTTTGAGCTTGAAACAATTTATTTTGGATATATATCTAATATGTAAAATGCTATTGATACAAGGGCCCTCATGTTGACATCAAGGACGTCTATATTTGATGTATGCGCATTTCCATTATCTTAGTACATACTCCAAAAAGTTCATATTACGAACAAATTGAGTTCACTACCAAATTAAGACATAAACTGATGCAGTGTTGTTACATTGAAGGAACCTTCATCACTAACCAATATGTCACTACAGGTCCGAGGCATGATTTCTCAAAACAGGGTGCTTAATTCCACATTCTTAGCAACATTACTTAACATAATATAAGAACCTCTTAACCTTGGTTGCAACAAAGTTCAAATATTGTTGATGGGCACATACATTTATTTCTTTAATCCAAATCATGTGCCTTTAGTTTGATAGGAGATTCTAATGTTACATTTCTTAATAAGCTTCATAATCCAGATTGGTGAGTACAGAATGCCATAAATTCAATACCAAATAAAATTCTGGATAGAATAACATTATCTCATCTAATCAATCCATGAAGCTCTATAGAGACCAATTGTAATGCAATTAAGACACGGTGCATATGGATACTTTGTTTGGGTAAATTCAAGTAGGAAATAAAAGATTAGGCCTTGCGAATGCAATACGAAGATAGGTGATTAAGAAGTTGTTTGTTCTTGGTAATTTATTCATGCATGGTCATCAATTTTCACCTTTGTTACAAATGAGATCTATCATCTAGAGGGATCATGCTTTAACCTCTAAATCAATGCAAGTCATCATGCATAATAGATTGCAACACATTATAGATATTAGAATGTGAGTGTAATCTTGTAGCCTTTCTATATTTTGTTGTGCGCAATCAATCCAAGACTGTAAGGTTTGTCGTTACACCAAAACCTGCAAATGTTGGTGAACATTTGAAACCGAGCACAAGGCCTTATCACCAGGAGTGGTGGTTAAACCACTTGTTTTATATTCCTTGAGGTGCGGCGGCAAGTCATCATGCATAATAGATTGCAACACATTATAGATATAAGAATGTGAGTGTAATCTTGTAGCCTTTCTATATTTTGTTGTGCGCAGTCAATCCAAGACTGTAATGTTTGTCGTTACACCAAAACCTGCAAATGTTGGTGAACATTTGAAACCGAGCACAAGGCCTTATCACCAGGAGTGGTGGTTAAACCACTTGTTTTATATTCCTAGAGGTGGGGCGGTTATACCATATGGAGGTACCCGATACTCCAACACCCTGCCTCCGGCGTAGCTCAGAAGAATTGAACGTGAGACCTATGCTCTGATACCATGTATGGTTTGCCGTTACACCAAAACCTCGAGATGTTGGTGAACATTTGAAACCCAGTACAAGGCCCTATCATGAGGAGTGGTGGTTAAACCACCTGTTTTATATTCAGAGAGGTGCCGCGGTTATACCACGGGGAGGTACCCGATACTCCAACAAAGACAATCAATTCCAAGGAGGATAGGTAAATCCTAAGTCGAGTCACATGGTTCAGGTTCTAATTTGGGTTCAACAATGATAAAATTCAATTTAAATTCTACTTTCCTAATGAGATTGGGACGAGATTAGTCATTAAATTATACATATTTCAAAATATAAATTATATTTCATAATATATTCATCTATCACATATAATATCCTTAAAATATAAACACATTTCATATATGATCCCTAGAATATATATATATTTATAATGACTAAAGTATGATATATAACATCAATACAATATGTAGTTAATAAATAATATATTGTAGTTAATAATATATATTATTATATGAAATGGTAGAAGTAATTTTTCTCAGGATTAGCAGAGGCACGGAGGCAGCCATAGACACAAACAAAAATTATGGCAAGATTGTCGATGGAAAGGATGGATAAATTCCTGGTAAGATTGTAAATGATCGCTGCATATATATCAAACTCTTCACCTTAAGACGTTATGCACAGTTATACACCTAAAGGGCAGTTAAAATTTCCCCGCACCTCCCATCTTTTATTCTGGTTTCCTCATTTTGTTTCAACGCATTTCCCCGTGCAAATGTCAATTAGGGAATGGACATCAACAACATAGGATTCTGGTTCACTTATTTTGTTTCAATGCATTAAGCTATGTAAATGTTGATTAGTGAATGGACGCCAACAACATAGGATTATGATTCACTCTTTTTTTCAACGATTCTGCTGTGCAAATGTTAATTAGGAAATGGACGTCAATGGCATAGGATATCTTCCCGAATATTCTTGGCAGTGCTGGAAAACGCTGTTCGAAACTGCTGCTGGTTTTATTTTACCTGTTCTCTCGTGGAACTGGTCTCCCACTAAAACTTAGATAGTGAAGGGCGCCCATCTTACAATAGTCTCGGATTTTTTTATCAAAACTTGGACAAATTTTACATTGTGGCTGAGATATAGCGAATTTCAAACCTCTATGTTGAAATTTGACGAATCTTGTGACTTAGCTTGGAGGTTGTACTCACTGATAGGTGAGTGTGATAGGTGATTCACTCAGGCACCATTATGATAATCAGTATGGAAGTAAAGCTGATATAACTAAGAGTCACTGGTTGTAAGGAAAAGCTAAGGCTTATGATAATGCACTTATAAAAGCAATACTTTCCTCTTCTAAGTACAATGATAAAATGCAAGCATACAAAATTATTTATATCAAAAGTGTAGAGATGAAGAAGTACCTCCATAAGACATAAATTTGTATCTTTAGTAGAGGAACCAAATCAAATTCTGTCTAATGTATAGGCCTTTTCATGAGACCACAAAATCATGGGTTATATGGTATACTTCTTTTTCAAATGCGAAAGTTATGACTGTTCAAAGTTATGGGTTGAAAACTCCAATGATCTAGGATTTCTCAAGAAATTAAGGGTAATTGTGCAATAAACAAGGAGAGAGATTTGATGATGTGGAAAAATAAGGGCTGCTTGATCCTTGTTTGTACCGGTAGAGTAAATCTTGTTGAGGTTGGACCAATAATATACTGTAGGCCATATATATAGAATTTATTGAACTTATTGTGGATGTATTGTCTGTGGGTCAATGGTTTTATCCCTGTATCACACTTTTAGCTCAACTCAGCCTACATTTCTTACCAATATATTTGTTCTGTTCTATTCTATTTTTTAAAGCATTGAAGATGTATAATGTCAACTCTATCCAGTGACTCTCCAAATTGGGGCTATAACATGCCATTTGTCTTAAAATTCTAATTATATATATTTATGTGTTTTTAAATTTGAAAGCAATATTCAGGATCTAGGATTATTCCTTTCTTTTTCATTTGATGAAGATAGTTAACCTAATTTTTAATGGTTCACTCTCAACAACATGGGTGGGCCTTCTCATCTGAATATTAAGGAACCTTTGAAAAGACAAACTTTACGAAGAATTATAGATTTACAATACATTTTATCCAAACCAATTTTGAATTTTGAATTTTATGTGTCACTAACTTCCCGTCATTGCTACATTTACCGAGGAGCTCTTAGAGAGGAAGGAGAAATGGTGGCATTGGAAGTTCAGAGGCCTGGTGTTTTGGAAGGAATTTCAAGAGATTTCTTTCTGCTCCGTAATGTTGCACAAGCTCTACAACCTCTTCCTTATATACAATGAGACTTAGTTACTCTTCTTGACAACTAGGATTTTTGTTCTTTTGATGAACTTGATTATGTCCAAGAGGTTGCTAATAGGAGGCAACATAAATTTTAAAACTGATCATTCTTTTCACATTATTACTAGAAGAAAATAATTTATTCCTTTTGCAGAGAAAAAATACAGAGCAATTTGCAGAAAATATGAAATCCATATATAATATCAAAGTGCCTAGAGTTTTCATGAAGTACACTTCTCGAAAGCTGACCATTTTGTTTCTTATAGAGAAAATGAATGAATCACTTATTAATAATGCGATATCTTAATGCTGGTTTTGGAATTGTTAATGGTCACAGGATATATTGTGCAATTTCTTTTTCATGGTGAGAAATGCATCATATATTACTTCATGGAACATATAGTCTTTAGTGTTTTCTTGTTGTAATTTTTTATTCGTCTGGAAAATGGATGGAAAATGCCAGGGGATATTGCAACACGTTTTCCCCATCAAGTATGGAAAATGCTTAACATACATGCACAACCTTTGGCTATCTGAGGTCATAAAAAATAGGGACTGAAATACTTTCTTTATGTGGCATCCGATTGTAAATCTCATGGCCAACAAGAGACCACTCTGTAGTAGAGAATGAAACGGGATATTGTGCATCTTGTTGAAGACAACAATTTGGTCTTTTGATATAGTATCCACATCCATATATAAGGGGTTTCCATTTTAGTCTCATGACTTAGGGTAAATCCCATAGCCAACAAGAGACCATTGGGTAGTAGAGAATGGAAGGAGACACTTTGCATCTTGTTGAAGACACCAGTTTTTTCTTTTGATATAGTATCCACATCCATATGTAAGAGGTTTCGAGTTCTAACTAAAAATACATTGACAAATAAGCTAATGCAGGAAGAAATACCCAATGTGTAGGATTCTCACAACTCACTATAAATGCAGAAATGATCCACATGCAAGATATTCATTCTTCACTCTAATCCTTGACAATTTCCATCATTAATTTTCCAAAAGTTAAAAAACCACACTAAGAAAAAATAAACTGAACTACTTGTTTACCATACTGGAAAATAACATATATCAAGATTACCTCACCAGCAAGGCTATATTTTGCATATTCAATAGCATGACGTGATGCTCTACCAACATTTTCCTTAGTCCTTGACAACGTCTCTAGCATTCTTTCAAAAGTGTCCCTCGAAATTGCTTCTGTATCCCCACTAAGTGTTCACTTGATTCTAGAACCATCATATTTGGGAGACCCCATGGCAGACCCCACTGCTGCACATTAAGTCTCGGACTTCTTGATTCTATATGGGCAATGGAATCCTTTGAATGCTAAGTTTCCTAACCATCTAAGTCAAGTTGGAGTGGTGAACTCTGATATGAACTACTCCCTCGGATTGGTTAAGGAATGGAAATAAACCAAATCTAATTCTGAGTTTCTTCAATTGAAATAGAATGTGGAAGAGCTTCAAAACGTGCTTGTTCTTCCTTAGCTTGTGTAGTTGCTATAAGATGCTTCATACATGTAGATGGGGTAGCAATGTCAGAATCATTTGACATAGTTCTGAATTTTACTTATTTTGCAGCATGATACCTGTAACATGAGCCAAAATGCTAAGAACAAAGAAGGAAGGACAATATAAAATGCGCATCTAAATATAACAACTAAAGGCAGAAAATTGTAATTTGAAACACAACTGAATTAATATAAGAATTACACTTGTTTAATCTTGTTTGCTTTTTCAAAATGCAACTCTATAGATAGTGACACACCATCCAATTTCATTGGTGCAGGACTATTTATCTTCACCTTAAATTTTGATGAACCTATCACCTTTTCTGATGAAGTTTCACTGCTAGATTTTATAGGAGAAACTTGCTCATGCTTTCCAATAGACAACTGCTTAGCTAATTGCCCTTGTTTAAAAGTCTCTGAGCCAGACTGCCCATGATCTTTCTTAAGGACTATGCTATTTTTCACTTGAGGCGAGTACTCATTAGTAGGACATGCTAGGAGTTGATGGATTATTTTAGGTTTTGGAACCAATGGGAGAACATATTCTTTGATTTTTGGAACCCATGCACATCTTACTTATAATCACATTTTTTGAGAAGCTAAAACAATTGGTATAATATCATATATAATGCATCTGAAAACAATAACCCATATACGTGTTATATTTTTAACATTAAGCTAGCATAACATTAGGATCTTTAACTTAGAAAACAACAAGCACAACAATCAAACACAAGAGACAATGAACACAGTGTTTTTCCTTGCGGAAATCATAAGTGGAGAAAACCCGACAACTTCCTCAGAGATAGAATCAACACAAAAATTGAAAGCCAAAAATAGTAAGATCATCTCCCAACAGTAGTAACCTTTTTTATCCTTGCCCCATTATCTTTCTCTTCCTGAGCTATGCGCTACAACTAAGTGTGAGTGAGTGTGTGATAAATAGAGAGGCGAGCTCTCTATTTATACTAATTCCCAACTTGAATAAAACCAACTAGGGCCGACTTTACTAGGTGAGTCTAACAACCCTAGTGCCCCGAAACTGCGGGGACTTTAACCCTTAGACAATAGGATGGTTACCCACCTTGACCTGACATGACCTGTTTACATTATAGAATCTCCCGATAGGAACCTCGAGTCATGACATGACTCAAGTAGATTACAAATACATCTCGGAATAAACATCGGGTTACAATACAAAAGAAATACAAGTGAATACATTTCGAAGTTACAATTACATCAACACTCCCTCCTAACTAGGAAGGTATTCTCTCGACACAATTTATCAGCACAAGTCTTGTTCTCTATATCTTATGGATCATCATCGAGTCCTCATCATATTCACCTTCAAGTCATCCCTATATTCAACTCAATATCATCTTCAAGTCATTTTCACTTGGATCTGGATCATCCCTCGATATGGATCATCTCTGGAGCATCATCTCTAGATCTGGATCATCCCTTGATCTGAATCATCTCTGCTGGATCATCATCACTAGATCTTCAGGGGTGCTATCTCATGATTCTTCTCATCACAAGATGTTCTACAGAGCCAGCCCTTTTTCATGCCGGTTGTAGGCCTAGCCTCCATGTAGGTCTTCTTCCAGCACTTATATCTGAACCTAAGTGAGAATGGCCCACCCAACACTTATATGTGATCATGTAGGAACCAATTCTATAATCATATCAGAAAGGCACGCCCAACACTCACATCTGACCATGTGGGAACACCTCCCACAACCATGTTAGAAAGGCCCAGCACTCACATCCGTCAACCAATGTTGGAAAGGCTTATTAGCACTTATACTCGGCCATGTGAGGAACCAATCCTCCATGTTGAAAGGCTCTACACTTACATCTGAAAACCAATGTCAGAAGGGCTCAGCACTTATATCCGGGCATGCAAAGAACCAATCCTTCATGCCAAAAGGGCTTTGCACTTACATCTAACAACCAATTTGAAAAGGGCTTGCACTCACATATGATCATGTAGGAACCAATCCTATAGCCACATCAGAATGGCCCCAAGTCCCAGACTCAGCTACCTAGTAACTGACGAGGTGCCTCCATTCCAAGAATGGAATTCAGTGCTTACTTTTGACCATGTAGGAACCAATTGTACACTCACATCAGAATGGCTCAGCACTCACATCTCACATGGAAGGAACCAATCCTGTCACCATGAAAGAATGGCTCAGCCCTTACATCTGACCATGGAAGGAACCAATCCTCTCACCATATCAGAATGGATCTAGGTCTCATCATTTCCCCTTGGAGGAAACCTCGATATGGAGAACACCAAGCTTCTCCTCGAAGTACTCAAACTTAACCCTATCCAATGGCTTTGTCAACACATCAATTATCTATTCCTCCGTCGCAACATACTAGAGCTTCACTTCTCCCCTATGCACTATATCCTTGATATAGTGATACTTGATCTCGACATAGAAAACCGGATTCTCTGACAACTTCATGCAACTCTGGTTGTCACAATGTATACAAGTAGCATCCATCTGGAGATCAAATAAATCAGACAGTAGTTTCCGTAGCCATACTTCCTCACAAATAGCTGAACAAGCCACGACATACTCTGCTTCAGCTGTACTCAGTGACACATAGGATTGGATCCTACTAAACCAAGAGATCACACCTAATCCCATACTGAAGCAGCACCCTGAAGTGCTCTTCCTATTGATGGCACTTCCTACCCAATCTGAATCAACATAACCCTCTAGGTTAATCTTGTGATTCAACTCATACTTGAGCCCATAATCAATTGTACCCCTCAGGTACCTCAGAATATGCTTTGCAGCAATCAAGTGAACATGTCTCACATCTATCAAGAACTGGCTCAAGGTGTTCACAGCAAGGAAAATGTCTAGTCTTGTGTTCATCAGGTACATCAAGGACCCAATCATCTGACGATACATCGTAGCATCAACCATCTTTGATGAAGCATCACTCAATAGCTTCAGGTTCAATGCCATAGGTGTGGTCATGGCCTTGTAGTCCATCATCCCAAACCTCTTCAAGATCTCTATTGCATACTTCCCTTGTCCGAGGGAGATTCCATCGGCATTCTACCACACCTCCATACCTAGAAAATAATGCATCATAACCAAGTCCTCCATTTCAAAATTGGTAGCAATCTTTCTCTTCATATCAGCAGTCAACCCATCCATACCTATTACAAACATATCATCTACATAAAGTAGGAGCATCATTGGGTTTCCATCTTCAACCTTGTAGTAAAGGTTGGAATCTGCTTTACTCTTGGTAAATCCCGAACTAGATAGAAAGCTGTCAATTCTGTTGTACCATGTCCTTGGTGCCTGTTTCAAACCATATAGGGATTTCTTCAATCTGTACACATGAGACTCCCTGTCATGTGTCTCAAAACTAAGTGGTTGTTCTACATACACTTCCTCTTCCACTACACCATTCAAGAAAGAAGTCTTGACATCCATTTGATGTATCTTCCATTTCATCACTGCAGCCAGAGCAAGTACTGATCTGATGGAAGTGTATCTGGCTACATGTGCAAAGGTTTCTTCATAGTCTATTCCTTCTTTCTTCAACTTCCTTAGAGATGGAATCAGCACCAAAAGTGAAACCCAAAAATAGTAAGATGATCTCCCGACAGCAGTAACCTCTTTCTTCCTTTCCCCAGTGTCTTTCTCTTCCTTAGCTATGTGCTACAACTGAGTGTGAGTGAGTGTGTGATAAATCGAGAGGATAGCTCTCTATTTATACTAATTCTCAACTTGACTAAACCCAACTAGGGCCGACTTCACTACATGAGTCTAACAACCTTAGTGCCCCAGAATTGCGGGGACTTTAACCCTTAGACAATAGGAGGTTACCCACCTTGACTTGGCATGACTTGTTTGCATTATAGAAACTATAGATAGGAACCTCGGGGCATGACATGACTCAAGTACATTACAAATACATTCCTAAATAAACACAGGGTTACAATACATAAGAAATACAAGTGAATACATTTCGAAGTTACAATTACATCAACAATACGAAGAAACGTGGTACCCAACATTCGCCATATTCCCAATACGCCCCATTAAAGCCACATACTTACATGACATGACAAACGCTTCGACCTTTTCAACTTGATTTGGAACCTACTCTATATGTTTTTTGTTCATCCACACATGGAGCTTTATAAAAACAATTTAGGTCTTGAATTCAGGACCAATAAGGCCTGGCCCTAGATGTGGAACATTAGCAAGGTGTTCATTAGGTGTTCATTTCAATTAGCATTGTTTGTTTAAGTTTATGGTTTATATGATTGGATTTGAATCTTTGATTTCTTTCTGCTGTACTTAAACAAGAGTCTTCAATGAGCTTTCTTATTAAGTGTGGGTTTGTGCAAAAATTTCTAAGAAACTCTTGAAAACTTGATTACTAATCAAGTGGGTGATTGGATTGCAGTTTCCCTGTTACCTTGATTTTAACGGAAGGTTGAAAATTCTATTGCTAGAAGTCCACAATTTTATGCAAAGTTGTGTATATATCTTTTAATTGTTTATTGGAAGAAAATAAATTTGTTCTCTTTTTAGTTCTTAGTTGGTCTTTATTACCTCGAATTACTTATTGTGGCCATAGCTATCAAGTAACTTTACTCATACCAATTACTGACAACTGAAGAAATATATGAATGGTCCACTCAAACGTTTTGGCAGTCAAAGGTAACTATGAACTTGTAATATCCAGAATTTTGGACCTACCATTTATAGGCATGAGCCTATTGACCATGATGATTATATTGATGTTTTATTTAATATCGGCTCAAAGACCCCATTGCCTATGA
Organism: Pseudotsuga menziesii; assembly: GCA_001517045.1. NCBI lineage: Eukaryota > Viridiplantae > Streptophyta > Pinopsida > Pinales > Pinaceae > Pseudotsuga > Pseudotsuga menziesii. The sequence goes on from LPNX010895341.1 coordinate 52,985, forward strand.
ACATGATGATTTGTTTTCTATATTGGGTGTAAGCCAAATGTTGATGATATATAGGTATATAATATATGTTTTGTGTTGGGTGTGGACCTTGAAGGACATGATTGATGAAATGTTTGTGTTGGGCATGGACCCTAAAGCACATGATCAATGATATTTTTTGTGTTGACCAAAAGGCTCTGGAGCACATGAGTAATTACATTTGTGTTGATCATAAATCTCTGGAACACATGAAAATATAATTTGGAAATGTTGGCCATAAGATCTGGAGCATTCCATGTTAGTGTTGAGCATAAGCTCTGGAGCATCGGATCTTTGGCTATTGTATCTCTAGGTGTATCATACAAGTACATCCTATCATTTATTGTTGAGCGAGAGCTTTGGAATTGCACTATGTTTGTAACTCCCTATTATAAGAGTTGAGTATGGGCTCTAGTAAGCACTAGGGGTTACTGAAAAGATTAAAATCACCTCCGAGTGAAAATGACTTGAGGAATAATATTGATCTCATCATACTTATTTTTAAGTGATGAAATGAAATTTTGAATTTCTGTATTCTCATCAAGTACTGAAAAACTACCACGTTATACGAGGGAAATACAACATGCAATGATGTTTAGAGTTTCCTAGCCTAGTAGACCTGAGCCATCTATCTAATTGACCTTCACAAATGAAGTGTTGTTAACTCTAAGGGATCATGACACATGATGCTCGAAGAGAAGAGTTAACAAATATTTTAATACTATGTATTTTATACATAGTATGTATAAAGAATTAATTATGATTAATTATATAATTGGATAAAGAAAGAAGAGAAAAACTCCACCAATTATTATTTATTATTAAAGGATTAATAAATAGTCAAATATCTATGAAAGACTAACTAGGAACTAGTTAAAAGTTCCTAGGTCAAGAATTGAAAATTACCCGAGTAAATTAAAAAGGGTTAAATCAAGAAATCAAGGATTTCTATATTTAACTGCCCCTTTGACTGAAAAGTCTGCCTATAAAGACTCAAGCCAAGTAAAGGCTTGGGGGTTCTTATTTTTATCTAGGAGAATTATTGTTCTGCCTGTTATGCTCTCAAGTGTTTTCTTGGAGAATTTTGTCATGCAAGGAAAACAGGATTGATTCAAAACTGATTACCAGTTAGGAAACCCTACCTTAGGATATCTAAGCTACTTGCATGTTGCATTCCAGCTCCACAAGAATCTGGATTAGAACCAGGAACGGTTTCGGATCATGGTTAGGAGGAACGTGGTAGTTCCCAAGTGATTTGGTCATCAAACGTAGGTCAGATATGCATTGAATTGTTAATGCTTGTTAGTTAAGTGTGTAGGTGTAGCCATTGACAAAGCTTCAATTTCAAGTATGAAACCCTTGAAGGCCTATTCTAGTTCTTCCCAAAGTTCCATTACTGTTTATGATTCAGTAAGGGTTGAAATGAAATTTCTAACCCTAATGGTTCTGTTTTATGGTTATCAATCTGCTAGGGTTGTATATCCAATTTACTAATCGTATGATGGAAGAAATCTTATTATATGCTGTGCATTACTAGGGTTTGTACTTTGAGTGAATTTATGTAATTATCTACATGTTTAGTTTATGTGCACCATAGCTATTTGTGTTATCAGTTAGCCTATTCTACAAGTCGCATTACTCTGTTGACATATTCCATTTGTCAGTAGAGGGTTGGTTTTAATTCAAGGTTAGTTCAAAAATACAGGTTATATATATATNAAACTAAATCTACTAGGAACATAATTCATATAATAATTAAGGTAACAAATTATAAAATACCTTCTATGGTCTACTCTACATAATCATATAAAAACAAATTAAATATCATAACATTCCATTTTAATAAACATAATCAAAATTAACCAAACAGAGAAGGCATAGTGACCATCCATGTGGTCCATTGTCAAAACTCTGTATTATTATATAAAATCCACAATCCAAATCATATCCATTTCCATAACTCAAATGCTTAATTCATAGTCCTATTATTACAATCATCCATTATAAAACATAAAGGTTATTAAAGGTCCTATTTAGATCTATCTACACAAACCAGCATATCATATTAACCATTGGAAACAACTAAGACCCATTTTTTTCATCAAGAGGTTGCGACATCGAATATTGTAGATGTATAAACCCAAAACAATAACATTAATATGTTCATAAACATTTCAAATACAGACAACGCATACACTAATAACGAGGTCATAAGGACCCTAGTTACAGCCTCAGCCAATTTCGACTAATCACACAGTCACGCTTTAAACCAAATCGATATCGTGGGTTATCATAACCCAGGATGTTATAGCCTTATTTTCTTCCAAATAAACAATTTACATTATAAATTACCAACTAAAAGCATATCACGTTTGTTGGGAGAGGCACATGCCATTAGTGGCATGGCCTGCACCCACACTAAGCTAATTACAAAACCAAGAATACAATATTGTATTTAAAAACATAGACTCTATTTATAATCTAACATAGAGCACGTGGTAGCAAGCCAATGGGATATGGCACCATTGTTACAATAGTGCAGCCCATGGCATAACGCCTAAGCTCTAGAAGTTCCCTACTCAACACAAAAACCAAACAAATGGAGTGCTGTACATACGACCATAACCCAAAACAACATTTTATACGCAGAGTAATTTTTCTACAAGATCTAAAGCTACGATTGATCCCATTAGAGTCTACATAAAATGCAGCCATTAAATAACCATACAAAACCCAATTTACACAGTATTTAAACGTTGGAGGAATTCATAGGTTTTTCATACCAAAACATTATAGTCTTCATATTAAAAACCAACGCGCAGTGACATTACATAATGAGGCATGAACCCTCTCTACAATCAGTCAAAGTAATTAAAACGTTAATGGAAAGATGCAAGCTATGGCACCATTACAATTAATGGTGCAGCCACGGCCCAAACAATTGCCAAATCTCTCAACAAGAGTCCATTTAAAACAATAGCAAACTACAACATAAACCCTAAAGGCAAAGTAACCACGTGCCACACGAAACCCCAACCGAGTAAAGATTTCCAACTCAAGAATGCCCAATGAAAAGAGGAGGCAAGTCATTCTTATTAGTAGGCTTACCATGTCTGTGGAGAAGAAATCCCAAATCAACAGTGTAGCCTATGCAAACCACAGAGCGCCTTCACATTCACCTGCACACAAACCACAATGGCATGAGGAGCATGACCATGCTGTGGAGAAAACCAAATGAAGCATTGCATTTTACTAAGAGATGGATTAAACTCACCTGTGAATCGATGGGGTCGACTCCATTCTCCAAACGCGTAGAGGTTTAACTACCTCAAACGACCAATACCATAATGCATATACAACGAATGCCAAGTCCTTTTCCAAGGGTTTGTACCAACCCCGATGGCATTAATGGCACATGCTGGTGGCCATTAACACCACCATAAACCCCATCCATAAGATCGTGTATCAACGTTAAATCAACCATGTCATGTGATAAACCCTCTATACTATGGTTTTGCCACCCTTTAAAAGTCAATGCAGGCCATTACTAATGATATGGTTTGTATACTATAATCCCAACCTTATGGTATGCGTAGCCCTTAATACTTTCATATAGTATTACAATGTTTTCACTTAGTATCAATACCATATAGTGTTATCACATGCCCTTTAGGATAGTTCATATAGGTAGCTTATGCGTTTAAGTCATAAGTCTAGGTTGTAGCATTTAGGCATAATGGAAAACGTAGTATGCCATGATTCCCTCGCTAGGATGAACAAGCATAAGTCTACAAGTTGATCACCAAGGTAAAGCATGCATAATAGAAACAAGCGACGAGTAATTAACTAAACAAGAGATAGAAAATAATAATGATAAGGACACTAATACAATTCATAAGCATGGAGTAAATTAATGAATAAAGTTAATTAGCAAACATAGGGTGTACCTGAGTCATAAAACAAAATAGTAACAAAAGTACAAGGTGGAATGGGAAGTTCAACTAAGAACTGAAATGTGTCAAGCAACCAATAATCCTGATGTCACAAGAGTAACCTGTGAATCAATGAATAAGGTGCCTTAGTTTGAATGAACTAAGTAAGGCTGCATAATGAAGAATAATCTTACCTCTCAGATCGTCATGGGAGAATGAATCCCACCACTCCATCAGTTTGTTCCCATCAATAAATATAAGTTAGTTTTCATTAAATAAACAAAGCATACATGGGCAAGAGAAAAACAATGATCTATATAACTCATTAATTCACCCACTGTAATAGCTAAGATTTATCGACGGTTTAAATAACATAATTAAGGCATAAGGAGTAAATGAACTAATAGTCATGGAATGGATAAGAGAGTAACAAGACAATGGGTAGAATCCGAAGAGGTTGCAAGTCTAAGGAGCATCTATGTTTCTGCACAAGTACTAATGATCCCTTTTGGGTAGTTTTTACTAGGCTATAAATTTTTTTTTTCAATTTTTGGGGACATTACAAGTGGTATCATAGCCCAGTTTCAATATTGAGAGACTTATGGGCACACCAAGCATTCACGCAAGGAAAATCAAGTATGATAAGTAATGTTTGTTACTAACATAAAAATTTTGCTGCTATTAATTTTTTTTATATTACAGGAAAATTTTTACAGTGTTGTTCAGTTTATGACTATTGAGGAAGAAAAAAACCGATAGGAAGAAATGACCACCCCCACTCTAGAAGTGAACTTGGTTTTCAAACTAAATGTTGATGTGCTGAAAATTTTACACAGTATTCAAGTTGAACTGAAGAGTTTCAGAGAAGACATTCTGAATGAAAGAAAGAAACAACAAGCTATAAATGAAGCAATATTGTGTAACATGACAGGAGGAAGCCCGCAAGATAAACCTACCCAGTCAACCCACAGATCCAAAAGAGAACCATACCATGAGAGGGCTAGTAGCCCAAGAGAATAAAAAAAAGAAGCTACACCTGAAGCAACTAAAGGATATCATCACAGTCTCGATAATGACGACTCACTTTCTCCACGGAGAAAGAGGCAAATAAGTGATGCCAGTATTCATGGGGAGTTTCAAAAACTAAGATCTCTGACCTATGAAGGTGAATTCAATACGGAAGAAAACGCTGAAGAATGGTTGCTGGGAATGAGTAAATATTTCAAGGTTCATAACTATTCCATTATGGTGCATGCTAGGTTTTCCAACTACAACCTGATTGGTAAGGTAGCAAGATGGTGGCGAGATTTAAAGCACACCAAGAAAGATGAGCTACGAGAAATAAGCTAGGAAAACTTCTGAAATATTTTCCAAGAAAAATACATGTCAGAAAGGTTCTTTGACCGCAAGGTAAAAGAGTTCCATGAACTACTTATGGGGTCCATGACAATGGACGCATTTATAAATAGATTTCTAGATCTGCTACATTATGTACCATATATCAAAGAAGAAAAGGTGAAGATCCAGTAATTCTTGGGATGCATTCCTCCCAGTTTTTGGGACAGAATTGAATTCGACATGCCAATGAAACTGGATACTGCACTACACAAGGCCCGACTCTACTATGAGCATGCCCAGTTACGAAAAGAAAACCAAAATCAAAATAGAGAAAATTCTAGAAACTTTTTTGATAACTGCAAGCCTGGGTCAAATCCGCAGCCTTATAGAAAGAAAAATAGCAGCTTTCTAGTTAACAAGAACTTCAACAAAGACGGTACGAAGCCTTATGTACCAGCTCCTAATGGGAATAACCAAGTGGCAAGTGGAGCCAATGCTACCCCTTTAGCAATCAAGTGTTGGAAATGCAATGGGCTGCATTATGCCCGAGATTGTAAGAATTAGAACAATGGAGTCTTGCATAACCTGCAAGAAGAACCTACCATTGATGATATAGTAGGTACCCCGTGAATCTATGCAGCATTAGATGGCCGACAGGAATACCATCAAGTTACAATAGTTGAGATCGAAAGTAAGATCTTGAACACCTTTTTTTCAATACTTATTGATCCCGGTGCTTGCCGGAGCTATGTTGCACCTAATATTGTTGATTTATGCAAGTTAGGAAAAGTAAAGCATGATAAACTATGGCTGGTATAGTTATCCAGTGGTATGAAATGGAAGGTTTCAAAGATTGTTAAATAATGTGAAGTAAACTTGAATGGTTTCTTTACTAAGGTAAACCTGGACATCCTACCTTTAAGATCGTATGATATTCTTATTGGCATGGACTGGTTTGAACAGCACCATGTCATGCTTGATTGTATACACAACTTTATCTTGTGTATTGATGGCCAAGGGAACTAAGTGAAGGTTCAAGGCATCCCAAAGAAATTTTCTGTAAGACAAATCTCTGCCTTGCAAGCAAAGAAGTGTGTTAGGAAGGGCTACAAGTTATTTGCGATGAACATCCGAGACATAGAGTCTGATAGAGAACAATGCATAGAAGACTTCCCAATTCTTGACAATTTCAAGGATGTGTTCCTAGAGGAAATCCCTGGATTACCTTTGAAGCGAGACCTACACTTTTCCATCGAACTGACCCACAGATTAGTTCCTGCTTCCAAATCCCCTTACCGCATGAGTGCACCAGAATTGGTGGAACTCAAACTATAGTTGTAGGAATTAATAGAGAAGGGGTATATTTGACCCAGTGTGTCTCCTTGGAGAGCATCGATTTTTTTCATAAAGAACAAGGATGGTACAATGTGGATGTGCATTGATTACCGTCAGTTGAACAAAATGACTATAAAGAAATATTACCTTCTCCCTAGGATCGATGATTTGTTCAACTAGGTGGGAGGAGCCAAAATATTTTCGAATATTGACCTACGAACTGGGTACCATCAGGTACGAATCTGAGACAAAGATATTCCCAAGACCGGATTTCATACGAGGTATAGGCACTATGAGTTTGTAGTGATGCCATTCGAGTTGACAAATGTACCCGCAAACTTTATGTGTATGATGAACAACATATTCAATAAATATCTAGATAAGTTTGCACTAGTCTTTATTGACAACATTTTGGTTTATTCCAATAATAAATAGGAACGCAAAGAAAAACTTCACATAGTAGTTCGGGTGTTGAGAGAACACCAGCTCTACACTATGTTTAGTAAATGTGATTTTTACCAACCACAAATACAGTACCTAGGTCACCTCATATCCGAGCTAGGAATAGCTATGGACCTGGAAAATATTCGAGCTATAAATAATTGGCCTACCCTGACTAGTGTCACTGAAATTAGGTCATTCTTAGTATTAGCTGGATATTATCAAAAGTTCATTGAGAAATTCTCGAGAATTGCTTGCCCCATGAAGGATTTGCAGAAGAAAGCAAACAAGTTCTTATGGACTGACAAGTATGAAGAAAGTTTTCAAAAGCTTAAGCAGCTTTTGATGACCGCACCAGTGTTGCGGGTTGTGGATCCAGAATGGGGATTTTGTTGTATGCACGGATGCAAGAAAGGAAGGACTTAGAGGAGTCCTTTTGCAAAATGACCATGCAATTTGTTATGAATCGCGTAAATTAAAAGAGCATGAGCAGAATTATCCCATGCACGATATTGAGCTAGTAGCCATTATCCATGCTCTAAAGATGTGGAGGAACTACCTCATGGGAAGGAAGTTCATCCTAAAGGCTGACAATATGAGTATAAAATATTTATTCGATCAACCCAATCTGAATGCGAGGCAAGCAAGATGGTTGGCTTTCCTAAGTGAGTATCACTTTGAACTAAAGTATATCAAGGGAAAAGAGAACAAAGTTGTTGATGCATTGAGTAGACGGACTCATATGATATATGAGATGACCCTAAGTCAAACTGATGTAGATTTGCATGAGAAGATTAGAACGGCCAACCAGGTTGACCCATTCTATGTGGAAATCCTCAAGAAGGTCCAAGAGGACTAGTTGTTTCAATAAAAAAGAAATACAATATGGATGAATCTGGACTACTATGGTATAAGGATAGATTGTATGTTCCAATTGGAGGGGACATTTGTTTTAGCATCCTCACAAAATTTCACAGGGCACCTTACTCGGGGCACCTGGGATATCAAAAGATTATATATGTCATCAAGAGAATCTTTTTTTGGCCCAAGATAAAGGCTGACATTGCAATGTTTATTCTGAAATGTTAGGAATGCCAGCTAGTTAAATCTGAGAACCAACATCCTACAGGATCGCTACATCCATTTCCCATTCCGGAATGGAATTGGAAGGTTAACAATATGTATTTTATTACTGGCTTACCAAAAAGAAAGAAAAAAAATGATTCCATCTTCGTAGTCATGACAAGTTGTCAAAGGCAGCAAACTTCATCCCCATGAAATTGACCTAGAAGGCTGTGAACATTGTTGATATCTTCCTGAAAGAGATATTTAGATTACATGGGATACCCAAAGTAATTATCTCAGACTGAGATGTTATGTTTATAGGAAACTTTTGGATATCTTTATTCTCTAAATTACAGATGCAGCTAAACTTTAGCACTACTTATCACTCACAGATGGACAAGAAGATGGAAAGAGTAAACCAAATTGTGGAAGACATGCTTCGAATGTATGTCATGAAAAACCCCAACAAGTGGGAGGATTATCTGCACCTTGCAGAGTTTGCAGATAACAACAAGTATCAGGATTCTGCCAAGATGAGTCCTTTTGAGGTACTCTATGGATGGAAGTGTAGGACCCCAGCTACCTAGGACAGTCCAGTGGATCGGCTCATGTTAGGGCCTGACCTGTTATTGGACGTGGAATAGTTAGTTACCAAGGTCTAGGGAAATCTTAAAGAGGCACAAGACTATCAGAAAATTTATGCAGATAAGAAAAGAAAAGATAAATACTATCAAGTAGGTCAACATGTCTACTTGAAAGTGAAATCAAAATGGAGCTCGTTGAGCTTACGAAGGCGTCTTAAGTTATCACCTAGAATTTGTGGACCTTTTGAAATTTTGGCCAAGAAAGGACTAGTGGCTTATGAACTAGCATTACCTGTGCACGTAAGAGTTCATAATTTTTTTCATGCATCTTTAATAAAGAAATATGTTTATGACACTAAGCATGTCATTGATTGGTCATTATTACAAGTGGAACCTGAGCGGGAATTTTCCCCTAAGCCTTTGCATATATTAGACAAGAGAGAAGTGCAACTTTAGAAGCACACTCTAGTCCAATTGAAAGTCCATTGGAAGCACTTTGAGGTAGATGAGGCTACCTAGGAGAATAAGGCCACCATGAGAAAGGCTTACCCCTCCTTGTTTCATGATATCATTCGGAGTCCCTAGAACACCAGGGACGGTGTTGTACTAAGTGGGGAGGGATGTAATGTCCCAAATTTTGGACCCACCATTTATAGGCATGAGCGTATTAACCATGATGATTATATTGATGTTTTATTTTATATTGGGTCAAAGACCCCACTTCTTATGAACATGATGATTTGTTTTCTATATTGGGCGTAAGCCAATTGTTGATGATATATAGGTATATATATGTTTTGTGTTGGGCATGGACCCTGAAGCACATGATTGATGAAATGTTTTTGTTGTGCGTGGACCCTGAAGCAGATATCAATGAGATGTTTTGTGTTGAGCAAAAGGCTCTGGAGCACATGAGTAATTACATTTGTGTTGAGCATAAAGCTCTGGAACACATGAAAATATAATTTAGAAATGTTGGGCATAAGATCTAGAGCATTCCATGTTGGTGTTGAGCATAAACTCTGGAGCATCGGATATTTAGCCATTGTATCCCTAGGTGTATCATACAAGTACATCCTGGTACATCCTAGCACATCCTGTAATTTCACTATGTTTGTAACTCCTTGTTATAAGCATTGAGTATGGGCTCTGGTAAGCGCCAGGGGTTACTGAAAAGATTAAAATCACCTCCAAGTGAAAACGACTCGAGGAATAATGTTGATCTCATTATACTTATTTTTAAGTGATTTAATGAAATTTTAAATTTCTTTATTCTCATCAAGTACTGAAGAACCACCACGTTATACGAGGGAAATCCAACATGCAAGGATTTTTAGAGTTGCCTAGCTTAGTAGACTTGAGCCATCTATCTACTTGACCTTCACAAATGAAGTGTCGTTAAGTCTAAGAGATCATGACACATGATGCCCTAAGACAAGTGTTAACAAGTATTTTAATAGTATGTATTTTATACATAGTATGTATAAAGAATTAATTGTGATTAATTATATAATTGAATAAAGAAAGAAGAGAAAAATCCACCAATTATTATTTATTATTAAAGGATTAATAAATAGTGAAATATCTATGAAAGACTAACTAGGAACTAGTTAAAAGTTGCTAGGTTAAGAATTGAAAATTATTCGAGTAAATTAAAAAGGATTAAATCAAGAAATCAAGGATTTCTTGATTTAATTTCCCCTTTGAATAAAAAGTCTACCTATAAAGACTCAATCGAAGCAAAGGTTTGGGGGTTCTAATTTTTATCTAGGAGAATTATTATTCTGCATGTTCTGCTCTCAAGTGTTTTCTTGGAGAACTTTTCCTGCAAGGAAAAGAGGATTGACTTAGAATTCATTACCAATTAGGAAACCCTACCTTAGGAGCTCTAAGCTACTTGCATGTTGGAGTCCAGCTCGGCGGGATCCATATTATAACCAAGAACGGTTCTGGGTCATGGTTGGGAGGAACGTGGTAGTTCCCAAGTGATTTGGTCATCAAATAGAGGTCAAATCTGCATTGAATTGTTAATACTAGTTAAGTAAGTGTGCAGGTGCAACCATAGACAAAGCTTCAATTTCATGTATGAAACCCTTGAAGTCCTATTCTAGTTATTTCCAAATTTCCATTACTGTTTATGATTAAGTAAGGACTGAAATGAAATTTCTAACCCTAATGGTTATGCTTTATGGTTATCAATCTGCTAGGGTTGTATATGCAATTTACTAATCATAGGATGGAGAAATCTTATTATATGTTGTACTGGGGTTTGTACTTTGAGTGAATTTCTTTAATTATCTCCATGTTTAGTTTATGTGCACCATAGCTAGTTTTGCTATCAGTTAGCCTATTCTACAGGTGGCATTACTTTGCTAGCATATTTCATTTGTCAGTAGAGGGTTGTTTTTAATTCAATGTTAGTTCGAAAGTACGGGTTGAATATATATA
>LPNX010895356.1:5938-21757 GCA_001517045.1 Pseudotsuga menziesii
TGTATTAGCAAGAGAACAGGCCTAAGGGAAGAAATACCCCTTGTGAAATCCTGTAACAAGGAAATCAGGAGCTGGGGCAAGCCTAGGTAAGGGAGGGAATAAGTCTATGAGTCTATCTTTGACACATGTATTGTTATTTGTGAATGTGTAATGTTTATTGATTCTAATTTCCATTGAATCTTTGTAAATGTTCTAGTTTCTAATTTTTTTTGGATCTATACGTCTATATGTTTAATATATATACACACACACATGTAAATTTTTCTCATTCCCCCTACTCAGTTTCAACCACCATTTTCATCATTGTTTAATGCTCAACCCAATTTACTCTCAACGGAAAATTAAGTCATTTCTCATAGACAATTTATGACTGAAACACAAGAAGAATTTTTACAACTTTAATGAGCAGCAATTAAAAACACAGTCACACAAAAAATTTAGACTCAGAAATTTTTGGTCAAATGACCTATGCAGAACCCCAACCTCTGGGGAAAACTTGTGAGAGAAATTCTTTATTAAATTTTTCAACAGTACAACAGAAAGCAAAATTTTCAGTCACAACTTATCTCAACCAGAAGATTAAATATTAGCCTCGAAATTTGTGCCCACTTCAGAAATTCAAACTCAAAATTTTCAGCCTGCAAACCTCTTTGAAATTCGTGCTACTACAGGGTTGTATGGATGTTGTACGGTCTGACAGTACGGCCTGCTGCCTCGAAATTCGTGCCCTTCTTTGACTGAAAAGGTACAGTACGAATAGTACCGTACGGTTGCAATTAATGTTCTTAAATGTTGCCTTGAAATTCATGCCCACTGAACTGCTGTGCATTCACCTCGAAATTTGTGCTAGGGAAAAAATATTTCAGCTCCGTTTTCTCTCAAAAATTCTACTCTCTTTTAGAAAAATTAACTAATGCCTCTTCACGTGGAAAATTGCCTTTTAGGTAAAAATGGGTGGGTGAGTGAAAGGTCATCTAATCCAAGGGCAGAGATTGGATTAGATGAGTGGTTGTGATAAAATCACTTTTCTCCAAAAATTAAAATTTAATTCTCTCACTTTAAATTTTTACTTAAAGTATACTTTAATCACTAAAGTGCATTTAATGCTCATTGTTGCCGCCTAAAACACACTTGGACATGGGTAAGTCCCAACCGCTGTGTGTGTTCTTGACGGCAACTTTCGTGTTGAGAACCCATTGTCACCTCGGTTTTAAACTCCTCCGTTTAGACCACAACTCCTAAAGACCAAGGGGGGTAGTCCCTATTTACTAAGTTCTTTTCTTTTGAAGAATTTGTTTGGGAGTTGTAAATTACAAAAAATGACAATCAGGGTGCAGTGATGTGAATATTTCAATGTCAAGCAAACACTTTAACAATCAACCAATAATGTATGCAAGAGAGAAACAATCAAATAATCAAAATGACCAATGCCGTTTCTACTCGGGCTATGGAGTCACAATAATCAACTTTAAATAATTTTCCTAAAGCATCGACTCATTTACTCTAACAAATATACAAGACCATGATGACTTCCAATAAATGAGTAAGTTAAAATTAAGTGATTGCGAAGTAGAGAAATGCAAATGATTGTAACAATGTTATACCAGTGGTCCTGTAAGTTTTAGTAAATTTTATGTCTCTCTTTGACTTAGGGAATTAAAGTGTTTGTTGCAAAGAAATGAACTATTCTAGATCTCTACCCCAAGAGACTATCTCCTTCGATTAGAGAGAGGATGCCGGGTGCTCAACATGAGAACACAAGGTTCCCACCTAGCTCCACGGGTCAAACTCGAAACTTGTTGGGTGCTCAACTGGAGGACACAAAGTGCCACGAAGCCCCCTACGGCCTCTACCCCACTAGCTCCACAGGTCAAGCCTCTTTTTCTCCTTTCTAATGAAGATACTTATTTGGGTGCTTATTAAACTAGCCAACACAAATCTTCTCCCTTTCTTGTCACCTAGGGTCAGATCAACCGACAAGGGGAGTGAATACGGGCGAAGATTGGGGTAGGGTTTATTTTAAACGAAATGAAGAACTTAACAATTATTAACAATGCAAGCCAACACGATATTGCAAGGATGGCATAGCCGAATCACTTGCAAGGTGTGGGTAAATAAAAATGAAAGAAAGAAAGATACAAACCCACACGATTTCACAAGGATGGCAAAGCCGAATCACTTGCAAGGTGTGGGCAAATGAAAATAACAAAACAAAAAAGAACACTAGCCGTCACGACTTTGCAAGGATGGCATGGCCAAATCACTTGCAAGGCGTGGGCAAAAATAAAGAAGAAAATAAAAACAAAATGAATCTCTAACTAATCTAAAACCCACGCCAATCAACAATTGCTCATGCAAAGGTGGGCAAGCCCACTTATATTGCTAGTAATGGATGGCAAATAGATGAGACTTGATTTAACGGAAAATCCAAAGCAAGAAATCGAGTCCAAGAGACTCTCTTGGACATGTTACAAAGGCTGAAATTTCAGCGTAAAGAAAGAGGTATAAAGAGTGAAAAAAATCGTGTTTTTTCCCTTTCTTGAGATGTCCTTGAAGCTCTTCCTTTGGGGTGGCCTTAAAACTCTTCTATGGCTGAAATTTGACAGAGTTTTGCCTTGTTTTGTCACTAATCTGCTAAAAAACAGCAAACAGAAAATGATAAAATGTGCCCAAAATCACTTTGGGGAAGTTAGTATGTTAGTGCAGTATATATACAAAATTTGTACAAAGTTTCTAGATGAATAATTTTGAAAGAACTTGAGTTATATAAGAGTTAAAATCAGATTTAAAATATTCAACAAACTAAAATTAAAATGCAGAAATTTGTATGTAAAGAAAGAGAAAATTGGTCCTTTGTTCTTCAAGAAGTGAAGCAATGGGGCATCCAACCGAGGAATCCCACTCTTCAATCCAAATAACCTGCAACTTATACGATTTTCACTACACAACTACTAGAAGGCGAGAATCAAATAATGAGCAAAGAAATCATAAACTTCAAACTAGAAAATATATGAAGTTCTTTACTACAAGAATGAAAAGTCACAAAATTTATGGAATACAAATACCATAAATCTTACCAAAGCAAATTAGTATGCTTCCTTGGCAACCAAACTTGTGTAGCTTTTTAAGCATGGAAGTAAATCATCAATGAGAACAATGGACAAAAGATTCCTCCAAAGATTTTGATTACTAAAGCCAAATGGCTGAAAATTACAATGGCCCAAGCAAGAGCAAGGGCAAGAGAGCAAGAGAAAGAATGAGAGCACGAGCAAGAGAGTGGGTGTGAGTGTGTAACCCAAGTGAGGAGGGGAAGCCTCCTTAAATAGGAAAAATGAAAGAGAGAGGCTATTTGCATGCTAGATAAGTGTCACAAGGGAGAGAGGAGGGCCCAAGAGAGGGGCGCGAATTTGCTCAAGGAGGGCAAAACCATGGTTTGGGATCTCAAATATGGGGAGAGAAACCCCCAATTTAATGCTTCTAACCTTATTGCTATGTTAAATGGGGAGGAAACCACCATAGTGGGGTCCCTTCCATTGACTTTAGCTCACCCAACCAATCAAAGAGAGAAGGGGGCACCCCCCTAGAGTCAGCAACTCAAAACTTGTTATATGCTTGCTTGGGGGGCCAAGTAAACGTTCTAATGTTTATATTAAGTTCCTAAGACAAATTTAAGACCCAAAGCCCCCTTTGGGTCTTAAATTTGTCTTAGAAACTTAATATAAACATTAGAACGTTTACTTGGCCACCCCAAGTGACTATAGTTACTTTTCCAAAATTTGGCTCTCTAATTAAATGCCAAATTTCCTGATTTCCATGACTGACCTGAGAAAAACTGACCAAACCCATAGTAATACTTGTCTGAATGACTTCAAACTTGGCCCAAGGGCGTAGGGGGTATCATGCCATTTGTCTTGAGTACCCATACCCCTATACACCATTAAAAAGGACCAAGTAACCCTCTTTTACATTACAACAAATTGTCCTGAGTGACAATTTTTAATGACAAAAAATTAAAAAAACCTATGCAAAACTTAATGAAATTCCTCAAGACTCTGGATAATGTCTAGCATGGTAATATAGAACATTCCTAGGCCCCAATCAACCCATGGACTCAATCACTAGAACACCTTTCACCACTTTGGAGGTAATTTTGAGTGAAAAACTCAATTAATTAAAATGTCTAAAAATAAATTTTAATTATCCAAGTGAAAACACACTCGATGAAAGGACTTCCCTAATGACTAAGTCTTAGGCGATTAAGTTACAAAAAAATAGACATTCGTGCTGACATATCCTTACAAAATCCCCCGTGAGGGTGCGGGAATTTCAGAGAAAAGAAGAAAAGAAGAGTTGCCTTGCTTGATATAATCATTAAGTACCTCATTCTCATCTTTAAGGCACATCTAACATGTGCATGGTACATCGTTGTCCACCTAGTTGGTTTTGGTGGTCAACACTCATCTCAAGTCATTAATATAAAGTCGATGTGACATGAGTCACAAGGGGGAACAACTTCCAAGGTATAAAACATCAACAACACACACACACACAGTGTGTCCTCCATGTCTTGTTTCCGGGGGGCTTTGTGTCCATGTCGGATACTGGTATTCCCTTGTTCTTCGTGTCACATGTCATGTGTCCTTGTGTCAGGTGGCTTAAGTCATATCATATACTAGGGTAGCTTATTTTTGCGTTATATTTAGTGTTATGATGTTATTTTTCATGTCTACACTAAATGCAATTTTTTTTCATGAAAATCTATGTTTTTTGTATTTTTCTGTTCCATGATGTACTGATTTATCTTTAAGTAAAATATGTAGCGTTTCAATATTTTTCTTCTTCCATTTTGTCATGTATTCTGTGATATGTCTCCATCGTAGTGATTTGGTCAAGTATTATGGTGATCAAGTTCACATCAGCTTAGTAATATATTACTTGATGAAATAATATCTGTAAATTTCTTTGACAAGGAATCCTTGCATCCTAAACTTAAAGGTGATTTGAATTTTTTGTGGCAATTCAACATCTTAAGCCATGTTTGTTGAATTGGAATTTCAACTCCTAAACATTCATATTTATTGTTTTCAACACTACCAATAGTAAAGCACGCTCTATTGCATCCATGCATCAATCGAAGTGCTACGTATGCAGCTGTATTAGATTTGTTATCATTAAGTTTTTCTAAACCATTGAATTCTGAACGTTTAACTATCATTTTCATGACTTTATTCCCGATACATGGCTCTAACTTGGTATGTCAACAATTTGTGAATGATGTTTGGATGTCACGAGAAGTGTTATTACTGGATCTGAAGGTGGATATAGACGGAGAAAGAGCACTCCAGTTCTGTGCTTGAGTGTAATGATCATGACCACCAGGAGCAACAATTCTAACGCTATCAACATGAAAGAAAACATGACACCACATGTTTGAGTTCCGCCCCTTGCTGTTGTTGATAAAGATACGAAATAGCTGATGAAAGGCCTAGGGCCTGCAACCAAAGTTAAACAGCGAAAACAACCAATACAAACAAAATTGTAGAGAAGAGAAAGGAATTCGAAGCAATATTTATTTTAGACTCAAATATTGTATTGGAGAGATCTTAGTCTCTCGACCCGAATTCAGTCTTCAAAGAAGAACAACCCTTTTATCCCTTCTTTGAATTGAACCACAACCCAATCACGAATGGTTCTCAGAGGAACCCAAGATGAACTCCTATTCATTCTCAGAAATTACATTATAGCGAGTCAGGGGAATTGGAATTGTTGAAACCGCTCTAACTGCCAAAAATTTGAACCATCCATTTACCCAATTGATTGATGTTCAGATTGAATCACTTCCTTGAACCACGAATTTGAAATTCATAGTTATTTGTCGACGTTGCTGGAAGGCTAGATGTCACTTTGTAACTAGTTTTATCATTTATGAATCTCATACGCAAAACATTGAAAATCTTCCTGGGTTTTCGTTACTTTTGTCCCTGAATTCCTTTGTCCGTAATTGTTCTGAACAAACTTCATTTTTTTTCTATTCCAAACTACTTATTGGCCTTCCTTTTTTGAATTTCTTCATTACTTTTTATACCAAATTCTTTTTGTTCCCACGTTAATCAAATTCGCGAGCTTAAAAGAGGTGCTACCAAGTTGGGCAATCAAATTCGCGAGTTTAAAAGAGGTGCCACCAAGTTGGGCTTTCGTATATTGGGGCACTTTTTTATACGAATGTACAAACGTTTGTATTTGTTCTTTCCGAAACTAAGTTCCGAAGTAAATGTTATGGGAGCTTTACAAATGAACCCTTTGAGGAGTTAAAATGTCCCATTACCCTTTGACCATGGGAAGTATAATTATAAAACGAGTTGGGTAGAGGTTGGTCCGTCCAAGTGTTGGGCTTTGTTCATTCAAAGAACAACATTTGGAATCCCCTCGTTCCTTAGCTCTCCATGGTTTCGACATCAAAATTTTTGGCTATGAAAGATTAATGAATGGAGTTCTTCTCTTCGTTTTCTTTTGACCTATATTCTTGCAATTCGACATGTGGGTCGTAGAATAACGTAAATAACATAGAAGCTTTCGTCTCTAGATCCTTCTGGAACTGCCATATTCAAAATCCATCTAGGGGAGACGTCGTTTATGGGGAAAGAACACAGACATACTATTAGAAAGAAGTCGAGTGGGGACCCAATGTTTCTACCAGTAGAAGTAAAATTGTTCATCAACAGCAACAGGAATAGGTGTCTCTTTCCTTGCATGCAGGTGGGGTCAGGAAGGCAAAGCTTTGTCACTTTGTGAACTACATCTGCCCCACATTCAAGTCAAGTTTTTAGCCCTGCCCCATAGTTTGTGTTTTCTTTTTCCCTACGACAATGGAAACACAGTCAACAACTTACATAAAAAATGAGCAAGGATTACCTGCCTCTATTGAAACAAACCATTTAGGTCAAGTGAAAATCACATCTTCAAGCAACACAGGGAAGTGGGTTGGGTTAATGCCTAATAGTTTCGGGGTATTTTAAAACGTAGAGCAACTCGTTTAAAATGGGAGCAGGCAAGGAAAAAAAAGTCTTAACGAGAAAGCATCTTGGCTTTGCATAAGAAACAAACGCCCCTCTTTCATAAAGGGGGTGACAACAGAGCCAAAGGCAACACGGATTATACCTTATATACTCCTTCATCTACCCCTCTTACTTGATCACTTGATCTATATGTGCGAGAGTTACTAAATGTCAAGAGGAGATTAGAGGCCAAAGAACATGAGAGAGACCTTAGAATCCATATATTAATAGCAGAAAATCAGGGTTTAGCATAAAGCAACAAGGTTTTAAAAGATCAAGTGTCTCTGTTGCAAGAAACTCTCTCGGTAGGAAAGGTGGAATGGAAAAAGATGAAGGATGCTTGGCAAAGCATGAAAGATGATGCAAGGGAAAGCAGTGGTGGGATGAACTCTAACACATCAAAGGAGGAGGGGAAAGCAGTTGCACAAACAAACAATCGGGGAGTGAAAGAAAGGGAGGAAGAGAAAGGAAGGTCCATGGAATAAACATGGGCACAAGTTGTTAGCAAGTCTTCCATTAACTTAGGAGAGGCAAACATCCAGGTGAACACCATGCAGGATAATGAAATCAGAGAACGACAAGTTAGACCAGCAAACATAATTATTAAAGGAGTGAGAGATTATGGAGAAAATGAAGGTACGCTCGATCTTGCAAGGCACTTTTTGAGAGACAAGATGCTTTGGCAAGTTCGAATTTGTCAAGAGTGGAGGGTGGGAAAGCCCAGTGATGAGAGAGCTTGACCCATAAAAGTCACAATGTCAAGTACACGTGACAAGCAAATCTTGCTAAGCAATAAGCAACTCTTAAGGGCTCTCGCTTTTTTCTAGAAGAAGATTTAACTATTAGGCAGCAAAAGGAAAGAAGGGAAGAGATGCCAAAGGTTAGAGCACCAAGAGATGAGGGCAAAAGGGCACGGTTGTACAAAGGCAAAACGGTTATTGCCTTTTTTGGCCCTCCTAAAACAAAACAACAAGGCGGTAATCAAGAAAGGTCAACAAATTCCTTAGCAGAAAAATACGAAACAAAGACAGTATGGGCAAATAGGGGTGAGGACTCGACTTTGAGTCTGGTACACCAAAACAAATAGCAGTCAAACTCTACTCAGGTTTCCTTAAGTTTAGTTTGTTGGAACTATAGACGCTATCCTTGGAGGCAGGGACCTGGGTTAGGGCCTATTGCGGAAGATAGAGACATAATTTGTCTAGTGGAAATGCATCAGCATGGAGGGTGTACAACACCTTTATTGCATCAGCATGGAGGGTGTACAACACCTTTATTTGAAGGGTATTTGATGATGTTAGTGTGGAACAAGGCAATAGAGAACGACAAGGGACACGGGGGTATCATGGTCTTAGTAAGGGAAAAAAAGGACGTCTCATTCAGTTAGAAAAGGAAGACTCAAAAAAAAATTCATTTGGTTTAAAATATTGGAAAATGGAAACATCATCATAATTGCAGCATGTTATTTTGCCCCACAAGTTTCAAAAGCTTACAAAGGCGGGGGGGCTTAACCACAAAGATCCCTTTGCAACCCTAGAAAACAACATTGCAGCGTATTCCCAACTAAGTGAAGTCCTTCTAGTGGGTGACTTCAATGCTAAAACTGCAAATGAACATGCTAGTATCCTCCGTGGTAAGGAAGACTGCAATCCTATTTGGCTCACAGAAGAGAGTAATCATCAGTGGCCAAGATTTTTAGAGTACAACAAAAGCTGCAATCTTTTTGGGGAGCAACTGCTTACTCTATGTGGAACTTTTGACTTAGTCGTCTGCAATGGTTTGGACAGATGGGCGAATTTGGGAAATTTCACATGCAACACTTACAATGGCGCAAGTGTGGTGGATTATGCAATTTGCTCACATGGCATGTGTGAGAAAATGGAGGAACTTTGGGTTGGGGATCAGATCTGGTATCTGAAATCTGATCACAAACCAATATATCTAAAATTCTCTTGGACCAAAAAGCAGTAGGTTGATATAAAAACTCAGTGCATTAAGCAATCACCCCAAAAGGGTAGGATTCTTTTGACACAAAAAAACCGTAATACCTTCAAGATAACATTAGAGAGGATTTTTAAGGAGAAAACTCAATCCCAGGGCCTTCATAGCCACGAGCCAACAAATCTAATTCAAAGAGCAATTTCAGAATGCAAAAGATCAAAAAATAAGACATCTGAAACAAATTGCTTCCCGGTTAATGCTTGGTTTGATGAGGAATGCAAAAAAGCAAGGAGAACTTTGAAAGAATCAAATCAGAAAGAAATTAACTTCAAAGCCTACAAGCAGATTTTAAGAAAGAAAAAAACTGATTTCATGATTTCTCAAAGGGAATAACTAATCTTCCTTTGGAAAAACAACCCCAAGTTATTTTGGAAGGAACTTCAAACCAGAAAGAAGCAAATTGAAAACAATATCACAGCTTATCAATGGCTTGAATATGCAAAACAACTTTATGAGCAAGATCCCAAGGATGACCCCTCCCCTTCCCTTGGTCAACATCGCTACTAAGCTTTTCACCGTGCAAGAGGTCGAGGTGGGTATTAAGAAGTTGGGTGTTGGAAAAGCAAAGGATTTAGTTGAACTCCAAGCAGAGTATCTAAAGTGGGGTTCGAAAACTCTTGCGCCTCATATCACGAGAATTTTCAAAAACATCATTCAGCAGGGCTTCCCTACAGATTGGACAACTAGCCTAGCAATACCTCTTTTCAAGAGTGGCAATGTCAATAATCCCTCCAACTACAGGACCATAATGATAAATCCCTTGTTTGTAAAGCTATTCAGAAGTATGCTAGAAAACAGAATTAGCAAGCGGGCGAAAGAAAGAGGCAAGCGTGCTAAAGGACAAGCAAGTTTCAAACCCAAACACTCCACGGTTGATCACGGTATAACGTTAAGACACATAATTGAGGAAGTGTGGGAGAAAAAAGAGGAAGCCTTTTGTTGCTTTGTCGATTTCAAAAAAGCCTTTGACACAGTCCCTAGGGATAAGCTCTGGCACAGAATGGAAGAACTTGTGGTTCCTATACATCTTGGAGCAGTTGTCCATAGATTATACGAGGAGGTTAAAGTCAAAATCAGAACGTCAGCTGGTATCTCTGAAAGGTTCAGGAGTGATATTGGGGTCAAGCAGGGGTGCCCATTGTCCCCTACCCTGTTTGGCTTATATATTGACAAACTTGAAGAGTGGTTAAACCTACAGGACGGGGAAGGTGCTCTTCTGGGCGAGTTTGTGATAAGGCTTCTTTTGTATGCAGAGAACCTTATTTTGGTTGCTAAATCTGCTCTTGGCTTTCAATAGCACTTATTTTCCCTTGAGCACTTTTGTAGAGCTGTGGGGATGCAAGTTAATACTAGCAAGACAAAAGTAGTAGTCTTCTCTAGAAAGAGAAAACATAACCAATATAAGTTCTACTTTGAAGGAAACACTCTTGAAGAAGTGGTAGATTACAAATATCTTGGGATTGACTTCAACAAAAATTTAAGTTGGGAAGGTTGCAGAAAGAAAAGAACTTTGGTAGGTTGGAAAGCATTGTTCGCCTTTCAAAATAGATGCAGAGAAGCAGAGCTATGGGATTGGAAGACTACGCAAACTCTTTTTGGGCTGTTAGTGATCCTGGTTGTTCTCTATGGGTGTGAAGTGTGGGCCAGCAATACCTCTGACTTACAGTGGCAGCAAATTGAGAAGATTAAAAAATGCTTGATTATCAACAAGTTCAAAATTAAAAGCTCAATCCCCTATGATATTATGCTTAGTGAAGTGGGGGCAGCTCCCATTGAAGCAATTGCTATGGTGCGACTCATAAGATATCTAAAAACGATTAAGCAAATGGAAGATGACAGATGGCCTCAGGTGGTCTTCAATGACATATTATGCAAAAGAAAGAAGACTTGGATGCAGCAAAACAGCAAATGGCTTAGTAAATGGGATATTTACCTGAACACATGTCCTACAAACAGTAAAGAGATAAAGGCCTTTGTTATCGACAAGTTCCACAAGCAAATTTGGGGCAAAGGGATAGGGAGAAAGAAAAAGTACTATATTGAAGAGTTTAATCCCACCTACAGCCATCATCAAAAGGATTATATAGGGGCTAATATATCATGGAGGGCCAAAATGCTTATTGCTCAAATAAGAACCAATTCCCACCAACTGCGTTGTGAAACAGGACGCTGGAAAAGACCAAAGGAAGCTTGGGAAGAAAGAGTGTGTACTTTTTGCAACTCTGGAAAAGTGGAAACAGAAAAGCATTTCATTTTAGAGTGCGAGGCCTTCAAGGACAGCAGGGACAGTAATGTGAATATCTTGACAACTAGTTCTTGGGTTAATTTATTCAATGAAGGGACCGTGGTGAAATTAGGGGAGCTCATCATCAAGCTGAACAGGAAAAGGGTGGAAATGCAAAAATCAGCGGGCAAGACAGTCTGTCCCATAGGCTATTTTAGCCTCGCGGACCTTAAAAATAATTTCTTTCTTTCTTTCTATACTTTTATAAAACTTAAAAGTTTCACTTCTAGGTGAAGTTTAGAATCATTCGAACAGCGATTCCTTCTTTAGAAGTCTAAACTCCACCCTTCGTTACTGTGAGGCCTGAAAACCTTTCCAATTTCGAGTGAAAATAAATTAAACAACAGCGCCCCATAAAGCCTTCAGATCAGCACTTTGTTTCCATTAGAATTCGCGAAATCGTGCCCACGTCACTGACTCGGTGAATGCTTTGCTACTGGGGATGTTTTAGGTCTTGCTATTTCTAATAAGGGGTGTCGCTGCTGTTGCTGATTGTAGAAAAGTCCTTGCCTTCTGTGTGGAGAGAGATTGCTATTTTTAGTGAAGGAAAGCACTGTTTGTGATAGAGAGGTTTAACGAATATAATATGCGTATCCGTTGTTCTATTTGCAGCATGTGAGGTGCTGTTTCATCCAGATATAATCAGCTAGAGGGATTTGTTCTTAGCTGTTATGTTTGCATGTAAACAGCATCCCTAAAATCGTATTTTATGCTATATCTGGTTCGGATTGGGTGCTTTATTGCTGAGCTGGGTGCTCTATTTGAGACCACTTCATCAGTTATATATTAGATGGAATCATGCGCTCCACTTACGGATAGATTAGGTGCTTTTCTGAAGCTTGTTTTCGATTTGCTTTTGTGCCACTTTGATTTGGAAAGGGGCACATTCCATGAAGCTGTTATGAAGTTATTCATGGCAGCCTTTTGTGGTGTTTTTGCTGCTTTTCTTGGTGAATCATTTTTTTAAAGGATGAGAGTGTTACTTTTACGTAGTTATTTTGGGCTTTGCTTCTGTGGCTACAACTTGCTCATCAGGTAGAAAAAAAGTGTTGCTACTGCTTTTGTTAGAATATATGTTGTTGCTGTTCTGGAAAAGATAATGGTGCTTTGCCAGTGCTTCAAAGAGTCTCAGTCTGTCACATGCTTTTCTTATCTCTCTGTGATAAATTCAAACTTTTGTCCAACTTAATAATATGCTCTTTGAGCCAAACCTAGCACGGCTTTTTTGCTATTTCCAAGTGAAGAGGGGTGCTGCCTTTCTTCTTAGATTTGGAACGTGATATTCCGGGAAAGGTGAGTATTGCTTTTTGCAGAAATATGCAGCATTATCAAGTCATAAGTAGAGGAGCCGAATTAGAATTCAAGTATTAGTGTCTTCCCTCAAGCTATCTTCTACTCCCCTTGTTCTACCTTCTTCCAGTCTGAGATCTTCATTTTAGCAGCAGTTACCAAGCACTCTTATTTACAGTACTGGTGTCAAGCAGTGATCAAATCCTCTTCCACTCCTATGAACAGATCTGATATTTTACTTCTTCCAGCTGAATAAAATTTGTTTGCTCCATCAATAATTGATGTTTGATTGTTAAGACTACATGTATTCATGGCTCTTTCCGTTGTTTGGATGAAACTTTAGGCTCTTGAATGAGTGAACTTAGTTAAGTTACTTTTCTGATTTTCTTCCATTTACTCCATTACCCTTGGATTAACACACCGACCATATTCTTTAAATTGATAAATTTCATTATTTTGGTTCTGTATTTGTCACGGCTCTTTTCGTTGTTTCTCTTGAATGAATGAACATAGTTAAGTTACTTTGCTGATGTTCTTCCATTTACTCCATCACCTTTTGATTAAAACACCGACACCATACTTTAAATTGATAAATCTCTTTAATTTGCGTCTGTATTTATCATATCCTTTCCTGGATTTTGAGAATTCACACTCAAATTAGTGAGATACCCTTGATGATTTGAGTTGACTGATAGCGGTTACGAATAATTTATTGCAGATTTTCAGTGTTGAACAATGAAGATATTCTTAGGGATACCCCCTGGAGTTAGCATACTAACTCCGAAGCAAGAGGCACAACAAGATTCATTGCATGTTTGTGAGGTTTTGAAATCCTCATATCTGACCATGACCTCTATATCTTTTCTGCAAAGGTATCCAGATTTTTCAGTATGGGATACATTCTCCAATTTGTTCGATTTTGATTTGAAACAATAGTTGCTTCACTTTTATCTGACTAAGTTCTCAACCTCTGGCTTGACTCTAACAGGACTGTGTATATGTTTGAGGCAGAATTTTCCAAAGATTCTGGTGTATCCCAAAACCCCATAATTCAAGATGAGATAGATTATTACTCTTTGGCACTGTCTCAGGAACAAATGAAGAATCTGGTACAAATGATACAGACTTCTCAGAGCATGTTTCAAATGAATCTACCTCTTGTGCTTACCTTAACCTTCTGAAGTCTGAATTGTGCCATGCAAAATTTTGCCATTCCCCTATGAGTTTTTATATATTTGGAGGAGGTATTTACGATTTCTCTTATTAGGAGATATTTAATATCAATCTTACAATGCTAGGAAACAGGACACCCTGAACTAAGGGCCATGCCTGTATCCTACCTATTGGACCTACATGCAAGGACACATCCTAAAACAGGACATTTTTCAAACACGTGTCGGACACATACCCTAGACGTGTCCCACTCTGAAAAGCCTTTTTCCGTTGTGTTTTCTCACTTTTAGCTGTAGGGAATAAGCTCTAACATTCTCTCGTTGTGCAGGTGAAGGGTAATTCAAGATTTGAAGGGATTCTAAGTGTTTTGCAAATGTTCTAGTTTCTAAAAAAATTACATTTGTATGCCAATATTTCATTTTTGTATTTGTAATTTTATTTTAATATATATATATATATATATATATATATATATATATATATATAAAACCTGTCCCCATGTCCTGTTTCTGGGGTTGACATGTCCTCTGTCAGATACTTGTTCTTTTTTGTCCTCGTCTATGCTGCCTAGATTGATGAGTCTTGAGATTGGTGTGATACCTTTCTTTGAAGAAGATTTGTTTATTGTACCCTTGATGTTCCATGGATGGTGGAGGTCTTGGTGCTTGTGTTGATGCAAGAGTTGAAGACCTAGGCTTTAGGACTCAAGCCGTAGGCTGGACGTTAAGGCTAACGCGAGACTTGTCTTGTAGTTGTAGCCATGTATATGTGTGATGCAGGTTGTCTAGGGCTTGGAAGACCTGAGGAAGACAAGAGCACTAGTGTAGAGAGCTTGTTTAAGAGGAGCTTGGTGAAAGGCAAAGGACTTGTCGTAGTGTATGCTAGCTTGTTGAGAATTTTTGGTGGAGTGACCAACTTTTGTTGGGACTCTGGGAGTGATTCCTAGTTAGGAGGAGTTGGTGGCTAGTGTTTTCTTATCGTTTCTCTAGCCATGGTTTTGAGAGCTTTGTGATAAGCTGTAGTGTGTACCTGAATCCATCTTTTATTTATGTATATATGAAGTGTTCCAGATTTCCAAACATTCTGTACTTGCAAATTTGAATTTCAACATAGGTTATCTTCATGATTGAGTAGAATCTAATGCTGGTTATGCATGCTGATTTTAGTTAACATTGAGCTGAATTTGTTAAGGGATTTAACACATATCGAGAAGATTACTGCTGTAATAAGTGTTTTCAATGCAGCTTTATGCTTGGAAAGTGTATCCTAAGCATAGTTACATATATCGTGTCGGCGAATATATCGCCGGGGGTCCGGAATGAAACTTATCGGCAGCAACGGCGAAAATATCGGAAAATATCGGCAAATGTCGTTTCGCATTAAAAAATACAAAAATAAACATTTTTTTTCAATTTTTTTAAACATCTAAAGCAACAACAACATCAAATAAACACATTTCCACATAAATATTAAAATACAACTCATATATAAGATGCATAATATGTCAAATGGTGGATCATGATCATATATCGACTATAAACTGAAAATACTGAAATATGTTCTTGATGGAATGATAGAACATCACATCAAATGATCAAAATAAATGTCTCTCAAGAGATGAATCATCATGAGTCATGACTCATGAGGCATGTAGAATCATAGTGTATAGAGTCTAGACATAGGATACCAACATAGTGTGATAGTATAGTACAATGATAAAAATAGGAATCAAGTCATCGACTCCCTGAGGATGATCCTCTAATCAATCTACCCCTTTTACAGGTCAAGGGCACTGGCTGTGGCACCACTCTTCCTCTAGAAGCAGTAGGTGCCGGTGGTCGTGGAGGTGGTCCAGATGAGCTTGGGGTGGAACTAGAACCTCTAACTGCTCAAGTAGATGCTGTGGATGAGGGGGAGGCGAATGTAAGCTGTCTCACTCTCCTCCCAGTCCCAACTGTATGACTCTGTGGAGGTGGTGGGCCACCTGGAGCTGGTCGGCGCTGCAAATGAGTATCA
>LPNX010895356.1:24016-51168 GCA_001517045.1 Pseudotsuga menziesii
GAGAAATGGTAGGGTGGCCTACCTAAAACCCTATAGGCTATGATTGTAATGGCAAATCTACACCCTACACTAAATCTAAACCTAAACCCTACCTTAAATCTACATTAACCAACAAATCTCAATCAAAATAAAAAATAATGAAAGTTTAAAGTTAAGAATACATCCCTGATTAAATGCTATGGAAACTTGATTGCCCCCTTCCTCTCTTGTAGAAAATCGTCCAAGATCGCCCAAATCGCCAGAGCTCCACTTCCTCCAAGCCAAAACGTCCAAATGAATTGAAAAAACCCGGCCGCGGACTCTTATCGGCGAGTTTTTTAATTTTTTGGCCAGCAGGCCGATATATTCCGTCGACTCACGATAATATCGGAATATATCGGGATTTTTTCAATGTGTCAGAAAATATCGCAATAAATTAGGGCCGATATATCGCCGGGCTCATTAACTCGCGATATATCGCGATGTCGGCAATATATCGCCGATATATGCAACTATGATCCTAAGTGCCAAAACTTCGTGGTATTGAAGTATACTTGTTTGGTATTTTATTTCTTCAGCTACTTGCTGAATTGGGTTGGAGAGAAGTGAGATATTTACTGCTGTAATTTTTTTTTCACATTCAGTCCTTTGTTCTTGTGGGCGCCTATTATTTCTGTTTTCTCCGATGCATCTTTCCATCTTTCCTGAATGGGGTGTTCTCATGTAATTGCTGTGTGGTTTATGAACTTATACATGCTTATTGAGATGGATTTGTTGGATTGTTATATTGATTTTTTCTTGGTATCTGATCTGTTCTCCAAATATGCAGCAGAGTTATTCTTTCTGCAACAGAAATTCTGAACTTTAAATGGTCAAAGTCCAGTTTGCAGTCAAGGACCCAGAACCAAATAAACTATAAAAATTGTGGCCAAGGACAGAATCAAGAGAAGATCCCTGGAAGGAGCTTGGATACCATTGTAAATGAACAACAAGAAAATATTGAACATAAGAAACTTAACGTAAAATTATATATATATAATGAACAAGTGTGTTTTACCTGGAGCCGTTGTAATAGAATACTTATAAGCATTGCCTATTTATTATGAACATGAAGGGTTCTATTTCTTGGTTTATTTAATCAACATAATTATTATTATGATGATGTAATGTTTATTTGTGCATTTTATCGTCATTATATTCTTAATAGTGGTATAAGAGCCGCTCTTGTTATGCAATTGTTGTTGGCGAGTTGATCCCTTGTAATGACCTCTTCTACTTAGGCATTGAGGACCGACCCTCTAACCTATATGATTCCAATAGGTTGGAGCGGGCACTAACAGTCAGGGAATCAGCTGTGGACTGATGCCATATAAGAAGATCTAGGGCATCAATATTATATCATCATTGGGTAGACGGGGGCCACCAGAGCCAAATGCCACCTGCATGCATGACATTTGAGCATTATTTCATGATGCATGCACCCGATTGAGTCTCCATGCACCTGCATGCAAGTCAATTGCAAATTAGAAGTTAAAGTGACCTAATTAGGTCAAAAGTTAGGTTATTTGTAGTTGGAAGTTATAAAAGAAAGGTAAAGTGAATGGAGAAAAACACTGATATGATTATTGATTTGAGGATTTGAATTGGAGAGATCAGCACGCTAAGTTGGGGTTGAGTGCATGCTCAGCTAACTGGTGTATTTCGGCAACGAAATCTATCTACCCTAGTTCATCATCAGGTTGGATCATCCAGATTTAGCGCTACTTCATCATTAGGGTATATTCAACATTTACTTCGTGAGATTGATTATTCATCCTGTTGGAGGGTTCCACCATCATACTGTGGTACCGTGGTCAGAGACATATCTATTCACTTTCTTGTCTAGACTCTACAGAGGGCAGAACTTTTGCATGCTGCTTCTATTCATCTCGAAACACCCTCATTATCCTTCCCTTGGAAGAAGGGCCTCTCAACTTGAGTATCAAGCAAGTTATCAGCAGTGCTCCCTTTCTAGAAGGCGTTTTTCTGCGTGGGCGAATTGAGTTGAGGACACTCACGTTTTGGGCTATTGAGCCACCGTTCCTTCTACATGCCGCTTCCATCATTGCCAGAGGGGTACTATAACCCTATTGCACATCATCCGGATCTTCAGCAGTGGCTTATTTATTATTGAGGAGCATCTACAGCTTTGGAGGAGGGCACATTCACCTGTGGAGGATGATTTGGCTTATCTCCCTATTTCTCCATCATAATCCTTGCATGCGGGGACCATCCTCTTCATCATTAGCAGATCTACATACTGGTATGTACATGCATTAATTTCTCCTATTTTCTAGCATTTCAGTATTATCTAGGGCACAGATCTGCATGCAACTTCATGCATGCAAAGATCAAGGTTTGCTTTCCTATTTTATTGAGGCATAAGCCTACTAGCCATCTACAGTACACACAGAAAAAGAAAAATATTAGTTTGGGATATTATAGTGGTATCAGAGCCATTTTGTCTTGCTAGTTGTGGGCATGCAAAATTGTAAATGAATTCAAAAAACCCATACAACATTACTTACCGGAGATAGAGGTGTAGAGACAGCGATAGAGGAGAAGAGGAGTTAGAGGACATAGAGTTGGGGGATAGAGAGTATCAGTTTGGAAAGGGTAAAGAAACAATGGCCGAGGATGATAAAGCAACTTTCAATAGTCTCATATCAGCCATAAAAGAACTCACTATTGGGCAAAAAGAAATGATGAGTACCTTTAGGCAAATGATAAGGAAAAATGGGCCCACCTCACACAGTCCCTTATTTCTCAATAGTGATAGGGTATCCACTAGCAGTAGTAGGGAGCACTTACATACCAACATGCAGAGCCATCCCCATATATACACCAAGCCTTCCCGACCTACCATGCCTCAATTCTTGGATAGTCCAGCTGTAATGCCTCTAGCACAAGCAAAACCAGAAGAATCCATGAGTGCATATCTGAGAGAGTATAGAGCTTTAGGAGATGACTTCCATTGAACCATGACCTTCACTGACTTCTGCCACTTTAAAAGTAAGAACTCACCTAGAGCTTACAATAGGCCATTCACCCAGAACTATGAGTTACAACGCACCGTAGGGAAACTGACTATCCCTACCTTTGAGGACACTTGGGGTGGCCCAGCTCGGAATTGGGTGCAAAAGTTGGATACATACTTCCAGCTCAACCCCATGATTGAGACAGATGCCATTAAATTGGCTACTTTGCATTTGGATGGAGAAGCACATGAGTGGTGGTACCACGGGTTAGTGACATTGGGTCACAATACCATCACATCATACCCAGATTTTACACAGAGGCTCATTGAGTGGTTTGATCGGAAGAACCCTGAGGTACACTTTAGAGAGTTGGCACAACTCAAGCAGACATGTAGTGTAGATGCATTTATTTCAGAGTTTGAGAGGATAGCAGTCATGGTGACAGATATACCAGAGAGCAGGTTGATTATGTTGTTCACAGAGGCCCTCACTGAATCCTTACGGGGATGGGTCAAGTCCTATAGGCCCACCACCTTAGCAGACGCTATCAGCCGGACCAGAGATTTGTAGGATGCAATACCCAAAAACAGGTTTCCTCCTAGAACCAATTTTCCTATTAAAGATAAAGAGAGGAAACTCTTCCAGAAAGAATGGCTCAAGAAAGAATGGATGGACAATGATACTCGACAGGACCTTAGAAGAAAGAAGTTATGTTTCACTTGCCAGGAATCATGGGTTCCAGGTCACAGATGTTCAGGAAAGGGAAAGGCCTACTACATAGAGGTCTATTTCGATAGTGGGGAGGATGAGGATTATCAAGATCGGGAGTAGGATGAGACACTAGAGACAGTTGATGAGGGACAAGCCTCAAGAGGTACCATTGCTACCATGATAGGGGTTCTTAGATTCCACACTCTTCGGATTAGAGGTACCGTACAGGGCCACAGAGTGGGAGTGCTAATAAATGGTGGGGCATCCCACAACTTTATTGATGTTGCATGGGTTAAAAGGAGAGGCATTCAGACTGAGAGTTTTGATGGGTTTTCAGTAGCTGCAGCAGGTCACACCATGGAGTGTGGTCAGAGGATTCCTAAATTAAAAGTAACACTTGGGAATTATACAGTGATAGAGACATTCTATGTGGTATTCTATGTGATAGATGTACCTAACATGAACGTGGTATTAGGAGTTCAGTGGCTATATTCCATAGGGAAGTATTCCACGAACTACCAGACCATGGAGATGGAGTTCACAGGAGCAGAGGGACAGAAGGTAGTATTGAGGGGGATGAATACCTACCCTCCTACAGCAGTGACATCCCATAGGATGGAGGCAGTACTCCGACATGGAGATATTGAGTGGGCAACAGAGTGTTTGGTTACCTTCAGGAAACCACTAGATCAGGCCACCCAACATCTAGCAGATATAGAGGCCTTACTGTAGGAGCATAAGGCAGTATTCAGAGACTTTCCAGCAGGTCAACCACAAGACAGGGGGTTTGAGCACATTATTGAGTTAGAGGAGGGGACTGAAGCAATTATCACCACTCCTTACAGACATCCTAAGAGGTACAAAGATGAGATAGAGAGTACAATCAAGGAACTACTCAAGCTAGGGTACATCAAACCCAGCTCCAGTCCCTTTGCATCTTCAGTAGTGCTAGTAAAGAAAAAAGATGGAACCTACGAATGTGCATTGATTACAGGGCACTCAACAAGAAGACCATAAAGAATAGGTATCCCATCTCCAAGATTGATGAGTTGATGGATGAACTACAAGGGGCAAAGTACTTTTCCAAGATTGACCTCCGCTCAGGTTACCATCAGATTCGGGTCAGGGAACAGGATGTTCCAAAGACCGCCTTCCATTGCCACTATGGACATTATGAGTTTCTAGTGATGCCATTCGGGCTCACTAATGCACCAGCTACTTTCCAGTCATGCATGAACCATATCTTCAAGGCTCAGTTATGTAAGTATCTTCTGGTATTCTTTGACAACATATTGATATACAGTAGAACTTGGGAAGAACATTTGAAACATTTAGATGAAGTACTTGGCATTCTACAGGAGCAGTCATTATATGCCAAATGTTCAAGTGTGAGTTCGGCATGCAGGAGATGTTATACTTGGGTCATGTGATAGGGGCCAACGGGGTCTAGGTGCACTTAGAGAAGATTCAGGAAATATTGGATTGGCCTACACCTAAAAATGTGACAGAACTGAAGGGCTTTTTGGGCCTTTGCACCTACTACAGGAGGTATGTCAGTGGATTCTCACAGATGACAGCACCTACTACAGGAGGTATTTTGTTGTTGATGCTTTCACAGGTGCTCTTCTTTGATTGATATGGATACCATGTGTGGGATTTTGAATTTTCTCAACGTTTCGAGCTTGATAGCTCATCCCATCATTAGATGATGAGATAAGTTCTCATGGAAGGAAAAAAAAGGAAACAATGTTAATATAAATAGAGGAATGAGTGAATAATACCAGCATAGATCCATCTTAAAAATGATCTACCAAGCGCCGAAAGGGATCAAATCTCTCTAACTGCAAACCCCTTTTTTAGAGTGGAAATGTTGGGGAAATGTGAACGAAATGTTTATGGGTTTAATTTGTAGTCTTATATATGTGGTTCTAAAAATTATTTTAAATCTAAATTGAGCCGACATGTTATTTTTTATAAAGGACATGTGCCAACTCTAGGATGAGCACGAAAGGACTTACACATCTCCCCTTACTGGGCTATAGAATGCGCCTCTTCGACGCAATTAATGGGTCGTCTTTTCTTTGCTCATTATGTTATTGTTATATAATATTGTTGCAATTGTTTTTGATATTATTTATGATGAGGCACCAACATCTGCTCAATATCCATTCATCATCCTTATTCTAGTTAGTAGGGTGTTTCTCGATCTTTGCTGCTTCCCTGACGTTCCTTTTAGTGTAATGATCTATCTTTGCAATGATACTAGCTTTTTTCTAGGTAAATATTATGCATGGAATTATTTGAGTGCTCTGCTAAAACAAATTTCTTTGTGTGGTCATGTAAGATGTCAGTGCTGTGTTCTTTAAGTCTAAGTTGAAAAATCCTTCCCGTTTCACTAATGTAAACCTTTCCAGTCACAAAGAACAGATTAAATATCTTTTTCTTTCATTGGATCTATTGGGTCCTTCACATGGTCTAGTAACTTTCGTAGGGTGCTATAAGGTGAGAAGGCTACTCTTATTTTCTTCTTATTTAAGGTCTTTTCTATTTTATTGGTGGTCGCTTGAATGTATGGTAGCGTGATGGTTTTAGAGACGTCAGTGTTCAGTTTTTACCACTTCTTTACCTCTTTTTCAGAGTAGCAGTTACTTTTAAATACTTTTTTGTTTGCAAGAAATGCTCGTCACTCGAGGCCAGTGCTTTTCCACCATTGGCTAAGATAACCGCAACCCAGGGGCATCTAAGCCGTCAAAGTCACCCGGGGATCGCACCCAGCTTGGGCCACACCAATCCTTATGATGGCTGGAATTTTTGGGTGTCTCCTCCCAACTAACTCACCCCTAAGGGGATTGAACTTGGGTCGCCTTTCTGACGAGACCCACACCTTAACTAAATGAGCTAGCAAGATTTGACAATTACTTTTGAATACTTAAGTGCACAAGCTTTTGTTTAATGTACGCATCATTAGAGATTTGCTTGGCTCTAGTAACTTAGGTGTGACCTATTTTTTGAGCAGGATGGTGGTGAGAATTGGCTTGTAGGTACCTATTAGTGTGAGTCTTTTTCCTGTAGACTTGATGAGAGAGGGAAACATCCCATAATGGAAGCTTCTTGTGTTTTCTACTTTCATGGTAAACTTAATATAGTCAGATTGATTGTTCATGTGCTCAAAGAAGATGTTTAGGTTCTTCCTTTCATGGGTCCAAAATTCCAAATGAAATGAGTGTCATCTAAAAACCTAAACCAGTGTTCCGGTTTTAGAGGTACAGAGTTTATTGCCATTTCTTCAAAAGCCAGTATCATTGCAAAAATAGACCATTACACTAAAAGAAAGGTCAGGGAAGCAGTAGAGATCGAGAAACACCCTGCTAACTTGAATAAGGATGATGGATAGAGATGAAGCAAAACACAAACATTTACAACAATTTTATAAATAACAATAACAATAATAAGAAGAGTTAATATGTCCAAAGAATGTTATTCACTCATTCCTCTATTGATAATAACGTTGCTGCCTCTTTTTCCCTTAGCGAGAATTTATCTTCCGATGATGGGCTGAGCTATCAAACCCAAAACATTGAGAAAATATAAAATCCCACACATGGGATCCATATCAATTAAAATTGCGAGATATATCTGAAAACGTTCTGCATGGTAAGACACTCGTGCTGTCTAAATTGAGCTGATAGCATAAGACTATTTTGTCTATGCAATTTGAGGTGTATTTTAAGATGTTTTCATCCATGAAATACTGCCCACGTGTCTTCATTTGCAGTCGTAAACCATATGCATGAATAGACGCTTGAAACTAGTAAATTTAATGGTACGATGCACGTATAATTCATAATTGTACTAAGAGGAGCAAGGTGCTATATAGCCTCGTATGGGGAAGATGTTGTCATGTAACTCAGTGTTATGTTATAAAAAATAGAAAGTAATTAAAAAAATCATGTCCCCTCATACAATAAAAAAATTAAAACCAAATGAAAAAGTAATTAAAAGTAATTAAAATTAAAATAATTAAAATCCTCATAGATTCATTTACTTTAAGAAATCTACAAATTTGATGTTCATTTCTGCTCTTAAATATTCATGTAAGATAGAACAAATTACACTTCAAGAAATTGGATCCCTCTTGGTGCTTGATGGATCTATGCTGGTTTATAAACTAAAAGTTTAATGGTCACCTTGATTTGTATAGTAGAATTGTAAGTTATACATAAACCACCATCCAAAAATGACACAGTGCATTATACCAGAAATATTCATTGCTGTTCGCTGATGTGAAGTTAATAATAAAGAAAAACAATGAGCTATCTCCTCCCAAAATTGTGTCTAATCACGTCTCTGGGACATGGTGTATTCGTCTTTGTGTCTCTGGGACACGGTGTATTCGTCTTTGCGTCTCTGGGACACGGTGCATCCGTCTTTGCGTCTCTGGGACACGGTGTATTCGTCTTTGAAGTGGATGTTCTTATAGATGATAAGCGACCTCAAGCTAAGAGACAAGAAAATAATGTAAAAGGCGTATCACAACAAGGCCGCTGCCACCAAAATCGTGTTAAAAAGAAATATATTTAAAGACGAATTCCTTTTGCAAGTAATTATAATACATATTGTGGTCATAATAATTGTCTATAAAGTAAGCCATCTCGGTACCTTTATTCGATTGAAACAAAATATCAAAAAGGCCATAAACGTTAATATTTAACAAAGATCCGTTTTTTTAAGCAAAAAGCAACCAAGTAGCAATGCCCTTATGGTCTTAAAAACTTATGGAATTATAGAATTAGAGGGAATTTAGTATGTGTCAATAAATTACATATATTGTCAATATAGATCCATCTTAAAAGAGATCTACCAAGCGTCCAGAGGGATTAAATCTTTGGAGGTGCAAACCCCTTTTTAAAGTGAAAATATTGAGAAAGCCTTTTAATTTATCTAATTTGTGTGGTTTTATATATATGTCGTTGTAAATGTTTCAAATATAATGTGACTCGACATGTTATTTTTTATAATATTTTATTATTTAAAAAAACACGTGTCAACTCTTAAGATGAGCATGGAAGGAGTTATACATCACCCCCTACTGAGCTGTAGCATGCACCTCTTCAGCACAAAAACCCATTTAATTACAAAGTTACATAAATAGAAAATACTTATATAAAAACAAATTTATATGAAATCAAATTTGATTTGAGTTTAGAAAATACTTAAATACATATATAATTAAGTTCTTAAAATTCATAAATTTAATCTATATTCAACCTAAGATTATAAACTATTTGAAAAAAAATTAAAATGAAAAAAAAACAACGTTAATCATATAAAATTGACTATTGAATGGCTACATTCATATATAAATTCTTAACATTATACATATAATTAAATTTGCAAACAAGTCCATTTGATTATAAAAATTACTTATACATATTCAATATCCGTTCACATAACTTAAATAAAATTTATTCTTCAACAATATATTTTTTTTAACAGAATCTGAGAAATTTTGATTGATTAAAAAGGCTGTAGCCCAGTCAGGCTTACAAAGGGGGAGTTCAGAAAAAGAAGGCTGATGACCTCTAACTGTGTAGTCAGCTTTCTTATGAATACTTTGAAAGGTGAGTCCCAAATGCTTCTAGGGATTTTCCAAGAAAATGATTGCTTGCAAGAGTAAACTCTCACGGATTGTGAGCAGAGAAGGATACAAAAATAAATCATTAATTAGACGGGGTGGTGAAATGCCCCTTAATGAAAGGATCTAATCACTTCTGGGAGCCCGAGCTAATATTTGAGGCTGCTTCCATTTCTCTATGTTCTTTGTTTGTCTTTCGCCCTCTGGTGAGGGGAGGGGAAGGGGCTGAGAAGTCTTCAGAATCAGAGGTTCCCTTTGACCTAGAGGAAAGGACCAAGGATGCCGATCCTGCATGGGCTGAAGTCTCGTGGTCCAAAGCTTTGGGGTCTTTCTTAGAACCTGAAGAAGCAGGTTTTGGAGAAGCTTGTTCAACTGTCTCCATGGGGTCGGGGGGACTTGGGGGAATGCCCTGCTCTAGGACATCCGCAGCTTCAGATTCTTGTGCTTCGACTTCCTGGAGAACTTCAAAGCTGTTTTTGTTTTCCAGCCGTGGAGATTCTGCGAGAGGAGAATGATCTTGAGGAGAGTCCTTGTGCTGAGAAGCTTGAGGCTCCTTTTGTCGGGGAGGATGACGTCGGTTAGTGACCGTTTGGAATTCTGCATCTTTGGGAGCAGAGGTATTTGCTGGTTTCTGTGAATCTTCAAGCTTGGGGCAACTTTTGGCGAAGTTGCCGTATACATGACAAAAGTTGCATTTGAATGGAATCTGCTCATAATCCAAATTCTTGAATGTGGCTCCATTCTCCTAATGTGAGCTTTAGGGCCTCCGGAAGCCCTTTTTCTAGATTTACCTCTATGCAAATGCGGGTGAATCTGAACTGCCCCCCTTTTGGTTCTACACTATCTAGATAGCGTCCTAGCTTATTACCAATGTCCGCCAGAGTGCTTTTCCCCCAAAGATGAAGAGGGAGGTTAGGTAGTCTTACCCAGACTGGAGCGGCAGTGATCTCTGCTTCTGGGTTAAACCCCAGGGTCCATGGGGCTAAGAACAAACCTCTCGAGCCCATGAAGAAGGGACGCGATCGAAAGACTAAATCTCTTTCTTCTTTATTCAAAAATAGGAAAACAGAAAACCCCCTTCTAGCTGCGAAGAGAGACACCTGTCCTTGCAGAAGAGGGTTCCAATGTTCTGCGATCCAGAGCTCCACCGCCTTAGGGCTGGGCCACAACCCTGTAAACTTGCCGATGAGGGATTTCTTTGAGAGGATGAGCGCTTTCTGGCATGGATCCGTAGGAGAGAGCTCCAGAGAAGGGATCTCGTCCATCTTTTTCTCGAACTTGGAGGCAAAGTGAGAAACTGCTTGAGGAACGACAACTTGGACAAAGGCCTTGAAGGCCTCAAGCTGGTCATGAGAGCCCATTGTCTAGAAACCAGAGAGCCACGAGGAGAGAGTGGCATCCAGAAAAAAATGGCATGCTGAAACGACGTAGCAGTAAAATGCTTCAAAGGGTGCCAACGCTGAGATCCACTCTGAACGCCTCGGTCTGAGGATTTGCGCAGCAAGGGAGGTGGCGGCTAGGGAAACCCTAGCTGTGTTTCAGAGAGAGCCGCTCCGCTATCTTCCCTCATTCGACAATATTACTTTACATCCTCCATGCAAATTTTTTTTTGGCATATTTTTAATTTCTAGATTATTATATAAACATATTTATGTTTAACTTTTGTAAATATTGTTTAGTATCCTAAATTATTTTAAATATGAATATGCGTTATCAAATTCATTGTTGTAACTCATTTTTGTTACCTTTATAAATGATCTAGGATTTTAAAATGTTTGCCGTGATTTTTTCTTAATTTGTCTTTTTTAGAAATCCATTATTATAACTTATTTTTCATAACTCATTAAATGTATTAGTGTTTTAATATTTATTTTTATTATAATTCCTTTTTTTATTTAACGAAAAATGTTTAATTTTGTATTGACAAAGGATGGAAAAATTCAGCAAAAAAATAAAAAATTTCCTCAATAAAATATCTGAGGATCCATAACGGAGAAAGTCTTATTACATTCATTCAAAAGATAAACTTGTGCTAAAAAACAACGCTCCCCAAACTGTTATAAACTCTTTACATAAAGACCTAGGAGCAAAATGCAAAAAAACATCGAGGAAAAAACAAACTAATAGTTGGTGTCACTAGTTGTGTTCTGAACATTTTGAGTAGATCCTTCAATTTCCTCAAGGATTCTATTTGCATCACCATCAGGAAGACCAACCTTTGCCTTCTGAGAATCATCCATATTATCGTCCATTTCCACGTCCTAGGCGCCTAGAGTTTCTTCGAGAGTGTCTTCCGTTCCTGCTAGACTAGTATGATGACTATCATCGTCAATAGAGCTAGTATTGTTCACACATGGGGATTGCATGACAGAATCATCCACATTCTTGTCTTCAGAGTCTTCATCCAACCAGGAGTTCCTTCTTGCTAAAAGATCTTCATGCTTCAAAACTGTTTTTGAAATTTCTTTCAACTGATCATCACACAAACGAATAGACCCTTCAAACCATCTAAATGGGCATCAAAACCTGAAGTATAATCAGTAATGCGATGAGTAGTTTGCTCGATATCATCGAGACGAGAATCCACAACTGGTATATGAGCAGTAACATGCTGGACTGTTGATATTAAACCCTGCATCTGAGACCTCATCCCTCTTAAATGAGAACGAAAGTCATAGATGTCAACCTGCAAGTTACTAATTCTAGCTGAAAGCTCATCCAATCTCTTCTCAACATCCATTTCAACAGTGGTAGCCTCAAACACACTACAAGAAGTTTACAAAGAGCCTTGTAACAAGGGTTTTCAGAAAGACTGTGTATTTCCCCTTTCACTAAATTATCAAAGAACTTATCACTAAGGGACTGAAGAAGTGTTACCGCCTCATACGCACCTTGGGTAACATGGCAGACATCTTCAAGCCACTAGGTGTGACCTCGAGGGCAAGCCTCGACTTAAGTATTGCCACTTGATCTTAACTTCTCCGTTTAGGCCAACTCCTAACAAAGCCAAGAGGGGTGGTCCCTAAAAGTAACTAAGGATTTTTAGTTTAAGTTACGAGAATGCAAGTAATTTAGGAGCTTGAAATGATTCACTGAAACAAGACTTTGCAAATGAAAATTAAATTAACAACATCTAACAATATATTCCATCCAACACATAAATTCGCTTAAAGTAAAAATGTGGTTGTTGCAAATAGACCAATGTCAATGGTGTCAGATAGTTCTATAAAAGGGATTGTTTTGCAAATGTTCTTGGTCAATTTTTAATTATTAAAGATGAAGTGATTAAAGGGGAAAGGGGATTCCCGATATACCTTGAGGTACGAGGAACAAGTATGGATTTAGCAAGTGTGGTTCTACACGAGAAAATGGGCTAGACCGGAGTTGTAGGGGTATGTCCAACACTGACACCAAATGAGGGTGTAACCTGATGGATGATCCCCATGGTTACTACCTAGTTGGTTACAACAAGTGATAAAGGCCAGATGTTGGATTTTTGTTTATAAGGGAGGTTAATTTTAATTAAGTTGTGAAGTTTAATTACCAAGCGCTACAAGTTCCTTTCTGATTGTCCAATAGATCAGGAAGGCTTATGGTGGACAAGAGCATATAGGAGACAAGTAGCAAAATTTTATTACTTTATTGCAAATAAAGAACTAAAAGAAATTAGACTAATTGCAAGAAAAGTAAATGTTACTCTTTACTAAACTACAACTCTCTTTTCTGAATACCACCTACTCAGGCAAGCCTTTTCAATTGTACCATACTTCGAGAGAGTGAAGTGAGTTCGTTACTTTTTATTGCAAAAAGGAAGAAAGGAAAATAACTAATCTAATATAGCATAATAAAGCTAAACTAACGCTAATAAAACCAAAGCAAAACAAAGGCAAAAATGGAAAAAGTTCACGCCACGAAAATGATTCAAATCCCCCAAGGGGGATGGGGTGGGTGTTGGGTAGCCCACTTGCTTTTTAATTTAAATTTTACAATATTTTTGAGGTGGATGCCTTTGGTCCTTATAGATTTGGATCCAAAGGCTTTCAAGGTTTATAAAGTGAAACAAGATCAAAGAATGGTGTTCCAAGAGGTCTCGGATGGCCTGGAATGTTGATTTTCCGACAATTCCTCCTCTTGCCTATTTGTTAAAAGATAAAAACCAGCCACTTGAAAGCACTCAAAATGCTAGATAAGTCATTTAAAAGCATAAGAAATTTAAGTACTTGAAATATATAATATTGAGAAAGAACCAAGTACTTAATGAGGACTAGATCTACGAAAAAATGGAGCTTGATTAACGAGATCTAGCTAAAATGAAACATACCTGAACAAATCAATTTATGATCTTCTTGAAGGAAACTAATTTAGATTACGCATGTAAAGAACCATAACCAAAGAAATTCAAATTTAAATGTGAAGGAGAGAGGTAAGGAGAGAGCTCAAGCCGAATGTTTGGATCTATGGAATCCAATGGTGGGAAGTGGAGGGACTATGTGCTTCTAAAATGCTTGAAAGTTGGAGGAGTCAACCAAGATCAACCATCCCTTTAAGCGAGGAAATTGGCACCACTAAAATAGGGTATTTCCTACACAAGAGGTTAGAAGAGCATGCATATAAACAGATAGTACTTACAAATCCTAAATCTCTAAGCATAGAAAAGAAGTAAATGAAATCAAGCTAGCATCATTTACCCTATGAGTTGATAACAACTGTCGCCAAGGACAGATAAATCCCAATAAGAAGCAAAGAAAAATAGCAACACGCTTACCTCATATACCATTGGCAATGATCATCCACACACTAATGCAACACACCATGGACCTCCAAAGTCTTTCTATTCATCAAGAAAAGTATTATATTAAACAACTTCAAAGCTTGGTTAGAACTTTCGATATTTTGACCATGACAAATGAGGAACCAAAGCCTTGCTTAAATAGCAAAAAAAGAGCCAAGGAGACGCATTTCCTAACTGAAGATGTCTGGGGTGAATTAAGGAAAAGGGGGATATGATTGCTTGTTTAAACTCCAAGGATGGCGCCATCTTTCAAGAGATGTGCCCATCCTCATTGGGATTGTCTCCCACTCAATCTGAGAATGCCACATAAGAAATGCGCCCTCCCTCATGGAGATATGCGCCCTCAGTCAAGGAGCAAACTCGCCTCATCTTGATTTGATGCCGATTCACCATGATTTAACCCTAATCTTCCTCTGATTAGATTTTCAATCAAGTATCACCACTTTGGACATGTTCCAGACATGTTTCCCTTTATATAGGAATGATGATTTTTGTCTTTTATTGGCCATTTATTTGGCCTTTTTGGTCGTTCTAAGAAAAAATTGATTTAAGTGATAAATAATCACTCATTTCGTCGTAAAAGCGGGTTTAGGGGTTAAGTGGGTGCTTTGAGTTAAAAAATGAGCACCCATGGCAAAATCCACCTCCTAACCACTTTTGTATGAATTTTTGAAGTTTTACAATTAAAACATTAAAAATACCCCGTTTTATGGGAAATTTTTTAATTTGCGGAAAACTGAAAAAACCTAGGGGGGACCTAGTGCATGTTCATATGACTCAAAATCGATGACTAGCATGGAAAAATACATAGACACTTAGACTTTAATAACCTCCTAAGGCCTAACCACCAAGACGATTACTCCAGCTTTTGAGGTTTGAGTGAAAAAATCGAAAATTATGTGTCACTGAAAAACAACAGATAATTAACAAGGAAAATCAGTTCAGAGTAACATTTTGATGACGAAGTCTAAGTAGGCCAAGCTTGTTACAAAAGGTCATCATGTTACGTCAACTTATTACAATTTCCCCGAGGGGTATGTGTTAAGATTCAATATGCTAAGATAGATAACTTTAGTATTCAATTCAATTTCACAACAATAGCATATACAGGATCACTAAAAGAAATACAATCACAAGATAGACACTGATTTATCCTGGGAAACCCTCTAGGGGAAGAAAACCCAGCAAAACTTCCTCAATATAGATGATCAAAAATACAAAGACAAAACCCCAAACACGTGCTTCTTCTCCTTGCAGATCTCTCTCTCTCTCTCTCCTATGCGAATTACACAAGTGAGTGTGTGTGTCCAAAGGAGGAGCACATCACTCCTATTTATACTTTATCTTCCACTTGACTTTTTCCCTAACTAGGTCGGCCCCAACAAACTAAACTGGGCCGACGCACC
Source organism: Pseudotsuga menziesii (assembly GCA_001517045.1). Taxonomy (NCBI): domain Eukaryota; kingdom Viridiplantae; phylum Streptophyta; class Pinopsida; order Pinales; family Pinaceae; genus Pseudotsuga; species Pseudotsuga menziesii. The sequence continues at coordinate 39,557 of LPNX010895356.1, forward strand.
TAGGAAGACTCAAAACAATATAATATCACTTTCTGTAGGGTTCTATCGACCTGACTTACAAGGGAGGTTGTACCTCATGACTCTATGATGACCAAATACAATAATAACATCTAATGGAGGAATAAAACATCTCCAGATATATTACAATAATAAAATACAATAGAATATTCGTTGAAGTTACAATATTTCAACACTCCTCCTTAACTAGAAGGGTATTCTATTGATAGGAGCAACACCAATTGTAGGAGTAAGGAGAGAGAGGATCATCAACAACATCAAGGTGATACATCTATAAATTAATTGGAATTTTTCTTCAACAACACCAGCAATTGGAACAGTTACTAGAACATCTTCAATATCTTCAGTACTGGAGCATCATCTTCTACAACACCGAGTCTTCATCTTTGATCTTCATCTTCTGCAGCACTTGATCACTCGATCGTCTACAACAACACTTGATCTTTCGATCAACAACAACATCATCTGTAGCAACATAACCTGTAACACACATGATCCAATTACGGGATGATGATCAATCCCTCTCACTTTAGGACATAAGTCCAAGGATGATGCAGTCCTAACCGCATTACTGAGACAAAAGTCCGAGGATCACTTTAGGACTAATGTCCAGGGATGATACAATCCCAACTACATCACAGAGACAAAAGTCTGCGAATCACTTTAGAACTAATGTCCAAAGATGATACAATCCCAACCTCATCACGGAGACAAAAGTCTACGGATCACTTTAGAACTAATGTCCAAGGATGATACAATCCCAACCACATCACAGAGACAAAAGTCTGCAGATCACTTTAGCACTAATGTCCAAGGATGATACAATCCCAACCACATCCTAGACAAAAGTTTGCGGATCACTTTAGGACTAATGTCCAGAGACTTTAGAACTAATGTCTAGGGATGATACAATCCCAATCACATCACAGAGACAAAAATCTGCGGATCACTTTAGGACTAATGTCTAGGGACGATACAATCCCAACTACATCACAGAGACAAAAGTCTGCGGATCACTTTAGGACTAATGTCCAGGGATGTTACAATCCCATTGCAACATCATCATCACTGCTCCCCCTTTCGAGGAAGATCATTTCGAACCACACCAAGCTTGTCACAGAAGTATTCAAACTTTACTCGAGACAAAGGCTTAGTCAACACATCAACAACTTGCTCATCAGTGCTCACATACTGGAGCTTTATAGCTCCCTTCTGTACCATATCCCGTATGTAAAAATATTGAATTTCTATGTCCTTTGACTTGTCATGGAACACTAGGTTCTCCAACATCTTTATACAACTTTGGTTGTCACATAGAATCATCATGGTATCCAACTCCAGGTCAAATAAACCTGACATCAATTTTCGAAGCCATATGGCTTCACAACTAGCAAAACAAGCTGCTATATACTCTGCTTCAGCTGTGCTAAGAGCAACACTAGACTGCTTCCTGCTAAACCATGAGATCATGGCGGATCCTAGACAATAACATCCACCTGAGGTGCTCTTCCTGTTTGAGACACTTCCAGCCCAATCTGCATCTTGTATAACCATACAATCTGTAGTCAAGATTTCCAACATAGTATAGACCAAAGTCTATCATACCTTTCAGGTACCTCAGCACATGCTTTGCAGCACATGTTTAGGCTCAACTAGATACTGAGTCAGGGTGTTCACAACAAAGCATATATCTGGCCTGGTATTAGTCAGATACATCAACGACCCAATAATTTGTCTGTACTAAGTCACATCAACTAACTCTGACGATTCATCAACTAACAACTTCAGGTTGGTATCCATGGGTGTGGCCATGGATTTACATTCCAACATATCAAATCTTTTTAGGATTTGCACATTATACTTTCCCTGGTTGAGAAATATTCCTTCTGGGTTCTGCCATAATTCCAGACCTAGAAAATAGTGCATCAATCCAAGGGATTTCATCTCAAATTCTTCAACGAGCTTCTTCTTGCATTCTACAATCTGTTTCTCATTTCTTGTTAGAAATAAATCATCCACATACAACAATAATATGACGGGTTCATCATCCATAACCTTAAAGTAAAGGTTAGGGTCAACTTTACTTTTGGTAAAGCCCAAGCTCGTAAAAAACTATCTATACTTCCATACTAAGCTCTAGGATCTTGCTTCAATCCATACAGAGCCTTCTTCAACTTGCATACGTGAGTCTGCCTGTCTTCAACTTCAAATCCTTGTGGTTGTTCTATGTACACTTCTTCCTCAATAACACCATTCAAGAAAGTTGTCTTCACATCCATCTAGTGTAAACTCCACTTCATCATGGATGCAAGTGCCATGATGGTTCTAATGGAAGTGTACCTTGCTACAGGCGCAGATGTCTCTTCATAATAAATTCTCTTTTTCTGAGAGAATCCTCTAGCCACAAACCTTGCCTTGTATTTCTCAATACTTCCATCAACTGCATGCTTTATCTTGTCGATCCACTTGGAAGATACCACACTTTTTGCCTTCTGGTTTGAGAACTATATCCCAAACATGATTCTTCATTATTGATTGGTATTCTTTCGTCATTTCTTCTACCGATTCTTTCTTCTATATAGCTTCTTCATAACTGATAGGTTCTTGATCTACAAGATCACACATCAAAGCCACCTAATTGGAAAATGGCTTTGGCTTCTTCCTTACACTTGTGGAGCCTTCTGGAGCTCCATACTTCCCTGCTTCTTATATAATTTCTCTTGCCCAAGCAGACTTTCTCTTTCGTGACATATTCATAGTAGGAGGTTCTTGAGGTTCTAGCATATCATGGTCTTTTGGTGTTTCATCTTCGGGGGAGGGTGCAGCTTCTAGATTTCTGGAAAGTACATCTTCTTCATATACTTTTTCATGCTGGCACTTTCTGGATCCTTTGAGAGCTGCTTCTTCGTCAAATGTTACATCTCTACTAATCTCCATGTGATGGAATCCTGCAATGTATATTCTGAAGGCTTTGGATACTTCACAGTATCCAACAAATATTCCCTTCTTTCGGAAGGGTCCAACTTGGTTCTCTTTTCTTTTGGTATGTGAACATATACTGGGAAACCAAATATCTTGAGGTGGCTCACTTCAGACTTCTTTCCTGTGAACATTTTTTCTGGAGTCTTGAATCCAAGGGCACTATGGGATAACCTATTCTGTACATAAACTGCCATCCTTGCTGCTTCAACCCATAGATACATTGGAAGATCTTGATCATGTATCATTGTCTTCACTGCTTCCATAATGGTCTTGTTACCAAATTATTTGTACCATAGTGTTATCACTCCAGGAAACTCCTCTAGGTTGTAGCTCGAGGATGCCTGGTAACTTAAATCTTTTTAGGGTTTTCTAATATGGATCAAGTCAGGTGACCTATATGACCTTCCACTCTCAAGACATGCATGAAACTTAGTCAGGTACAAGGCTTTTAGTTACCAATGTTCAAAGGTTGACAATAAGGTGCAGGGATGGAGAACTCATCAGGCTGACAGATTTACACACAAAACACATGCATATAAATGGCTAAATCATGATAAGGATGGTACTTATAATTCAAATTACATCAACATGCCAATAGGGTGACAGCTATTAGTCATTAATTAACTTGAATTTAACCTGAATACACATTCAAGAATAAGCACAGAAAAGACAGAAATGGAAGTTGAACAAATGATAACAAAAGAGCTTACATTAAATCATGAGCAAAATGGGAAGCTGACAAGAGTATGGTCTACAAGTCCCCGAAGTCGAACATTTTCCATAAAATAAGTCTTAGGCTTTATAGCCTTTACAAAATATACAGATCTTGAAAACTTGGATCTGTTTTTTACAAAAATAAACAAAATAATAGTTTTTTGCAAATTAGGTTAAAAAACTCTAATTAACTACTTGTCTAACTAACTGAAGAATTAGTTCACTGTATGAACCTTCAGATAACTGAGGTAACTGTTGGAAATCACCGCTACTGGCCCTCTGCTGGTTAAGTCATTGTTTTCCTTTTGACAGCTAGGTGTTGGTGGTGACCTTTTCCACTTGTTATGTCATATTAAGACTGAAACATACCTTTCCTGATGCTTTCTTCTGCGTCTTTCATCTTCAGACTTTGTCCCTCAGCCATCTATATTTGCCCAAAACTGATCCTGCGAGCCAAAATTCAATTTTAAGCCTCTGTCTGCTTTCGGTGGTTAAGAGGCCAAACTATCGGAACTGTTAGCTGCCGAAAGTGGCGCTTTCAGTGGCTAATCAACTGCCCTAGCGTCCACCTAAGCCACTGAAAGCCCTGTTTTCCAAAAAATTATTAGGTTTTTCCAAAAATGTCCTGTTAGGTCTGTCTGCTTAACTTTCTTCTTCAGCAGGTTCTGTGCTAGGAGGGTTAACAGCAACCTGGCTAGTTTTTGGAGGCTGTAGGCTAACTGCAGCTTCAGCTAGGGTTTCCAACGTGGGGTGGCTAGTAGGGTTTGCCTTGGCCTCCTTCAGCTGCAGTCTTTGGAGCCTAATCATCCTATACAATCTAGTATTGTTCTTTAGGTACCTTGTATTCAGCCTCTTTAAGAAAATATATCTCTCTTTGCCCCAGGTAAGACTTATGTAGCAACTTGTTCCTACTGGTCAATGCAGCATTATTTTTCTTTATTTCCCTTTCCAAAATCTCCATCTCATAAATTTGCCTCAGTGATTGATTTATCTTTTGAGTTTTGGGCTTGTTGGAGGAAGCCTTCTTTGCTGGTTCCTCTTGCTCTTTTGGTGTGGGGGATGGTAGTTCTTCAGCCACTGGTACAATTTGTAGAGCTAGGTCTGCACCTTCCTCTTGCTCCTCTTCAGAATCTGAGTAGGGTAGAGTCAAAATATTTTGATTATGTGTTTCAACCTCCTGGCCCTTCTCACTGAAGTCCAAGTTCCTTTTTACCTTCTTGGCCTTGGAAGAGGAGGGAGGTTGTTTTGCTGCTGCTGAGGATATAGCCCTCCTCTTTCTTCTCCCACTCCTTGGTGTGCTGTGCTTTTTGGCAGGAGACTTCTCCTTCTCTTCTGGCTGAAGGCCTATCTCAAATCCATTCCAAAACAGAAAATAAGGCCATGCCATATTCCTTCTTTTCAACAACTCTTGGATCAACAGTTGGATAAGGCCATGGTGGGACAGTTTGCCAACAATCTTGGTTGGCTGGGCTTTCACTTGGTGTGGCATCTTTCCTAGACTTCTGTGTAATTAAAAGGGCAAATTTAGTGGGCTTTTACCTGTGAAGTGGTTCATTAACTTGAAATGGTAGATCATGGCTCTGTTATATCTTCCTTCACATGTTGGGTAAACCACAATGGCCTTCAGCAGTTGTTGCCACCTCTCTTCCAACCAGGATGATGGCACACTCTTCTTCCACACCATTCCTCTATGCTCAGGCTTTAGGTAAGAACTAAACTCTACATCTTTTGGTATGGTGGTCTTGAACCATTTTTCTCTTGTGCCAGGGAGTTCAGTTACTTCAGTGATTAGGGATTCATCTATGTGAAATTCCTCCTTGCCTATAACTGCCTTTGAACCTTCAAATCAGAAGGCAAATGCCTCAACCACCTATTAATGGGAACCTTGTATCTTCTCACAAAACTTGTAGCAATCAACATCTTGGAAGAGTTTACAGACCTTTGGACGTGCTTCCAAATAGTTGATATCTCCCAACTCCTGCCTAAGAGCAGGCCCTCCCTTCTTCATCTTGATGAATGCCACTCTTGGGTACCTGCAAAAATAATTCTAGGCTCTGTATGAGAGTGTGTTAGCAGGCTGCTTTCTTAGAGATGGTTTTCCCGGTGGAGAGGAATGCTAAGATCGAAAGTGAAATGTGTTGGAGTCCTTTGGCACTGATTATGAGGGTTTGTGCTGTCATGATGGATGCTGAGATCATAAGGTGATGGCAGCAGTTGATCTTCTCGATTTCCTTTGCCCAACAATCATTTTACAAATCAGCTTGGGTATTCGATGAGCTTTTTGTTGTTCTTTTGGACGGGTGGAAGAAAACTGAGGGTTTCCAATCCTATCAGTCCTCTATCAGTTCTATAACGACCTCCTTTACTTATTTCCACACGCGGTTATGCAGGCTCAAGTCATTTCGGTGGTTTGTCACGCCCTACAATGATTGTTTATCTTGCTGACGGGGTTCGATTTGACTGTTTTCTAACCATTTCCTCATTTTGCCTTTTCGGTGGTTAATAGCCTTTGGAAGTTTGTCTGCTAGCCGCCGAAAAGATGGCTTTTGGTGGCTAATGAAGTGATATCCCTTTCGCCTTAAGCGACCGAAACCATCATCCCATCGTCACGGTGAAACCCAGCTTTCGGCGGATAGTGGCCTTGCTGAAAAACCCTTTTAACCGCCGAAAACCCGTCCTTCCGGTGGCTAATGAAATGCCTGAGCTTTCGCCTAAGCCACCAAAAGCGCTTTTTCCTGGACGCTTATCTTCCTGCTTTCGGCGGTTAAAATCTGCTTTGAATTGTTTGATAAGCTGCCGAAAGCATCACCTTTCGGTGGCTGATGAGCTGTTCCGAGTCTCGCCTAAGCCACCGAAAGCGCCTTTACAAATGTTGCTTGCTCCCTGCTTTCGGCGGTTAAAATCCTTCTTGGTCTTCTCCCAAAGCTGCCGAAAGCAACACTTTTCGGTGGCTAATGAATCATTTGAAGTCTCGCCTAAGCCACCGAAAGTGTTTTTGCATTTTACTTGTTCGGGCCTTCTTTCAACGGTTTACTTTAATCCTGCGTTAAACGGTTAACTGCCAAAACATAGCCTTTTAGTGGCTAATGAGCTATTAAAAGCCTCGCCTAAGTCACCGAAAGCTATAACTTCCAAATTTTTCAACCACATAAAAAACAAAGACCTTCAATTTGTTAGTCATCCTTAGATCTTTCATTACATAAATCAAATTCTTCATACTGTCAAAATAAATTTATTTTGGGAGATAACACATAGTTGGATTAGTTGAGGAGTCGCCATTTGACAAACATGATGAATGTTTGTGTTCCAATGTATTAGATGATCCGCCATTTGTGCCTAGCCAGTTTTGGCTACTCAGTTTTTGTTTTCAGTAATTATGACCATGGCCCCGCGGGGTTTGTAATAGAATGTGCTAGTAGGGTTTTTGAGTGGTTCAGTCTCCTAAGATGTAGAATTTCAACTAAGGTATTCCAGGGAGTTTTTTCCCTTGTCAATTATGCTTTTGCTTATAGCCGAGTATAATCGACGAGGTTTTCTCCTGCTTCCTCCAAAGCTGGAATGCCCGATTTTGAATTCTGGGCCTTGGGGGGTTATTAGAGCCCAACTGAGTATGTATAAACCTACTAGACATTATTAGAATAGACTATGGTCATGTCCTAAGTCACTAGGACCCTCAGAAAAAATTTTGAAATTTTTTTACCGGATGCGTTGGATTTGGGATTTTTATTTTTTAAATTTTTGAAAGTTTTTAATTAAATTTTTCAATAGTTTAAATGGAAAAATTTCAATTTGTAATATGTCAGTCATCCGGGATCCTAATTTAGTGATTGAAGGCTCAACCTTAAGCCAAAAAATCATTCATGATCAACTGGCCAGCTATCCCTAAAGTTTCAGATGTTCATTCAGCCTCATAATTAATAATTTCTCAAAAAAGTCATTTACAGAGAAATTATTAATTAAAATATTAAAAAATGAATATTTTGGAGATAATAAAAAACTCTCCAAAAAAAAAACCAAATTGAATAACATAAAAGGCTAAATGACATGGCAATGGGCATTTATGATGACTCAACTCGGCACGGAGTCTCTTCAGTTAGCAATTGGAGAGCATGAAAGTCACGTTCAGTTAGCAAAATCGCGCTCTTCAGCTAGCTCACGAGTTGGGTGATGTGGAGAGCTGTGATTCGTTTGGTGATTGGATCGTGGCAGGGAATTGAATGCACTCCACATTTTATGCAAACCCTAAGGGTTTGGCACCCATCAACACCAATCTACACCTACTACAAGCCTTCACGCCTCCTTCGCAAGCTCACGCCCTCTCTCTCCTTAGGCTTGCGCTACCACACGTGTGGGCTTGCGCTACCACACGTGTGGGCCTTTCATTTGATGGAGATGGGGTTTTAGGCCATCCCTCACTCACACCAACTTTTGATTTAGGTTTGGCTCTCAATTATGTGTCGAGTTTGCTTAATCATGGGGATTGGCCCTCATTTGATGGAGTTTGGTTTTAGGGTTTTGGTCTTCTCTCTTTGTATAAGTAGAGGCTATTTTGAGCTCTACAGGATGGAACTTTTGTGGTAGAGTTACTTTGAGAAAATTGTATCAAGCATTTGTTTTGGAATTGTTAATAAAGATATATTCGACTTTGGAGGTCTATGGGTTTTTGATTGTGGTGAATTCTTCATGGTTGAGGTGATATTGTCTCTAACTCCTCTCTTTTAATACTTGTATGTGAGTAATTATTTTGTTAGCTCAAGAAGGCCATTGTTGGCATAGTAGAATAGCCATTTGTTGTCTCAATTTGGTTATTTATGCAAAGTAGATTAATATCTAGATGGACATGAGTAGTCAGTAACACGAAATGCTGATCTTGATTTGATTTTCCTAGCATACTAGCATATAATTTTTGATCTCACTTTTTGTATTGAGCTTTTGTGTGTTACCAAGATTCACAGATTGTAGAAGGGTGTGAGCTCAGCTGCTTCTATCCCATGCTTCAAAACAACCATTTTGAGTTTAACACTTTGTGATTGCAGAACCTACAGGGTTCGTCATCTTTTGCTACAAAAAGAAAGTTGAGAGTAACTCTCTCTCTCTTGTGTTCCATCCACAAGATAAAGTTATTTTGGTTACTAGTTACTTCAAGAAGCCCTAAGTTCCATTTATCCATCCTTTGGCTTTTCCTTTCTTGCCTTGTTTGGCTTGCTCATCCTTTTATCTTTTCGCTGCCCTCTTTTGTCCTTGTTTGCAGCCCTCTTTTACCCTAGTTTGCGGCCCTCTTTTGCCTTAGTGGGCAGCCCTATTTTTCCCCTTTTTCTCTTCCGTTTCGTAGCTTTTCTTCTTTTTCTTTCTTCCATTTTCATTGTAAAAAACTTTACTTTCTTTTAGAGTTAGTTTGTAGATTTGTTTTATTTTATTTTTGACTAACATATAACAATTCAGTGTTGAAAGCTCTTATTTTCAGGAAAGTCAAGAAGAGCCCAAAGGCTATAAGCAAGCAAAGAGCGAATAAAGACAAAAACACCTCCCTCTTCTCTCTTTCCCTTTCTTACCTTGCTCATTCAAGAAGAGGAAAAAACATCAAAAAACATTGTAAAAGGTTAATAAAAAGCAAGTGGGATAAAGGCTCCCACACCCCTCTTCCCCCATTTGAGGGTAGCCTATATCGTCCACATTTTCATGTTTGCATGCTTGTAGAGTAAATGGTTGTAGACACTGAGAGGGGGGCTGAATCAGTGTGCAGCCAATTTTAACCTTTTCACAGTTTATCAGGGTTAGCTACCAATTCATCAATTCATTACTCTAACATAAACATTTCATAAACATCTTCCAGATCATCATTCATAAATCAAAAGCAGTTAAACCATCAAGAGCCATAACACAGAAGAACACCACATCATATGAATTTGTAATCTTTTTATATTATTTGTCCGGCTACAACCGTTAGGCGAAATCAGCACCTACTGATAAATAGAGCACCTGCTCTTAATCCAGGACCCTGCCTGGTTCTCTTAGACCCTGCTAAGAAGTGATTGAGGTATCCTAACCTCAGAAGCAAGACAAGCTTGCTTTTACAATACAGTAAATTCATGTAACCAACAAGAAATCTCTGACATATCAACGCTGCTCATCTTCTCTGCTCATCCCATCAACTCTTCTGTACCACTGCTCACCACTGCTCATAAATCTCTGCCCATCTTCAGCTGGTCATAACTGCTGATCATCATCTTGGCGCATCATCTCTGCTGCTGGTCATAGTCTCAATCTCAGCTCAAACATCTATGCACATCAAGCAACAAACACTGAATCCACTTACAAAATTAATCACCTGCTGCAAATCATCTCAGCACATCTTATAAACTCTGCTGTTACACCAACAACACTGCTCTGATGTTACATTGCTGCAATAGTCTCGATCTCTGCTCAAGCATCTGTGTCTTAAGGCTATCACAGTATGTCACTAGTTACTGTCATAACACATTACAGCCACTGACATGCCAAGGCTGTCACACTCATCAAGCTGTCATCTTTTTAACATTGCTTCACCTTTCACTTACCTGGGTTGTCCATTCAAAGGATCTGGGCTGTACACTGAATTATATCACTGTGTGTGCTCACTCCTAAGTCTGCATAGCCAATCTGCCACTTATTTTCCCAATACAAGTCTATCCAAGCATTCCTCTGACATTTGACACAAAGAGTGCGTGCAGACTGCCTGAAAGGTGATTGGTGTTATGCCTTTTGCACCTAAGGCTATTCTTCAATCACTTGACTACTCATCACAGTCCTCTGCTCATGTCCTCAGCATGTTCACCTTGTTACTGCCTCATCAACTCTGATCATTAATCTCTGCCCATCATAACCTGCTGTAGGTTCTGTCAAGATCATAACCAGAGAGATAATGCCATATCCAGAGATAAACTCATGTCTTTGTGACCTTTGTTGTTGTCCTAAAGATAAGAAGAAAAATCTTCAACAAAATATAATAGTGGGATGCTACAGTATGGACAGACTGGAAGAACCAATCAGCTGCTACAGGAATATAATGCCAAATGCGCCCTCCCACAGTTCAGATCTTCTTCCGAAGGACTGTTCGGTCAACAAGGGGCTGAGAAAATGTCTTCAAATGCCCAACTCGACCTTCCAATGAATAAATAACAGCCCAGGAACAAAGGTGTAAGCTGGTTCAAAACAACCATCAAAACAAATTAAGAATTGCTGTTACAACTTGTATGCTGGTCCATAGAGATTTTAAAAAATGATTTCTTCCACAGTCAGCCAGAAAGAGAGAGGCTCAGTCTTCGAATTTTGATTGCTGCTCATCCCTTGCATTGCCAATTCTATGTGCTGATGACAAAATGCATCTTCTATTTGAAACCCTCGATATTTCCTCAATACACAGAATTACCATTGAAATATACTCAGGGCTGCTTCAATTTGTATCTCAGTCACTAGGGCACGAATTTGCTCGTGTATCATTGTTTCTGCTCCCAAAAAATTTTTAGGCTGAAGAAATTTCCACGCTGAAGTTCCCAGAAAAAATCCACGCTGCTGTTTTCCTTTTCTCCATCGAAATTCAGAGCTTGGCTGCCTTAGTTAAACAAGCTTCATGATGTCTCTACGATCCACTCAGTAAGAAGAGACGGAGAAATCCTTGAGCCCATACACTTCGATGGATGCACCACAGAAAATTTCCACGCTGCTTAAAAAAAAATCCACGCATACACCAAAAATTTCCACGCTTATTCCAAAAAAAACAACCTCTAATGTTAGCGAGCTCCTTTCTCACAACCATCGTTGGTTTGAGCTTGGGTTTTTAAATACACCTTTGAGGTGCTCAATATCCATAAAATAAGGAATGTTTACTTTTGTAATTTAATTTTTAATTATTATTTTAT
>LPNX010895356.1:51396-103623 GCA_001517045.1 Pseudotsuga menziesii
GGTTAGAATAGAATAGGAAAAGATAGTTTCATTTTGAAAAGTATTTTGCTTTCATTAATGTTTTAAAAAAGGAAAAGCTTCTTGTTTCTTTTACTTAGTTTTAACTTAGTTTTTGTTTTTATTTGATATAATTTTGCAAAAAGTAAAAAGAACTAAAATCTCTTGAATTTCATCGTAAGGTGGATCAAGGGTGCTCTCTATCGAAGGGTTTGTTTAATTTCGTTTATTTTATGTACTTTTTCTTTGTTTAATTTATAAACTTAATTCTAAGTCTCTTGAACTTGCCGGAATCCAAGTCAAGAGCACTCTCTATCGGAGAGCATATTCGTATGTTTGCATCATCCTTGCATTTAGGCATATAGAATAGCTAAGACTCTTGAACTTTTGTCATAACACAAAGTCAAGAGCGCTCTCTATCGGAGGGTTTAACTTGTTTGCCTAATAAAATTTGCAACTCACATTCCCCTTTAATTAATTTACTTCGTTGCTATCCCTCACCTAATATGCTCTGTCGACTTTCATAGTTGGGCTCGTACTCAGAATGGTGAATGGACTTGTTAATCTCGCAAATAACAACATAATAAAATTTTTACCCCATAACCAAACACACCGGCGTTGTAGAAAGCATTCAAAAGTCAATTCTCAGTAAGGGCGCCAGAACTCCCCATTGTCTTAGAGTCTCGATAGTTGGTCAATCCACCGGACACCAGCCTGGGATACTGGACGGGCCGACTTGTCTAGAACGGAATAACTTGGAACGCTTTCCCGATTGGTTTTGATACCTTTGACAAGCCATAATAAACAAGACCATTAAAAAACTTTAAAATAAACCAAGAGCAATCGCAGGACACTTTCACTAGCACTATTACGAGACTTGTACTTTAATTATTTCTCAAGCATCTCAGAAGTTTGACTCCATAAGGCACTGGTTTGTCTTTTCATGCATCATTATTAATTTGGACCATTTGTCCTTTGGTTTATAAAATCTTTATCTTGAATGCTAGTTTATTTCACAAGTTCTCATCATATTGTTCATCTTTTAATCTGGTGTAGCAACATGGATTTCTTTTCTTCTTATATTTGTTTTTCAGTTATTAGAATTATAATCTTCTTTCATCACAACAAACTCCTAAACAACACCCATCTGCATCACTTTCATAAAACTTACTTAAACACATTGAGCCTTAGAAACTCTTTGTTAGAGACTACCCCCCTTGGCTTCGTTAGGAGTTAGCCTAAACAGAGGAACTAGGAGTAGGTGACAGTACCTGTCTCTGTGCTTGCCGCCAAGGTCACACCTCTCCCACTTTCTCAAGTGAGGAGACAACTTTCGGAAGATTTATGTTGCTGGTGTGCAATCGACAGACAACAGGTCCTATTCTTTCTTTCCGCATAACCATTCTGTTGAGGATTGTAGGGAGTAGTTAGTTCCCGCTTGATTCTTCTTTACGAAAGGCTTCAAAATCTTTTGAAGTATATTCTCCACCATTGTATGTTCTGAGTGTCTTGATTCTTCTTTTTGAATGATTCTCTATCAAGGATTTGAATTCCTTGAATTTTCCAAATACTTCATCCTTTGCTTTCAAGAAATATATCCATGTCTTTCTTGAATAGTCATTAAAAAATGTAATATAATATTGATAACCACTCAAATATGTGGAGGGCATTGAACCACATACATCTAAATGGATTAATTCCAACGTACCTTTAGTCTGTCTGACTCTTCGGAAATGGATTCTTGATATTCTTTTTTTTTGCACATCCTTTGCAAATGCCTTCATGATCAATCTTCAAATCTGGTAAGCCCGTTACTACTTTTCTCACATGGGGTAGTGCTTTGTAATATCCCAAATACTGATATTCTCTAATGTTCTATTGTAGTGTTGACTCACACATTCAATCTTATATAAAGTTACTAAATAATTGTGCATGGAAACTTGCCATGCAAAAATGCCCTAAAATGTAGCTGAATTAGGGCTAGGGTTTGCAGAGAGATTTTAACACTTACCACTGATATCCTGGCTGATAATGACTCCAGAGATAGCTGCATGCATAAAGATCCGGATAGGTGGGCTAGTAGTGCTTCTTTCCTTCGGTGTTACCGTTCTGTTGTACCGTAAGCACCCTTCAGACTGAAGGTGATGTTTTTGTAGGAGGAGAGGTCAGATACCCTCGAAACTTTGCAGAGCTGATGGTCTTCCCCTCTTGAAGAGAATGGCTGGAGCATGCGGAAGATTTGGCCTCTCTAAGTGCCCTAGCGAATTGAACTAGCAATTTAATGCTCGCGCCCTCAAATCGCTCTGATTTGCTGATAGCTCCTCAGAATGAGCAAACAAAGAACTGGGAACCACACAATGCAGTGGAATGACCTTGCTGAAGAAGAAGAAGCTGACATGCGGGAGATAAACTAGAAATCAGAGACCCAGTGAATACTTTGGGGTTTCCAGCTAAATCCCCAGCTGCAAAACGTGAACCTGCAAATCAGTAAACCTTCTGAGTGTGTTGGATCCTGAACACTGATGTATACGGTGAATGCCGTTGATAAACCTGGATGGTCTATCCCAAAGAGACTAGGGCAGATATCTCACTGTCGAACCCTCGCTAGCTGAAGATGTCGTCTTCAACCCCAACTGTCGCGGCTGCACACGCTGTTGCTGCTCAAAGCTCCAAAATCGATCAACAATAATCATAGATATCTCCTTTAATCCCATAACCCTTCTTAAATAGATCCTTATGCACTTTTATGGTTTGCATGTCACTTTTAGGGTTTATGCTCACTTTTGCATGCATGCAATTCTAATTTGAAGTTGACTTTAATATTGAAGAAATAAGGCCTGCATGCTCTGCATGCTTTATGATAATAACTCTGATGGACCTTTTTACTATACTGACGACTGGATAATTGTCCTAACGTGCTCCCGGTATTAAGGGTCCTCGGTCAATTCCCTATTTATAAAAAATGGAACATTACATGATTTGTAGTTGATGTGAGCAAGCCTCCTATGCCATAATTCACTTGCGCTAGTGGTCTCATGAACAACGGTTGTTTCTGAATGTCCCTTGAGTTTATATAATCCTCCTCCTTTTTCACTAATGACAACTGCATCTTCAATTGATTTTGCTTTGGGCCACATAAGTACTTGTCCATCTATGAATGCAACCCTATATCCTTTCTTATCTAATGCTGAGATAGAAAGTAAGTTCTTCTTCAAACCTGATACATATAAGACTAGCTTCATCTTCATGGGGGTTCCAGAATCAAGCTTGTAGCATGCTTCACCAATTCCTTTGATAGGATATTGATAGTCATCTCCTAATGATACCTTCTGAGGAGAGTTCTTCTCTTCAAGTTTTGACAGAGTTTTCTTTTGCCCCATCATGTGCTTTGAAGCACCACTATTAATAAGCCATGTATCTTCTCTAGGGGTGACAGACCCAGAGATTGCAGAAAATAATACATACTCTTCTGCATCTTCTTCTTTTGCTTGTTTTCTTCGAGGTCCTTCTTCCTCTTCTTCTTCATCTTCATCTTCAACTAGGTTTGCATGATGTCTTTTGTTATTGTTCCTCATCTTGTATTCGTCTTTCTTCAATGGACAATTTCTGGTAATGTGTCCTAGCTTGTCACAATTGAAACATTGAAAGTTGGAGTAGTTTCTTCTTGGATTGTTTCGTCTTGTCCTTTGGAACTTCTGAGGTTGAGACTCCTTGTGGCTTTCCTTCTTGAAGTTAGATTGACTTCTTCCTCTCTTGGTATGGGTGGCTAGGGCTTGATCATCTTCTTTATGTAGAGCTTCTCTATTGGCTACACTAGCCTCCCTCTTGGATGCAATCTTCCCATACAATGTCGAATTTCATGCTTTCCTTTCTGGCACACATAGTCTGGATGAATGAATCCCAAGGTCTAGTGAGACCATTGAGAGCCGTCATAACTAGTTCATCTTCATCAAGGGACTCTCCAATGGCTTCTAGTTGCCCCTTGAACTGGGAGATCCTTGTGAAGTAGTCTTGGATGGATTCTCCGTGGTACATCTTGGTACTTTTCAATTGAGTTCTCAAATTCATCTTTCTATTGATGTTACTTCCTTCATACATTCTGGCTAGGGCATCATACATATCCTTTGGGGTCTTCTTGGATGACATTTGAGGAATCAAGTGGTCTTTGATAGAATCAACAATGATCCTCATTGCCCTAATCAAGTCCTTTTTGTGCTTCTCCTTAGCTTCATCCTCTTCAGGTTCTGCAATTTCTTCCTTGATGTATTTGGCAAGATCATTCTCTCTAAGAATGAGGCCAATCCTATATTTCCATGCTTGGAAATTCTCTATGCCTTCTAGCTTATCTTCAAGCTTAGTGCTTGGGGCCATCTTATCCAAGAGCCAAAAAATGAAAATTTTTAAAATGCAAAACTGACCTTACCAGGTGATGCGCTTGACAGAGGCGAATTGACTAGTACACTTGGTTTTTGGAGATTCCAAATTTTCACCTCTCAAAATTGACTTGCGAAATCCTGATCTGCAGGTTTTTGGCTCAAAGTCAAACTAGGGTTTGACTTTCCCGGGGATATATCCCCTCAAAAATTTCGATCTAGGGCTCAATAGATGCACCCTAGGGAGGCACAACTTTCTATGTAATCAGATTTCCAAAATTCCAAATTTGACAGAATCCCTAATTTCTTGTCGGAGGGAGAAGAGAGAGAGTTTCACATTGTGAAAGCTGTCCTATTCAGGTTAGCTCTGATACCATGTTAAGATTCAATTTGCTAAGATAGATAACATTTGTATTCAATTCAATTTCACAACAATAATATATACAGGATCATTGAAAGAAACACAATTACAAGATAGACACCGATTTATCCTGGGAAATCCTCTAAGGGAAGAAAACCTAGCAAAACTTCCTCAATTTAGATGATCAAAAGTACAAAGACAAAACCCCAAACAAGTGCTTTTTCTCCTTGCAGATATCTCTCTCTCTCTCTCCTATGCGAATTACACAAGTGAGTGTGTGTGTTCAAATGAGGAGCACATCACTCCTATTTATGGTTTATCTTCCACTTGACCTTTTCTCTAACCAACCTAGATCGAAATCCTAGGCTCTATCAAGCGTTGAGAGGGATCAAAGCTTTCGAGGTGCAAACCTCTTCTTAGGTATTGCACTCAAGGAGCTATCACCTTTGGTGTGTCCTATATATGGCCATTGATTTGATTCAAACCAAAAGACACATCTTTTTATTTAAGGTTGACATATTATATTTTTATTATTAATATTTAATATTATTTATGGCCGACATATAATATTTATTATTATTTTTTATTTTGTTATGAACAAACATTACAACATCTCCTCCATACATGGTTCTAAAACCATGTGTAAGACCCTCCTAAAACCATGGGTTGTTTAGGAGGCCTTGCACATGGTCTTAAAACCATTTGCAAGGCCCTCCTAAACCATGTACAATAAAACTATGGGTTGCTTAGGAGGCCTTACACGTGGTTTTAAAACCATTTGCAAAGCCCTCCTAAACCATGTAAAATAAAACCATGGGTTGTTTAGTAGGCCTTGCACATGGTTTTAAAAGCATGTGCATGGCCAACATTTTTTTGCGGATAGTTCAATTTTTATCTTTTATTATTTTGTTAGGTAGGAACATTACATTTCCCCCACATTATGTTTTTTTTTTGACCCACTTTTTTTTTGCGGATAATTAAATTTTTAATTTTTTATTGTTTTGTTAGGTAGGAACATTACAACATCTGCCCCATATTAGGTTGTTTTTTGGCGGATAATTAAAAATTTTATTTTTATTATTTTGTTAGTAACAAACGTTACAAAATAATATGGATAAACGTTACAAGATCTCCCTCATACTGGGCTGTAGAGCGCCTCTCGGCACAACTAGGTCGACCCCAACAATCTTAACTGGGCCGACTTACCTACAAAGACTCAAACCAATATATTATCACTTTTGGAGGGTTCTATCGACCCGACTTACAAGGGAGGTTTTACCTCATGACTCTATGATGACCAAATACAATAATAACATCCGACGGAGGAATAAAACAATTCCGAATAAATTACAATAGAATATTCTTCGAAGTTACAATATTCAACAGTATGAACATTGAAAAAGGGCCAACAGTGGCTTGATGGACTCTTGAACATTGATTATGAACAAGCAACTTGCTCATACTTTGGTGGCTCACTGAAAAATCCACGTAAGTGCAACTTAGGTGGATAACAAGAAGAAGTCTATTCTCTGTTGGGCTCAGATTGATACTATCAAGTGCATAATGCACAACATTACGACCTTTAAAATTTATAGTATTGTCATAAAAATTCACATCAACAAACACAAGATACCAATATGCAGAATCAGGATTTCAATTTCTTTTCATTCTTTCAGGGAAGCATGCTTTCCGATCTTATCCATTTTAGGGGAAACAAGAGATCCTATGTTTATCTCAACAATCTCATCAACCGGCTCAACTCTGTCCTTTGTACTCGTCATGCCTATTAAATTAATTCTTTAAAGGTATAGACAATTTGATGGCATCTATATCACATAGTGACTAGTTCTTCATTTGATCTTCCAAAGTGATAGCGTTGTTTTGTGGATAATCAATGCAATGCAAAAAATGAATGATTTGAGCATCATTATCAAGAACTTGCTAGTGATCTTGATTATCAGGGACAAATGGCCCAAACAGAACTTCTACCTTGTATTTTTCTTTCTTTCATGTATTTAGGAATTTCAAAAGTGCATGCAATTACAGATAAAGCATCAGCAAGTGTGTTTTCCTCCCTAGGAACTGCTCTAATCGAAAACGCATCAAATATATCTATGGCATCCGATACTGCATTTCGGTAGCTGCATAGTCTATCATTCTTAGCTATAAACCGATTTCTCACCTGAGAGACTACTAAGTCTAAATCACCAATGACACTCAAACACTTGATCTTCATGTCTCTAGCAAGTTCTAGTCCTAGAAGCAGAGCTTCATACTCGTCCACATTGTTAGTGCAATCGAATTCTAACCGAAAAGAATGTATGGTTTCTTCTCATGTAGGTGAAATCTGGACGATACCAGCCCCAACACCATGTCTAGATTTAGCACCATCGAAACGCATTTTCCAAATGTTACTAGGAGGGAAAGGATGTGGTCTAACTTCCTCCCAATAATTTGCTAATACCATAAAATTTCCAACATCTATAGCACGTTTAACATCATCAAACAAATGGTCAGGAGTTTCTACGTGTTCTATCATGGGTGGCTCATTCATTAACTTGATCGAGGCAATGTCACTAATAGGGACTATTGCGAACATTGAATGCTACCTCCTAATTTTGTTGCCCATTCTCTAGACAAGAGCATACCCCAAACATCAAGAATATCAATGACCAAGACATTCATAGTTATCTCGACATCTGGATAAGCTAACAATTTCATTTTTAAGTTTTCAATCACTCCTTTAGACTCTATAGGTCGTGAATCCATGCCACAAACATTTCCAAATTGTCGGGTTGTGGGTAGCTCTAGTTGGTTCAAGACTTATATGACATCACATTCACTTCATCCCCAAAATCTAGCATACAATTATGGAGAATCAATTGGTTTATTCTAGGGCCACATAGAAAGGAGGATACCTGTCTCCTTTGTTCATCACACTTCGAATCATGACAGGGGGATCCTTTGTTATCTTGGGCATTGGTTTTGGACCTTTTGTATCTTTGTTTTAGGTTGTATCCCCAAACATCTTACAACCTTATTACTTATTGATGGTACCTTTAATAGCTCTTGGAGCGACACATGCATACTTAGCTTGTTTAGGAATGGAGACATATTAATGCTCAAACCGAAGCGGTTTGTCTTATCCTTCTTTTTTAACTCCAACCCGAAGAATTCCATGACCTGAACTTTAATGAATGGGATTTTTACCAACTTCTTTAGTGATATTGAGACCATTAGAATTGATAGTTTACACGCAAGGTCTATCTTGATTGGTTCTTGGGACACAAATTTTTCCTGAGGTGGATCTCTTTTCAATAGTCTGGCATTTGGAGGTGGTTTCCACATATTTCCTTTAACAACAATAGGTTTAGGAGTTGGGGTAGTTATGATGTCTTTCTCAGGAGGTGCCACTACTTTCTTTGTTTGAGTATCTTGCTGTGGATTGTTTCCTTTAGGACTCTTAACTCTTGGTATAGGAGTGCCTCCATTATGGCGAGGCATGCTACTAGTTGGTGGCTTCCTAGGTCTAGCGGGAATATGGTCACTTTTCTTAGGGACAACTTTAGATTGAGACTAAGTGAACACATAACTGCTAACTGCTATTTCCAACTTCTTTCACCCTATGAGGTTTTGTTTGTTCATGCGGGAAATGAGGACCGTCAAATTCTAGATAATTTTCCTTACATTGCTGGGCTAAAAGGGCGAAGGTTGAGACCATTTCACTCATTGTGGTTGTGAATTTCTCAGGAAGTACATAGTCAGAATCGAATTCTTCATAAAAAGCCATGTCTTTTAACAAGGGATTTCAAAGGTTATACTCGTGGGTAGGTCCCTTCAAGGAGTCGTGTTGTGGAGTTGTCATGTAAACGAATTGCCGTTTTCATCGAAAATTTAATATAGTGACTGTGCAGAATTAAGCAATTGAAAAATGCCATCACTAAGTTTAGAACCGGATGTGATATGAATGCATATAACAAATGAAAGCATTCACAGACATCGAAGGTAGGTAAGCCTCTACTATTGAGCGCCAAGAATGTTGGCAGAGAACAATAGTAGATCTTAAGATAAAAATGTCGAACCAAGGTAGGCCTCTACCTCCTTGACAACGGCGCCAAAAATGTTATCACGGATCTTGTAGTTGCCCCGATAGGGTAATCCTGTATAGGATGGTAGAGGGGACAGGAAACCAAAGTCGTGACCTATGAAAACCCCAACCCCCAAAAGATGGATGGTTGTCATGTCGGTTAGGACTTCCTTCACTTTAGGCCATTGGAGAATCCCAAGTGACAATGGGGGAGACCCAAATCTATCCTCAAAGGACAAACCTAAAGCAAATCACCAGATCAAACTCCTGATGGAGAATACGTAAGGTGAGTGCTTGAAACCCTAAATTTGTGGGATAAGCCACAAATTAAGGAGTATTTGAGTAGAGGTGGTTAAAGATGTTGGAAATGTTACTCAAGTAAGATAACACAGTGACTTATGGACATTGGGATCAAATCTAGGGTTAGTGTGTTGGTTCAAATGATCAAACCCAAGACCCTGGGGGGATTTAAGTAGACAAATGAGAAATTCCCAGGACGAGGTTGATATGGAGAATTAAATCTTCCCACACACTGACTTGGATGAAGGATTTAACAATCAGAGAAAATCCAAGTAAAAACCGGAAGAAAATACACAAGGAAACTCTGCTGAACAAGGCTCTGAAATGGTTGAGGCTATAATGATCTATGCTAAAACCCCATGTGAAAAGTAGCTCGGAATAGATAAAGAGATAGATCTGTATGCTGCATCATGGAAGCCCAGCTGCAAATGTATATGTGATAACATACCCCATCCCAGCAGTCAGACAAATTCATCTAGATCATAATCGATGCAACTAATGCCATGTGCCACCCCCTTCTCCTATGGTGGGACATGGTTTTCACTCGAGGTCTCATGAATTGGTATTGAAACATTGTTCTTATGTTGTTGCATCCAATCATGGTGGTATTATATTGTTTTGTCACTAGGAGGAACTGTTCCACATGGTCCCCTTTTGATTATAATGTTCTTTCTAGTCACCACATGACTAGGATTAGACATGTTGTCGATATGACTTACTGGTACATTTGTCTAGAAGATGAGCACCCTAGGACTAGGGAATGTACTTCACATGTGGATTACATGATACATCTAAGCATGATTGAGTTCACAACTTTAGAGAGAACTTGGTTTATGCCAATGTTGCAAATATCGTGTCAGGGAATATATCGCCGAGGTCCTAGAAAGAAACTTATCAAAAATATTGGAAATTATTGGGAAATATCGAGGAAAATATCAGGAAATATCGACAAAAATAAACATAAACCTGAAGATTTATGAAAATATCGGACAAATCGGCAACAAGAAAAACTACACTGGTTTATGCACCCTTGTTCACATTGTTCGATTAGTTTGTGGGGTTTTATTTGACATGGTTTAATACGGTTTTAACCCCTTAGTGAGCACTCTAGTTTTGTTGAGGACTTTTCACACATGAAACACCTTTTAATGACACGGATTATCTATCCTAGTGGAGTGCTCCTCTTGTTCACACATGTTTTGGTAATTCTATCCCTTTAATGGCTATTTTGACTTCGTTTGGAGGATGATTGCATGAGTTCCCTTGGGTATGCAGGTTTTGTTCACACTTGGATAAATTGATGATGACATGGTTCATTATTTTTGGTGGAGTGTTCACCCCCAATGGCACACATTTCGAGCTAAGGTGGAAACAAGAGTGGTACTCTTGGTTTTGCTTTCTAACACTTAGTTTGCAAATGTATGGGAGGATTCACATTGGCATGAACATGATTGACTTTGTGTGGGCTACTTGCATATTTTACTAGGTCACTCTACGTTTGGTGCCCATTGTTTGAGGATTTAGTTGATGATTTTGCATTATGATTTGAGGAGGTTCATGGCATTTGCATGTGGGTCTAGGCCCTTACACATTCTTGTAGGGCATGCTATCTCTTGGAATAGTATTTTATTGTTATCTTACTTGGTAAAGGGGTCTCAAATATTAACTTGTACACTTCTTTAGGGTGCACTCTACATGATGTATTATTATATTGTTTATTGACGAGAAACTTTAACCGCTTTGCACATCTCCCTAGGGTGCACCTCTCATGGAGCATTTTATATATTATATGGCATGATTTAAGTGGTCCAAAGATTATTCTTGCACATACTTGTACCGTGCACCTCTTCCTTGCATATTTTTTATTATTTGGTGGTATAGGGTCTTTCCTGAAGAGCACCCTCATTCCTTTGACTTGGCAAAAAATATTATTCTAATGAAGGGGTTTCTAACATTGGCACATATTTTGAGACATCTTCACACTTATTATTATTTGAGCATGATGGTGATTTTGTCATCTTATTATAGGATTAGTTGACTCCTCACTCATGGGATAGAACCATTTGCACACATATTGATGGTGGTTACACATTGTAGACCATGTAAGGAGGAGATTGAGGGGGCAACCTAGCCATGAGGGCTACCTTTGGCATGTGTCTTTTCTTATGATCCATTCATTCAACTTTATAGAGGGTCAATGAAGACTTTTTGTTTGTAACTAGGGGAATCAGAAGTTGGGCTGGGATCATACTCACGTGACACAAGGTCGGTTCTAGTTTGTTGTTACTATACCCCTAAGCATACCAACATTGTACCACGCGTGGTACATAGGGCTACGAGGTTTGAACCAACGGCGTTGCAAGGAGTGCCTTGAAAGTGCATCCTATCACCAATTGATCTACACCCTGGGGGCTGGGTCATGAAGACTCATTATTGCACATGTTTTCATGCTTTATGGAAGAGTTTGTGGCACTATTTTTGAGGGATTTGTTATGGTACAAACTCACATGAGAAGCTTGGGACCTTACATGTTGGATCCCTTGACATGTTAATCCACTACTTTGAGTATTTGTCCCACCCTCATGAGCTTATCTTGCTTGAGATTTGTACATATGGCATAGCCCCTATGTTAATTTTATTGTAACTTCGGAAGATATTCCAAGTAATGTTGTATTCCTCCCTAGGGAGATGAGTTTGGTCTTGCCAAAGTCATTAAAAGAAGCAATGTAAATCCCCGGATGTAAGTCGGGTCATTGGTACCAAAGTGTCGTTATAATAAATACTATTTGTAATGTCCAGTTGGACAAGTCGACCTTGGGAGCTAGTGAAGTCGGCCCCACTAAGTTAGAGGTCAAGTCAATTGATGAATATAAATAGGAGGTGCCTCCCTTCATTTGTACTCACTCACTCAAGCTGTTCTTCGCAAGAGAGAGAAGTGATAGCGCAAGAGAAAGGAGGAAGCTGTTGTCCGAGTCTTACACTGCACTGGTTGAGTTCTATGCTGAGGAAGTTTTGCAGGGTTTTCTCCCTTGTGGTTTCCCCAAGGCAAATATATGTGTTCTTGTGTTCTTATGCTTTTGTGCATGTTGTTCTTTCAATGATCTTCTAGTGGCTAATTGTTTAAAGATATCATTTAAACAATTTTAAAGAAAAATCAACATGGTATCAGAGCCACCCTGAAAGGAGACACTGCACAACTAGGGTTTGTTGTTCTTAGCAAACCTCTCGACAGATCAACTAGAAAAGAAGGCTCCTCCAACTCGCCTCTGAAGGTCGCATCTTTCTGTGGTGACAAAACTGAAATCAAAGAATTTTCAATTTTGGACTTGTTACTGTTGCCGGGACAAACTAGTGTTTCCGTTTTCCAGGGTTTTCATCATCAATCTCAGAAAAAGGAAGATACAGTCTACCTTGCCTCAGGAGGGCGCATCTTTTCCATCATTAAGCTCTACCTGTGATCCGAACTGCAAAATTAGGGTTTCTACTCCAAACCCTAGAACCTCAGAATCAAGAGTTGTCTTCTGCAAGTAAGTATTCTTTTATCTATTTCCATTTTAGGTTCTCAGTTTCTTAAAGGTGATAAAGAATACCAAGCTAGATGAAAAGATTGAATGAAAACTTCAGAGCATGGAATTACATAATCATGCTCATCCTCCAAGAGAATGATCTAGATCAATTTGTGAAAGAGGAAGTGAAAGAACTAGAAGAAGCTGAAGCTAAAGCCAAGCACAAGAAGGATATGATCATAGCTAAGAGAATCATAGCTGATTTAATCAAAGATAACCTGATCCCTCAGGTGTCATCCATGGAGACTCCAAAAGAAATGTTTAATGCCCTATCAAGTCTATTTGAAGGGAGGAACATTAACAGAAAGATGACCCTAAGAAATAAACTCAAAGGTGTAAAAGCTCAGAAGTCAGAAACTATGCAATCTTACTTCACAATAGTAGCTCAAATCAAGGATCAATTAGAAGCCATCGGTGACATGGTTGAAGAAGTAGAGGTTGTAATGACAACCTTGAATGGCCTTCCAAGAGATTGGGAAGCTTTCATTCGAGGAATTTGTTCAAGAAGGAAGCTAACCGAATTTTGGAAGTTATGGGAAGAATGTGTCCAAGAAGAAGAGAGGATAGCAACCGGAGAAGAAAAGCTAAATGACAATGAGGATCAAGTTTTAACTGCCCATGCCAAAAGCAAAAGAAAGAACCATGACCATCCTCCTAAGACTCGAGGGTTTAAAAAACCCAAAAGAGATTTCTCAAGCTTTGAATGCTTCAACTGTCACAAGTTAGGACACATTGCAATCAACTGTCACATGAAAGTAGAAAGACTCAAGAAGGTGAGAAGGTTTCAAGCACATGCTGCTGAAGATAGTGGTTAAGGAGAAGAAGAGGAAACAAAGAAGGATGAAGATTCCAATGATGAGTATGTTTTGATCTCTGCCCTACTGGACAGTCTCACCCCGAAATGATACCTCGCTGATTGATAGTGGTGCCTCCAAACACATGACTGGTTTCAAGGAGTCACTTTCATGCCTTGAACAAAAGGAATCTCCACACAAAGTAATGCTTGGAGTTGACTCTCGATATCCAATTAAAGGGCTAGGTGAAGCATCTTATAAATTGGATTCCGGAAAACCAATGAAGATGAAGGATGTCCTATATGTTCCAGGACTAAAGAAGAATCTTCTCTCCATTTCAGCCTTAGACAAGAAAGGTTTCAGAGTTGCCTTTATCAATGGAAAAGTCCTCATGTGGACCAAAGGAAAATCTATTGATGATGCAGTAGAGATTGGAGTTGAAGAAGGAGGTCTCTACAAACTAAAGGGACATACAGATTCTGTATTAACAACCATTGCCGTCAATCCGAGGAAGCTATGGCATAGAAGGCTTGCTCATGTTCACTACAAGGCTATTCCAATTGTAAGCAAGGCAGTAACTGGTTTACTAGAAATTCAGGTAAAACATGAAGGAGTGTGCAAAGGATGTGCACAAGGGAAGAATACTAAGAATCCCTTCCCGAAAAGTAACAGTAAGGCAAAAGGGATCCTAGATATTATTCACTCATGTATCTGTGGGCCAATGCAAACCACTTCATTAAGTGGGTACTCTTACTATGCCTCCTTCGTTGATGACTACTCCAGAAAGACTTGGATATACTTCTTGAAAAAGAAGGATGAAGTATTAGAAAGATTCAAAGAGTTTAAAGCTCTAGTAGAAAACCTTTCGGAAAAGAAAATCAAGATTCTGAGGTCAGACAATGGAGGAGAATTTACTTCAAATGAGTTCAATGATTTCTGTAAAGAGGCTGGAATTAAGAGGGAGCTCACCATTCCCTACAATTCGCAACAAAATGGTGTGGCGGAAAGAAAGAATAGATCTATCATGGAAGCTGTGAAAGCTATGATACATGACCAAGATCTCCCTATGTACCTATGGGAAGAAGCAACACGAACACCAATATATGTTCAGAATCGAATCTCTCACAGTGCTCTTGGGAATAAAAATCCAGAAGAAATGTTCTCCGGCGAAAGACTAGAGGTAAGTCATCTTAAGATTTTTGGTTGTCTTGTATACATTCATATTCCCAAGGAGAAGAGATCAAAACTAGATCCTTCAGGAAAGAAAGGATTGTTCGTAGGATATAGTGAACAATCAAAAGCCTATCGAATATATATCCTTGGGTACCGTCAAATTGTGCTTAGCAAAGATGTTACATTTAATGAAGATTCAACCTTCAAGAAATCAAGAAAAGACAAGATAGATGAAGAGGAGCATGAAACTCCCAAAACTATTGAAAGTCCTAATGAAGAAGACCCGATATCTGAAGATCATGATATGACTGAACCCTAGCTACCGAAAGATTTACCAAGTGAATTGATTTCTTGAAAGAGAAAACCTGCCTGGGCTTGTGAAGCAATTGAAGAAGCAAAAAGACTTGGTGTTCCCAAAGGAGCCATTCGAGAGAGGAAGAAGCCAAAGACATACCCTAGCTACATGGATTTGATGAGTGATCTAGTTGATAAAGAACCATCTTGTTTTGAAGAAGCAATAAAACAAAAGAAGTGGGATGATGCAATGGTTGAAGAATACCAATCAATTATGAAGAATGATGTATGGGAAATACTACCTAGACCAAAGGACAAATCAGTGGTATCCTCTAAATGGATATTCAAAACTAAGCACTCAACAAATGGAAGTATAGAAAAATATAAGGCCAAATTTGTAGCCCGAGGATTCTCTTAGAAAGAGGGAATTGATTATGAAGAGATCTTTGCCCCAGTAGCAAGATACACGTCTATAAGGACTGTTATTTCCTTGGCCTCCAACATGAAATGGAAACTACATCAAATGGACGTAAAGACGACATTCCTAAATGGAATAATTGAAGAAGAAGTCTATATTGAACAACCACAAGGATTCGAGATAAATGATCAAAAGACTCATGTATGTTTACTAAAGAAAGCATTGTATGGATTAAAGCAAGCACCTAGAGCATGGTATGGAAGGATCGATGGATTCCTATTGAGCTTAGGATTTATCAAGAGTAAAGCAGACTCCAACCTTTACTACAAGGTTGATGAAGATGGATTTTTAATTTTGTTACTATATGTAGATGATCTGTTCTTGACGGGTGAAGATAAGTCAATTATCGAATGTAAGAAAAGGCTTGCTGCAGAATTCGAAATGAAGGACCTTGGAATGATGCACTACTTTCTAGGTCTTGAAGTATGGCAACATTTAGATGAGATTTTTCTAAATCAAGGAAAGTATACTGTTGAAATCTTGAAAAGATTTGGAATGCTAGATTGCAAAGCTATGACCACTCTAATGACTACTAGCTTGAAGCTATTGAATGATGACACCTTAGAAGTTGTTGATGTTACACTATATAGACAGATCATTGGTTCGTTGATGTACCTCACCAATACCAGACCAGATATATGTTTTGCAGTAAACACATTAAGTTAGTACATGGTGAATCCTAAACACGTTCATCTAATTGGTGCAAAGCATGTGATGAGGTATTTAAAGGGAACTTTAGATTATGGGCTCAGATATACATCCAGTGGAGAGATCAAGTTGCATGGATATGCAGATTCAGATTGGGGTGGAAGTGCCAAAGATAGGAAGAGTACATCGGGATGTTGTTTTAGTTTGGGATCTGGAATGATCTCTTGGTTCAGTAGAAATCATATCAGTATTGCACTTACCACAGCCGAGGAAAAATATATTGCAGCTTGTTCAGCCTGCAGTGAAGCAATATGGCTTCGAAAGATGTTGTCAGGGTTATTCGATGCAGAGATAGATGTCACTGATATCCTTTGAGATAATCAGAGTTGTATCAAGATGACAGAGAATCCCGTATTTCATGATAAGTCGAAACACATTGAGATCAAATATCATTTCATACGGGACATGGTGCACAAGGGAGTTGTAAAGCTCAAGTATGTTCCCACCGAGGAACAAGTAGTAGATGTGTTGACTAAGCCTCTGGTTCGTGTAAAGTTTGAATACTTTCGAGACAAGCTTGGTCTCGTCCGAAAGGACCTCTTTCGAAAGAGGGAGTGACAACAGATGTTGGATGCAGTGGTGAGTAGGTCAGTCTAGGGGAGGGTACATCTGGCTAGGCTTGTTTAGTCCGAAAGGGTTAGTAAGCCAGAATAAAGACCTTTTGATCCTAGGGGGATTAGTATGTATGGCTAGGCTTATTTGGCCCGAAAGGGTTAGTAAGCCAACCAAGGCTTGTTTGGTCCCCAAGGAGATCCATCTGTCTAACTAGGTTTGTTTGGATCGAAAGAGTTAGTAAGTTAGACAAAATGCCCGGATGGATCTGCCAGATAACTCACCGTGATGCTGCTCCAAAGAAGATGAAGGGCAAGATGTATCCTCAGTATTGCTATACTGTTGATTGTTGATGATTGCTGAAAAGCTTGATAGATGTTTTAGTATTGTTATACTGATTGTTGATGACTATTGAGATGCTGGATGGCTGTTACAGTATTGCTATACTGTTGATTGTTGCTGACTGCTGAAAAGCTTGATATATGTTTCAGTATTGATATACTGATTGTTGATGACTGCTGAGATGCTTGATGCAGTATTGCTATACTGTTAGTTGTTGATGATTGCTTAATAGCTTGATGATTGTTATAGTATTACTATAATGATTGTTGATGTCAGATGAGATGCTTGATGATTGCTACAGATACTGTTAGTAGTTGATTGTTGATGTTTGATGTCATGCTTGATGATTGCTTGAGATGATTATGCTCAATGAATGATTGAGTCCGTATCAGTAATGATACACTAATGTTTGTAGCCACATATTATTTCAGTTCTCATCTACTGATAATGATATCGATGTTCCAACATTTTTATGTTGATTATGCAGATAATGCTCTAGCATAAGTTATGGTTGAGTTTTTAGCACTAACAAGCAAATGATGATTGTTGATGTTGTCAATATCCTTACACCGATATTGCAGATAATAGAAATGAAGAAGATTCAGTATTTACATATTGATGTGACAGAAGAAGATTCAGTATTCACATATTGATGTTATGAAAGAAGGCTCAGAAGTTGATTCAAGTAGAAGACAAATAAAAGATAATCAAAGTTGTACGAAAGACAAAGAAGAAGATCCAAAAAATGGCAAAGATAAATAGAAGATGTTCAAGAATGTATGAGAGACAAAGACTACAAGAAGAAGATCCAGAAGATGACAACGACAAAACGAAGATGTTCGAGAATATACAAAAGATGAAGACTATAAGATGAAGATTACAAAAGATGTTCCAGTTGAGATCGATGATGAAGATGTTAGACAAGTGTTCCAAAACTTCCTATGACATATAGAGTCTCACCAGAAAGTTGTACAGTTGTAGTAGCAGATGTTGAATACCTTCCTAGTTAAGAGGGAGTGTTAATTTTATTGTAACTTCAGAAGATATTCCAAGTAATGTTGTATTCCTCTCTAGGGAGATGAGTTTGGTCTTGTCAAAGTCAATAAAAGAAGCAATGCAAATCTCTAGATGTAAGTCGGGTCATTAGTACCCAAGTGTCGTTATAATAAATACTATTTGTAATGTCCAGTTGGACAAGTCGGCTTTGGGAGCTAGCAAAGTCGGCCCCATTAAGTTAGAAGTCAAGTCAACAAAAGAATATAAATAGGAGGCGCCTTCCTTCATTTGCACTCACTCACTCAAGCTGTTCTTAGCAAGAGAGAGAAGTGGTAGCGCAAGAGAAAGAAGGAGGAAGCTATTGTCTGAGTCTTACACTGCACTGGTTGAGTTCTATGCTAAGAAAGTTTTGCGGGGTTTTCTCCCTTGTGGTTTCCCCGAGGAAAATATCTGTGTTCTTGTGTTCTTATGTTTTTGTGCATGTTGTTCTTTCAGTGATCTTCTAGTGGCTAATTGTTTAAAGATGTCATCTAAACAGTTTGAAAGAAAAATCAACACCCTAGTCACTCATGTCTATTATATTATTGTTTGGCTTGTCCATTCAAGTTAGTTGGTGTATAATAGCATTTTATGCATTTGTAGATTAAATCTAGGGTTCTAGGGTAGATATTATTTTTTATTGATGAGGAGGTTGAGCCTAAAACTTAATATAATAGATTCTTCTCCCACTTGTAATGGTTGTTGAAGGGGTAGCCTAGACAACGTAGTGCCAAAATTTTATTGAAGGTTTGTGGAATTTATACTGGTGCTTACTTATACATGCGGGGCTTATATTTTGGAGTTTATTTGCTGAATGTTGATGCTGATTTTATGAATGTCAAAGCTTGTTCATGAAGTCAAGGGGAAGGGTCTATCAACCACAATGGATGCAAACTAGGCACGAAAGGTCCCCTCTCTAGTTTCCTTGTAATTTTTTAACTGGAAGTAATCTTATTTTCATTTGACATCTTAAAGAGTTATTGCATTAGCTTATTTCTCTAGTAAAGTACACCCTTGAACTAGTTTGAACTTTGAAGGTTGATCTCTTAGAGACCTCTTTCTTTCTAATTTTTTGTATTAGTTTCCAGCCTTGAACTAGTTTGAAGGTGGATCCCTTAGAAACCTCTTTCTTTCTAAGTTTTATATTAATTTCCAGGCATTCAGGGACTGCTGTAGCATGCATTTTGCAGATCAGTTTTCTTCTAAATCATTGTTAAAACAGCTCTCTAAGACTGTCCAATTTACTCCATTTATTCAATCTGAAACTAGACACTTGTTCCCTCTCTCAATCACCTTTAAAATCTAAATGATTTTCTTGCTGTTTTATAAATATGGAATTTACTGCTGCAATATCTCATATAGAAACCAGATTTATACGAAGATGCCCTTTCTATTCCTTATAATTTGCTGGATTTATTTTACTTATGGAAGTTCCCCCCGTGCTGGCGGAGAGCCATCCCAAAGTGAGGGGAAGAGCTGCTATGATGACAGTGGACAGCCTTCCTGAATCTCTTGTTGCACTTTGTGTTTGGGACTTCTACACTTTGAGTGCAGGTTGGAGAGGTAACAGAGGGGCATTTGTTATATTTTTACTCCCTCCATTTAAAAAATTGCGTTGAAGAAGGCATTTGTTATTTTTTTACTCCCTATGTTAAAAAAACTAGAAAAATTGGTGAAGGGAAGTGATTTTATCTGGACGCACTACAAGCACTTGGGGAAGGGAAAATTCCAGTGCAATTTTTAACTAAGCATTTAAGGAAATAAATTGCCTTGAGTACTACCTTGCCCAAATGCTTGGCAAAAATGTAAAGACATGCCCAAGATTTCCTATGGACCCTTAACACCTGGTCACAACCAACTTAGAGGAAATCTCTATAGCTAATCCAAAGAGGATAAAAAAAGAGCCAGGGAAAGGGACACAATCTACTGCTCATCAGTCATTTCTTGATGCTAGTGGTAGTGGTAATGGTTCTGTTATCACTAAAAGATGCACCTTGACTGCATAAGGAGCATGGCTAGTGAATCTTTAAAATTGGTTTAAAGGGTAATTGAGTTGATAGAGTGCTGGAGGTATAATAGTACAAAGCTCAGGCTGGGTTTAAAGATCAAACAGCAGGAAATGTATCATTGTAAAAATACAATAATAGGAAAGACTACGAGCATGAATTGATAAAGAATGAATCTGGTTCTGCAACAAGAAATTTAAAGGTAATTGCACATCATTATAAGAATCTTGTAATGGATTATCAAGACCACACACAAGATAAAATCATAACTAGATACAATTCATGTATAAAAGCAAAACAGGCTCATGATTATAATCATTTCAAAGCAGCCATCCTACATAAAGAGAAACAGAGTGCATACATGCCCTGCCAATACCATCTCAGCCCTTGGCTGGAACTCCCTACCCCGCTTTTCTATTACAAATCATAAATTTATACAAAAATGCAACACTCCAACTGTTTTTAATTTCCAGGCATCAAATCTTATCGATAGTCTAAAATAATAAAAATAATCTCTGTTTTATTGCCACAAAATCTGGAATATGTTGCAAGAGATCTCAAACTGCTTGAAATCCTCTGCCTAGAAATACCCTGCTGTTTGTCATCACCGAATGCTCTGGATTATTAATCACCTGTTGATTTCATGCACCAAATCTGGAAATGCACAGCATCTTGTAACGAACTAGCCACCTGTACCTTAGATGTCTTCCTGCTTTGGAGGGATTGAAATCAATTTATAACTTTTGATGCCAAAAGCTATCTCCAACTCGCTTCTTTTATGCTAAAATCTAGATGGAATCTAACACTTGTATGTTGTTCACTCACTTCTCCACTCGTTGTCCAATCGTTGTCCAAGCAATAGTATAGATAACCTTCAAAAATAACTGCCCAGTCCGAAGATACAAAGCTTTTAAACTGGTTTCAAACAACTAATGGATGCTTGAGTGGATTCAAGCATTAGTCTTGGAAATGGTCTATACTTGGCAGTAATTACTTGGCGATTTGTTGGTGGTTGAGATTTGGTGATGACTTAACGCAACACTTGGAAATTTTGTCAAACACCTGCGAGCTCTACATTCTTCAAGGTATAAACGAACAGCGTTGAAAGCTTGGCATATAACCTAAACGTTTTCATTACATTTCACAGCATTTAAATTTGCAGGCACTTAAAACTGATCTTTCCATATATCTCCCACATACAAAAAGAATGATATAATGCTTTATATATCCAACAATTTTGAATATCCCTTGACGCATAGTAAACCCTATGGGCTCTTTCCTCTGCGCTCTTGTGTAGATGCATTGGAAGAAAAAAAAAATTCTGACATTTGAAAGGCAGAGTTTTATTGGAAGATATGGGTTGTGATATGAAAAGGACTTAAACACATGAAACGTAAATCTGGATTTTGATTAGGAGATGGGCTGTAAAGCCTAATTTCTAATAATAAAGGTTGTAATTTTTAAATAATAAAAAGAATTAAAACCTTTTGAAATATTTGACTTTCAGGATTTTTGGGTATAAGGATTAAGCATTTAGAATAATAGACTAAGAGAATTCTGAATGTCAAAAGGTGAGGACAAACCAAGTTTGATAGGAAGAAAAGTTAACCAAGATGACATGGACATTCAGGGCTTTGGAGAAAATGTTGCTGAGCTTTTAACTTCTGGCAGTGCCTTCTTTTTATTTTTGGATCAATGTGCTGCTGAAAACTAAAAATTTTGATAGGGAAACTTCCGGTACGAACAGGTTCCCAATCCCAAATGGCTCCCCAAAGTTTTCTTTCTTCCAATACTTCAAGCTAGAACTTTTTTTCCCTCCTTGTTTTGAGTTCAAATGTCCATGATCCTATTGTACAAAATGGAGAAATTATAGTCATGAGGATGTTGAGAATGCCATAGGCACCCTTTGGTTTTATTTGAACATGGTTTTTGATGTTGCTAGATCCCCTTATTGGTAGGACATGATTGATTCTATCACTGTTAATATAATTAATTTCTTGCAGGGAAAGCAATTTTCTGCTTTTAAGTACCGGATGATATGTCCTTGGATGTTTATAGCCTTTTTTTGGACAATTTCTGTACACCTCCAGTTAGGAATTTGAGATCTCATTTAGTTGCATTCCAGTGGTTGGTTACATGATCTTGTTTTTGATTTGAAGAAAGTGCTTGGAATTGGTGAACCATTTTGAGAATATCTTACGCTATGTTAATTGTTCTATTTTCTTTTTTCTAAGAATGGATATGCACATTCAAGATTAAAATGTTCGTGCAGTTCTCGGTTGATAATTTATAGCATGTGATGGTTGTTTGCAGAATCTAGGATTTATTTTAAGCATTCTACCCAGTGGCAGCCTCGCACACCAAGAGACCTTTTGATATCTGTTGAATCTGAAATGTTAAAGCCTGCAGTTGGACCTGATGGTACCATATCTCAACTTTCAGCACAGGTGACTTGGAATTCTGATAGTTTACCTCATTTGTGAAGTAACCTTTTAGTCATAATATGTTGCTGAGAAATAACTAAAAGTAATCATATATTGGGTATTGAAGAAATGCAACCAGATGACAGCACAGATGGAAAATGACACATAAAAGCACAGTATATTTTAGTTTCTTGCAATATTTTCTGTTAATCAAAGTTCATAGGCTGTTAATGAGTACCAGTTAGAGAGTTGTACATTGTGGCAACTTTGAACATGTTGTCAACCATTGTTTGTGCCTGCTGCAGGTTCTAACACTTCAAGCAACAAACTTAACAGAGGATAATCTAAATTTGACTGTTCTTGCCCCAGCTTCAATGGCATCACTCCCATCTGTGGTATCTATGAACTCCACACCTTCTACTCCATGTGTTAACTCATATATGGGTTTTTCTGAAGGGAAGGGAAGAGCAGGAATATTGGATACTGAGGATGGGGGCATAGTAACCTTGCCGAAATTGCGCTCTATGTCTTTGCCTTCAGTTAGGCCAATTGAAAGCATTACTGGAATGACTCCTCTTATACTGAAGGAGCAGAACATATCTGCTGCCGACATCATGGCAGATAGTAATTCAGCTTGTACACATCTATGGTTGCAAAGTACTGTTCCACTGGGGTAAAGTTTTGAACTTTCCATCTTTATGCTACTTTACTAATCTGCATTTTAGGTCAATCCGTATAGCTAGGAATCACTTTAGGCAGCTTCTCGTGGGCGAAAAGATCTTTGCTATCACGAGTCATTTGTTATGTCACTTGTTGCTAGGTCCTTTTCAATTATGTCATTTTTCTTGATGTTGTGTACGAGGGAATACTTTTTATCTACCTTTTTACTGATGGACTTTATTTTGATTCTTTAAATTCGATATCACTAATGACATGTGTACTTCTCTATTATTATTATTATTATTATTTTATTATTATTTGAATTATAGCATTTCTTAAAGAAACTGAGCTATAATGTACAGAACCTTGAAAAGCCTCCCGCAAAGGGAAAAAATGTAGTGAGTAAACGAATTCATGCTACCACATGTAGTGCAAGAGTAGGGAAGTGTTAATTTCTAAATACCAGATCTGATTTCTGTTCTCAATAATTTTTATGCCTAGAAATAAATTATTGTTGTAGCTTATTGCTGAAATTATAAATAGAAATACGCTGATATTTTTAACCAATAAATGCAGTGGAACAAAATAGGACATCACCACAATGACACATGTGTTTACCCTAGAAAACCCCAACAACATTCAATATTTATTTTATTAGATCTTGGCTCATAGAGAAATTTTGAAATTTACAACAATGAACCTGTAGTTCAGTCCCTTCGGAAAATATGCCTCTGGCTAAACCGGCTCTAGAGAAAATCGGCTTCCTCTTGGTGAATTTGGTCCCTGAGAAATCGACCTCAGCAAAATGGCCCTTGCATCACCCTCCATCAGTCGTACGGATTCTACGGACCTCCTGGCAGCTTGGTACGGATTGACTCTCTCGGTTCAACTGAGTAAATAGGCCCTCTCTTTTTGCTCTAGATCTTCCCTTTCAAAATCAATTCTCTCCTTTCTCTCCTTTCTCATCATCCATCAATGGATATGACAACTTCGTCACAAAGCTTAACAGTGATTGGTCTCACAAGTTGGATGGGAAATTCCTCTTGCATCAACTGTTTGACATAAAGAAGAGGGAGAATGAAACAGTCCATGAGTTTAACCTGAGATTTGACAAGACTGTTGGAAATATCCCAGAT
Source organism: Pseudotsuga menziesii (assembly GCA_001517045.1). Taxonomy (NCBI): domain Eukaryota; kingdom Viridiplantae; phylum Streptophyta; class Pinopsida; order Pinales; family Pinaceae; genus Pseudotsuga; species Pseudotsuga menziesii. The sequence goes on from LPNX010895356.1 coordinate 75,682, forward strand.
GAAATTAGACCTAAGGACCAAGCAATTGTTATTCATTATCTGAATGCTTTTGACGGTTGGTTGGGTTTCAACTTAAAGGATAAGAACCAAAATGACTTAAAGACTGCCCAATTCAATGCAAAGATGGCTGAGCAACATGCGGCATCTATGGGTAAGCAAAACTTCTTCGATCATTATGCCCCATCTACTTCCAAATTTGACCCTAAGCTCTGAAAGCCTAAGGAACCTGTGAGTGAACCAAAAGAATCAAAGGACACGTTAGAAACCATGCAAGAGATGATGAAACAACTAACTGTCCTAGCCAAGAGTGTCGCTAGTTTTCACGATCCTGAGAGACATAGAAATCCTTATGGCCCTAAACCCTACTGGAACAACAATAGAGGTCCTGAAAGAGATCCTAATAGAAGACGACCAGAGTATTTAGAGAATCTTGAGAAGAGAAATGCCAATTGGTGTGATGAGAATGATAAAGAACCAACAAACACCAGCTACCCCGATGATCAACCAAATGACATCAATTTTATGAATGATTTATCTTTTGATGATGGGTTTGGAAGAATTCTCCTAGAGGAAGAGCCATGGGAGCAAGAAGAACCTTGGGAGCAGGAAGAGGATTTTGTTGATGAGCCCGATCCTTCATGTTGTGCAATAAATATCCCTGAAACAAAGGAACAACCATAGGTTAGAATCTATAAACGAAGAGTGGATCCCCAACCTTCTTTCTTAGACAAACACAAAACAATAAATGGAGATAATAAGAAAGAAGAAGATCTTGCCTTAGAAGATTTGAATTTAAACATTGACATAGAGAAAGAGCTAAGCAAGATAATGTGTAATATCCTTATCATTGAACTAATGAATGCGCCCTCTGTAAGAAGCCAAGTAGAGGAGTTCTTTGATGGCATTGGCCAAGACAATACCCATGAGATTGCCTTAGAATCCAGTCACATACAGAGCCTTAGTGGGATGTAACCTAGAAAAGACGAGAAGGATCCACCTGTTAACATCCAATCTACTATCTATGAAAGAAAGAACAGTGGTCACCCTCCCTTTTACCTAACTTTACACATTCAGAATATGCTCCTGCATAATTGCATGTTGGATTCTGGAGCAGCTATGAATGTAATGCCTTTGCATGTCATGAAGGAAATAGGATTAGAAGTGACTAGGCCTTATGGAAATGTTTGTGGCATAGACTCAAGGCGAGTACCATCCTATGGCTTGATAAAAAACCTTAGAGCTGATCTGTTTGCATGCTCAGACATCTCCACTATGATGGATGTAGTTGTTATTGATTGACCCCAGCATACGGAATGCTTTTATCTAGAAAATGGGCAGCTGGTTTAGGTGGATACCTCATGATGGATTTATCATACCTTTGTGTCCCAAACTCTGACGGTGCTCTGTTTAGGATCAATAGGGAACCTGCTATGAAAAAAATTTGGAGACTTTTGAGGAAGGAATTAAAAACACATATGGGGAAGAATTGTTGAATAATGCTAAGGCTAATATGGTGGAAGATGAAACTAAAGTATGAGAATACAGGCAGCTTGAAAACATGGTTATGGCAATGGAAGACTCTGACCCATCTTCGGAAGAAAATCAAATAACTGAACTTGCCAGGATGATTAACTTGGAAATGCTTGGAGGTAAATGCTCAAAGGAATTAGAGGAATCAAGAAGAAATGAGAACCAACTTCAGGGTCACGAGCAAAACGATGCAATAAATCCCACAATTGAAGTTGATGAAATTGATAATGCTAGGCATATTGGAAGAATCCCTCATAGAGTAAATGAATGGTTTGCTTTAATTGACCGTAATAGAGAAAGAGAAATCCAAGGACTTGAACCTATTTACCCATAGGCAAACCATCGTGAGTTAGCTAGTGTAGTAGATGCTGACGATGAAGTCAGTAGCACCCGTGTTTCTAATGTTGCTGGGTCGTTATCTCATTTATCTTTGGAAGATGGTAACCTAATTCAAGTCCATGATAACTCTCTAAGTTGGCAAGAGGATGCCTTAATAAATAATGCACCTGAAGGAGATTTTAACCTTAACAATCTTGCTATATTTCAGACTCCTTCAGCCACACCAAATAATGCCTTATTTGCCTATCCTCTCATCCCTAATTTTCTCCCTCCACCTGAGTCATCTAGTCTTCACAGTCATGATCTGTCTCACATTCCTAGTTCTTCTGCATCACAGTCTGGAGTAGAACCAACCGGGCTAGAAGGTATGCATCTTCACGTTCCTACAGGAGAAGACCGTAGCCATAATACTGCTGTGTCCCACATACCTTGCCCTTCGGAAGAAAATAGAAGCTTCTGGATTGTAGGAGAAACTGTTAAACATATAATGTCTCCTCATGAAGAAGGGCCTAATGCACCTGTCCAACAGACAAGAAGAGAGATTAGAAAGATTTTAGTTGGTAGTGTAGCCATTCCCATTGATGGTGGTCCACCTAGATTTGATGCAGTTCCTCCCAGAAGGAGCTCAAGGATTATCACCTCGCAATCAAGAAGTCTTGTTGATATCCATCCCATGCCTATGCTTAACATTGAAGTGGTTCCCAAATCAGTAAATAGGAATAGACTTCCCACCGGAAGTCAAGTCCTTATCTAGAACCACTTACTACATTTACGATCAAGGCAAGCTAATGACATTTGGGTTGGACCCTTTTCCGTTGAGCGTTGCGTGGGTGACATATGCTTTCTTGTTACTAGTACTGGACGATAGATCTTACTTCCTGTCAACCAGAGGGATTTGAGGGGATACATTCTCGACCTCAATTAGCCTTCAGTCTTTTCTTGCTTGGTTAGAGTAGTGTAGGTAGGACATGAATAAGCTTTTCCCGGCAGTAATGTAGAATCTTGCATCTTTGCCTGAAGATCGCTTTTGAAGCTCTTAGTATAGTTTTGATCATGCACAATAAAAAATCAAGCTTTTCTTGAAAGTTATGGTTGTAGATTAGATTTATTTCTTGCTTTTCGATTTCATGCATTTTTATTTCGGTATTTTATATAATATCCACATATTGTTCTAACGACCGGTCTGTGAGTTTGGTATTAGCTCTGGACATGCTGTAGGTAGTCAATGACATTTTTGTAGAGGTTGCAGAGCTGGAAGGATTGATCGAGGATGCGAGAAGCAGAGCACAAGGACCAGAGATTCTGAGGTTCTCAAGCACTTTTTTCAGCAGAGCACTTGTTCCAGCTGGAGTCAGATGTTATCACATATATAGTAGCCATGCTACCATATTCTATTTTTCAGATACAGTACATTTTTCAGCCAGATCTCTTACATATGAGATGTTGAGGTGAGAAGTTTTGACGGATCATTATTTTGTTTGTGGACTATTATATTCTCCCATGTTAGGACTGAGTCTCAGGACACTCAGATTCAAGGACTGATGTAGCCATTCAGTCATTTGCAAAGCAGTTAATGATGCCCAGATTGGTTCTAGTGTTTTCTCATTGGACAGATGATGGTTCAGATGGATTATTTGCATGATTATGACTCGGCATTTATTTTATTGTGTTACGGTTATCATTGCTCTTATACTCATCTTTGTGACATATAATAGCATTTAGTGTCATGATCTAGTGGTCATAAATATATGGACTTGGATGTATTTGTATTATGTATTGATGTCCCTACTTAGACTTGGAAGTTCCTGATCTATACGCATTGGTTTTACCCTCCCTAGGGAGAATAGAGGTAGTCATTCCCACCATTCTTTGGCTTGCTAGTGTTGGCTTCATCTTTCACTGTCTCCACCCGTCCATTACCTTTCAGTTTTGTTTTTAACCCGACTTCCTCCTTGACTTATGGCATGGAGTACCTTTCCCCGCTAGAACCTTTGTTGGACAAACCTCCTTGTTTATAGTGTGTCTCAGCTCCGAGTTGGTGACAGAACTTTCCTTTGGTGAGTTGGATTGTATGCCTAAATCATTCTGGTCGGTTGTCCCCATGTTTGGCACTGTGCAGAACTCCCCCGAGTCACTTGAGATGTTGTTGGCCAAAGTTGAAAACTCATGTACTACTTGTATTGGAAATGTTTATTAATGCGCCCATGGAAAATGTAAATTGTAAAATGTGTTTCTTAACATATATGAGCAAAGGGCAAGAGCAATGAAATGGTAAAATACTCCGTGAAGGGTATAAGAAAAGGTCCCAAAAGCAATGGTTAAATATATGCTATATCCAAATATTGTTGACCTTATAAATTTGAATATGTTCTGGATGAAAGCTGTAGTTAGATGTGCTTTTAAGCACTGGTGAAGTCCCCAAAAGGTCATATAGGCCAAAAAGGCCATGGAAATAAAATTGATGGTCATAATGAACCTGGATCAAACTTGATGTAGACATGATGCCTAAGTTAAATAAGCTCTCTCTGAACAACCCAACCATTTGTGAGGCACTGCCATTCACTGTGTTGTTATTTGTCTGCCATTTGGTTATAGTGAGTATTCCCTTTACATATCCAAAGTGTCATGATGTTAAGTTTGTAGTCATCCTTTACCCTAGCCTTGTCAATTTCAGCGTTCACCCTTCACTAGCAAATTGACTACAACTATGAACCACCAGTGAGATAACTGCTACTTGTTATGAATGTTACTTAAATGATTTGTAGAGCATGTCTTAGCCTTGTAACACTTGCAGCAAATGGATGATAGCCTAAGTTATATTTTTGGTATCTGGTCATTTATAGGTGATTATATTGTCTATTGGACATTGTTGATGATCAGGCAGAGACCTAGAAAGGGTATGAGTATGCACCCTAGATGGATTTGGACTCTCTGAGTCTAGTGAGATAGCTTATTTTTAGTTCCAGGCACTTGCAGAGATGATCAGGCTCATTTTACCTTTCTAATGCAGTTTTGCATCACAGGATGATGTGTCTGAGAAGGGAGATGTTTTATTGGGATCTCCTAGGGCGTTGTATGGGGCATAGGGGGTGCAGCGATTTGATTGTACCATGGTACCCCCATCCCAGAGAGCCTAGTGGGCTCAGTTGGACAACGTAGGCACCCTAGGAGGTTGTTTTGGCAGGTTCACATTTCCCGAGGAAGATTAATAAATGATTAAATGGCTATTGAAGAAATCGATTTGGGCTACTGAGGTAAGGAAATGACATGGGATGAGTTATGATGATGAGTGTGATGTCCTTTGCACCTTCTCCAGCAGTTGCAGCACCTGATTGGGCCCACACCTATTTTTTGGACATTTTTATATTATTTTCTAGAGCTTTTGAGAGGCTTACGATTTCCTCAAAATAGGCACAAAGTCAAAAAATTAAAATATTATATTATTTTAGTGTGCCATGGGGCACCCTGAGGGAGTTAGTTAACACTCCATGGACCCACCATGTGCTTCATTTATTTCTTGTTGAGTGGGGTACCCTCTTTATGGGTGATCTAGTCCACTTTGGTACTTTATGGTTATATTGATCCATGTATTGTATGCTGAGCTCATCTCAACCATTAATTGGAACATTTATATCTTTTAATCTTAGCCACTCGTTTTGAAAGTGGTTAGGATTTTGGTTCTGTCATTTCTATTTAAAGGAGAGAGCTTTTCATTTGTAAGGGGTCTTTGGCTCTTGGATCTGATTAATATAAAAACTTTCTTGTGGATAGTTTTTGGATCTACTTTGCATCTGGTGTTCTTAGATGGTGATTGGAAAGTCTTTTGCTTCCTAGCATTCGGGAAATTGTTGCAGGATCTATATATTTTTGGGAATCTTTGTCTTGTCTATAGGAGGGCGACTTCAGCTTAGGCGTTTTTGCAGGGGGACCTCAACTCGCTTGGATTGTCTTGGTCTTTTATCAGGGGGTTTTCATTAGTGTCATTGCGATATATGATTTTCTCCTGCTATTTTTCTGTAGCATTTAGTTTTTTTCTCATGTGGAAACAAATCTAATATGGTTGACGTTTGTTGTGCAGGAGAGAGAGCGCATTGACTCCTTGGGGCAAAACGTTGGACATACAAATTGCTTAAAGCTTCTCAAATTGATCGGGATAGCAGGGATCATCATCATCAAGGCATCTACAAGGTTTTCCAGGTAAGATCTTCAGGTTAGTTCTTTTCTTTTGGATCTCATTCGATTGACACAAGCTTTTCTTCATTTTTCTGAAAAATCCATAAATAATAAAAAACCAAAATAATACTAAAAAAAATAAACTGCTCAATCTTTGAACAAACCACTGCTGGGTTTTGTATATCAGGCATTCCTCTCACCAATTCATCATCAATATTGTCCAAAAGGTTGATGGTTTTCCCTGGATCTGAAAAAACTGATTGTTAAAACCCCGACGCCCCCCACTGGAATTTTGACTTTTTCCAAATCTGACTTTTTTCGGAAAATAACCACTTGGGTTCATAGATTGAGTCTCCCTCACTCCAGAACACCCCCAACACTGAGCTAGTTGCTTCCAGGAGGCCCTAGATCTGAAAAACTGACTTTCAACACATTAGCACTCGTCATCAGATTTTGACTTTTTCTAGATCTTATTTTTCTGGCAATTTTCCAACTTGGATTTGTAGATTAGGCCATCCTCATCCCTTTCCTCCAACGTTGAGCTGATGGTCTCCTCGTTTCCGCTACAAACTGAATTTTCTGGCCATACACTGTTCTGGGTCCATAGATCAGGGCATATCCCAGGTGGTTCACTCCAACGTTGGGCAAATACTGACTCCATTACCTAAGGACCAACAGGCACTGATCTCTAACCCTAGCGCTAACCCTCTTTTGGCCTCTTTTCCCCAAAATCCAACTTTTACTTGATGACTCAGGCACTTCGACTTTGTCATATTTCTCACTGAGTTTATCCATCAATACTAGATAGCCCCAACACTGTCTTTGCCCTCCCTGCATTGGTCACGTTTCTTAAGGAAGCGAATATCTTCATCAGTTGCTAGTACCTCAACCCTAGATCTAATATTTTCCCCATAGGTCACCTGTGTTCCACTTTGGATCGACCCTCATTTGTCTAAAACCCTTATCCAAAGCCCTGGCACACTTAGTGACACCTTCCATAGATCTAAGGTCTCCAATTATCTTACACCTTACGTACCTCAAGTCTTATTGATCTGATCTGGTGTCTAGGTCTGATCTCTCCTATTGGGTGCAGATCCGGGTCCCCCACTTTGTTGTCTTGGGCTTAGATAACATAAAGTGAAGGCTTCCTTGATTGACGTGACAACCATCCATTTGGGAGTCTAGGTAGTGTTGGTTCCACCTCCTTAGTTGCTTGTCCCTCTACCATCCATCCTAGATCCACCTCACGCAGGCAACTACAAGGTTGGTGATAACATTTTGGCGTCGTTGCCGAGGAGGTAGAGGCCTACCTTGGTTCAACATACCTCACCTTTCCCTACGACATATCTTTTATTAGTGAATTACTTGTGTGGTTGACCTGGTGACTCCACCTTGCGACTCCACTGAGGACCGCACCCGACGTATTAATCTTAAGTTCCTAGAACGCCCTATAAACCTGGAAGGTTTCCCTATAACTTACGCAAGGAAAAACAAACAAGTATCAGGCCCCACTGTTTTCTCAAGTCATCCTTTGGGATACCCTTCAACCTCATCTAGCCCGATGGTCGAAACAAACACTAGTGGAAATCAGAATGCTCCTTCACCACAAAATATTGGGAGTTTTGGAAGGAAGGCCAAGGCATCTCCTTTAGATTTCTCCCTGATCCAAGGGGCCTCGCATGACATCCCTGATAAATATTTCGAAAAGGTTCCTAAGTTTGATGGAGTGTCAGCTACCTCCATCAAAGACCGCATTGACAAAGTCTGGGATCATATGGAAGCATATGGAGCTGTTGATGAAGATGTATTCATGAGAGGCCTTCTGCATTCTCTGGAAGGAGATGTGCGGAAGTGGTTTGATAGATTACCTGCTTCATCCATCAATGGATATGACAACTTCGTCACAAAGCTTAACAGTGATTGGTCTCACAAGTTGGATGGGAAATTCCTCTTGCATCCACTGCTTGACATAAAGAGAAGGGAGAATGAAATAGTCCATGAGTTTAACCTGAGATTTGACAAGACTATTGGAAATATCCCAGATGAAATTAGACCTAAGGACCAAGCAATTGTTATTCATTATCAGAATGCTTTTGACGGTTGGTTGTGTTGATGAAATTGTCATTGATGCCAACATGGAGTTGCAGTGGCCCCACAGGATGTCATTGATGCCACCAAGTCCCTCCTGCAGTGCCTTGATCCCTTACAACGAGGGTTGGTACCTTGAAGCACCTTGTGCCCAATTGACAAGGTCCCTGTACCCACCACCTTGCTGAAGATGTTAAAGACCCTACTAATGATGTTGAAGAACTTAGAGATGGCCTTGAAGCCTTGGTAAATCAATGGATTGTTGAAAAGAGCCCTTGAAAATGCCCTGAAGAAGCCTCAAGAAGTAAGAAAAGGTTGGCCACTAAATAAGCTAATGTGAAGTCAAACGCTGAAAAAAAAAGAGACAGGTCAGCTCCAAGTTAACTTAAAGTTATATCTTTGTGAAGTCGGCCCAGAAATAAAATATTTTTTTTGTATGTCGGCCCCATTAAAAATAAAAATTAAATACAAGTCGGCTCAGTAAAATGTGGTGGAAATTTAGTATAAATTCCTATCACGTCCTCACTTTTGGAGCGTGCAATTTTGGGATGAGCTCTAAGGTCTTTTACTGAGGCAAATTTCGGATGGCAGACTGTTGAAAATCGCAGGAGCAGACAAATTTTTTTTTCTTCTTTCTCTCTGATTTTCGGGTATACTGTAGCAGCCATAAAATTAAAGTGAAATTTTGGGGGAGCTCTGAGGAAATTTGCAGCAGCTAGGAGCAGCAGTCTGGAATGTTTTTTTGGAAATTCGTGGGTAGCAGTAGAACTGTCTCAAATCTGCAGCAGCACTCGTTGAACTGAGGAGTATACCAGCACAAGGTCTGAAGAGAATTTGGTGTTTTTTTTTTTCTTCGATGCCCTAAATGAGGCAGCAGTCTGAATTTCATCTTTTTACAGCAGCAGAGATCCGAATTCTTTTCAAAGAGAAGAACATCTCTTTTGGGGTTAAAATGTATGTTTTGATACAGTCCGAGTTTCCTTTATCTTTGAACATCCACAGAGTTGTTGGATGATTCACTGCTTAGCTTGCACAAGTCTTTACAGAGTTCAATTTTTGAAGCAATCGAGGGTTTAACACAATCCAAGTTTGTTGGGTCAGTTTCTCTTTTGCATGAACGGTCAAGATCTGAGTTTGTGGAGTGTATATACAGCACATACATTCACAGTCCGAGTCCATCCATTGCAAGCATATAAAAGGTTGAACTCTGCAAGTGTAATGACATTCAGAGGTTGAGGTTTGCCAGCAGCCCGAGGTTACACTTAACCCCTAGCCTGACTAGTGTAAGGGCCTCTCTACATAGTCCCGAACCTTCTCAGCAATAATACACAGTCCACATTGATGCTATTCCACAGATCCGAGTCTGAGATTGCACAATGAAGAAGCAAGTCTGAGGAAGAAAATGCAAAGGAAAGATCAAGGCTAATTAGGATCATCTTTAAGGTTTGAAAGAATTATCAAGTACTATTATATTCTTTGATTATTGTGAAGCTCATTATGACTGTTTAAATGGCTGGGTAGTATTGTCTATGATATGCATGTGTCTAAGAGGTCTAGGTGTATACTTCATCAAGATCTAGAAAAGTGTTGATGTGATGCACAACAACAGCAATACATAACAGATGATGCCTTGATGGAGATGATGTTGATACATGACTACTCCTTGAAGATCTCAGCCAAGACTTTAGGTGCAAACCTTTGAAGACATGTACAAATCTAAAGGAGAAGACACGTGTATAATATTATTGAAAAGTGTGCTGTCAAATCAAGATTCGAGTTTGTTCATGATGAGATTGCAAATTACAGAACTCTAAGCTCGGGGGTTAGACACAGCATTGCAGTGATCGCATTATGAAGTCTAGATAGTCCAAGTTGTGAAGGAAATTAGTTCTTGGAGGAAGATTACAGTGATCTGAGGTAAGAAAAGAATAGGACCGAACTAAGGTTTGAGTGTGGTAAAAGGTATGTGTCCTTCAAGTCTGTTATAAGAAAAGATTTATAACTTAGTTTTAAGTCTATTGTTTATGCTACATGTGGCTGTTATATTTTGACTATGGAAGAGGCCGCAAGTTGAGGCCTACATAGACTAGGTTTGGGGCTGTTTATGGACAGAAAATGAGGTTGAAGATAGACTGTGTTTTGGACAATGATGTGTTTGAAATTGGCAAGGAAGAAACAGGTCTTTGAAGTATCAAAGAAGTCTTCCTCAAATTGACAGAGTTTTGATGGCAGTAATGCCCTTGGAGTCTGCTGCAGCATAAAACATCTACAGTTCCAAGTCCAAGGAGCTTCTACAATAACATGGTATGTATGTATGAGATTTAATGAGTGAACTGTGATGTGTGTAAGTAGTAATGATGCATAAGTATGAACAATAACGAGTGTATGTACAGTATACAATGTGTGAATGCACAAGTATAAGTGCATATAGTGGTGTGAAATGTGAAGTAGTGATCTGCATACTCTATGATATACAGTGGTAGCAGCTTTGGGCATATACAGTGGTTGTTTTAAGGCAGCATCAATAAGAGGATACATAACAAGTCTTACAGCAGAAAGTCAAAGGTTATCTACAGTGATGTGTGAAGAATTTTTGTGCATGCTTTCCTATACTCTAAGATGATGAAGATATGATGATAATATGAGCATGATATCTCAGTTATATGAATGCACAGTGTATGGGCAGACCTTGTTTAACAGCAAACTTAACAGGAGTATTGATGCCAACTCTGTAAGAATACAATTACGAAACTTGTGAGGCATGTGAGAAGCCATCAATGCAACTCTTGAACAGTCTTTAGCAAACCTGGAGCAGTACTCTGTTGATAACAAGAATTGATAGTGACAACTAACTTGACAAGGGATAGAATAATATGGTGCATGTATGATCAGATTCCTTGTGATAAAGAAATGATGCTAGTGACAGAATGTTGAAGAGCAGACTTTGCAGTATTGCAGCAATATAGATGACTGATGAGCAAGGTTACAACAGAGTGAAGAATGATGATCAGAGAAGACAGTGAGCAGCATTGATGATGAGCAGCATTGATGATGTGACAGAGATGACATGAGTATGGTATACTGTATTGTAAAAGCAAGCTTGTGTTGTTTTTGAGGTTAGGATACGTCAAACCCTTCTTAGCAGGGTCTAAGAAAGCCAGGCAGGGTCCTGGATGCAGAGTAGGTACTCTATGTATCAGTAGGTGTTGATTTTAGCTAACAGTTGTAGTCGGACCAAAACTAATACAAAAAGATTACAAAATTATATGGTGTTGTGTTCTTTTGTGTTATGGTTCTTGATGATTTAAATGCTATGATATGTGAATAATGAAGTTTATGAAATGATTATGAGATTGGTTGAATGATGAATTGGTAGTTAATCGTGAAAAGCTAAGAAAAGTTTTAATATTGCTTTACACTGATTCACCCCCCCTCTCAGTGTCTAACAATTGGTATCAGAGCCGGCCTTCGTCACAAGCCTAGCAAGCTTGAAGGAGATCCTTAGACACAATGGAGGAAAAGAAAGAGTCATCAAGCAATGACATACCTGTACTTGATATTACAGATTATTTCAGTTGGAGAAACAAAATGAAGGCTTATCTGAAGAAGTTTGGAATTTGGGAAATTGTCATCAATCCACCCGCTCCATCAAACAAGAAAGGAAAACCAGCTGCACAGAAGGAAGCGAAGAAGGACAACACTACAGCCTTGAAGTTCCTCATGTATGGACTTCCCAGCTCAGTGAAGGAAAGTGTAGGAGAGTACACTTCGGCAAAAGAACTGTGGTTCAAGCTGGAGAGTGAGTATCAGAAGGCTAGACCAGAACCCGAAAAGACAGATCAGAAATCAGAAGACAAGCCCCCAGAAGAGCTCAATCAAGAAGAGGACTCTAAAGGTATGGAATCTTGTGATTATAATAGCTTGTGTGATGAAATTGAGAAGGTTCTTGCAGAAGATGATGAAGGGCTATCAAAGACCGCATATCAGATACATATCACATATTGATCTTAGAGCCAATTGGTTTCTAAGCACAGTAAAACTAAACCAGAGTGATTCCACAAAGCTCAAAAAGGAAATCTTGGACTCCTTGAATGCATATAAGCAGAAGACCATGTCAATGAAAGTGTTGCTTCTAAAGCTCAAAGACAAAGACAAAGAGTTGCGAGATCAAATGAAAGACAAGGATGCTGAAATTGAACAATTAAAGATTGAATTGATCAATCAAAAGGTAGAATCAGAAAAGCCTGCTCAAGGGCTTGAAGAAACTAGAGAGGTCAATCATGATCTGAAGACTCAGCTGGAAGAAGCCAAGAGGACAGAAGAAATCCTGAAGAGTCAGCTGGAAGAAAAGGAGGAGACAGTCCAGAAGTTGGAAATGGAGGTAGTTGGTCTCAAGAAGAAAGGTAAGAAGAATGAAGCCTTGGTCAAGCTCCAGGACAGTTCAATTGTCCTAAATAAGATCTTAAATTGCCAAAGATCTCCACTCAACAAAACTGGTCTTGGTTACAAGAAGAACAAAGAAAAATCTGAAGACGACACTTGGTCTCTGAAGACTCCAGAAGCAGGTCCATCAACGTCCAAAGCTGCCCCCCATGCACCTGCATATGACAACAAGGATTTTGGAAGTTCAAAGTTGAAACAAGGAGTTAGGTCTGTTCATCAAAGCAACTTCATAAAGGAAACAACTACAAGACCCAGGTATGAAAGTAGCTTCAATGGTTATTGTTATTTTTGTTCTAACTTTGGTCATAAGGCTATGGATTGTAGATTCTATGAAAGAAGAAGTGCTGGAAGCCCCAATGTCTCAGTTAGATGTTGGACATGTAAAGAAGTCGGACATGTTGATGCCACATGTCACACATTGAGATGCTACACCTGCAGTGGGTTTGGACACAAAGCACATGAATGTGCCAGTCAAAGAAGTCAACCAAGAAGGAGTACTCCATACACATCAGCAAGAAGATTTGAAGATCAGAAGACAAATGTCTACAATGAGGGACACTCTCAAGTATGGAGAAATGAAGTTGATCAAAGAAGTGTTGGAAGCTCCAACAGCTCAGTCAGATGTTGGTCATGCAACAATGTTGGTCACATTGTTGCACATTGTCGTACGATGAGGTGTTATAGCTGCAGTGGCCTTGGGCACAAAGCTCAAGATTGTTGGAGTACACGAAAACAATCCTTGAGAAGTTACCTAGACAACTCATCAAGGAAAAGCCAGTACAAATGAAGGAACAAATGCTCAAAGGACAGATGCTAAGAAGCAAGTATGGATGAGGAAGACAGAGCAGTTGCAGATAGGAGAGGTTGATCAGAGTAGGGAGGATGGCTGCCATACGGCAAGCCAATTTTAAGGTCTCTCAAAGACCTTAGCACACCTTGAGTTCATAAGGCTGGAGAATGAACTCAAAGGAGAAAGAATGGTTACTCCAGGTATACAGACAGGTCCTAGGATCGTGCATATTGACAGGGGGAGCAAATTCCAGTGAGCAGTGATCAAAGATTTCAGACACAGGTATGTGGACACCCTTTGCCATTGATGCCAAAGGGGGAGAAATGAAGACAAAGGGAGAGATGAAGACAAAAGGGGAGCATGCTCACAGGGGGAGCATGAGTTGTTGTCATCAATGACAAAGGGGGAGATTGTTGATGAAATTGTCATTGATGCCAACATGGACTTGCAGTGGCCTCACAGGATGTCATTGACGCCACCAAGTCCCTCCTGCAGTGCCTTGATCCCTTACAACGAGGGTTGGTACCTTGAAGAACCTTGTACCAATGTTATCGGAACCGGACCGGTCAACGAACCGACGAAGCCCAAAATGTGAATCGGACTGGAAACCGGACCGGAACCGGCAAAAAACCGGGTAAAAAACCGGCTGACTAAAAAATACATAAAATATTCATATTTTGTAAAAAACATATATAAATTCATGTGCATACATATGAATCCAGGACATGATCATTCTTGGGACTGCTGCCAAACTTGGAGAAGATATCCCATGTCACCGTGGGTAATACACATCAAAATCTTGTCCATCATTTCCAGGCATGTAATCAAATTCTTTAATGAACCATGTATATCTGAGATTCTGAATATGCTCTTCCAAGTCTGATTTTGATGTGTCGAATAGTTACTTCTATATACAAAGTTATATATGATGCATTCCACACACTTCGTTTGATGAAACAACCTCAAATCAATCAGCACAAGTCATAGAGAGAATTTCCAGTGATATGGTATTGTGCAGTGAGTTTCAGCAGCAGACATCTGAACTGTTTGTTGAAAATCCTTAACCAAACTAGCAGCAGAAATGCCCTAAGCCAGTTCTCAAGTAAGGAATATCACCTACAGTAGAAAACAACCTAGTGGTGCCAAACTATATGCTACAGCAGTACAAGACCAAGCCTTTTATAGAAGTCATAACTCAGTGTCTTCACAAAGTCATCGCAGTCAGATTGGGCCCGACTTGCAAGTTACAGCAGTAAATTAAAGTGTGTATCAGCTCTCAGTTGGGATGAGAAGGACATGATCATTCTTGGGACAGCTGCCAAACTTGGAGAAGATATCCCATGTCACTGTGGGTAATACACATCAAACATCTTGTCCATCATTTCCAGGCATGTAATCAAATTCTGGTTTTTTTTTTTTAAATTGAGTTTCCTGAGTCCCCAGTCCAGACCGGCCGGTTCGGCCGGTTTTGGCCGGTTTTGGCTGGTTCCGGTCGGTTCCGGCCGGTTCCATACCTGGTCTGGACAAAAATCCGGTTTTTTCAAATTTTTTTGCTAACCGGACCGGCCAACCCTGTAAACTAGTCAGACCGGCTGGTTTTGCCGGTTCCGGTCCGGTTCCGATAACACTGCCTTGTACCCAATTGACAAGGTCCCTGTACCCACCACCTTGCTGAAGATGTTAAAGACCCTGCTAATAATGTTGAAGAACTTAGAGATGGTCTTGAAGCCTTGGTAAATCAATGGATTGTTGAAAAGAGCCCTTGAAAATGCCCTAAAGAAGCCTCAAGAAGTAAGAAAAGGTTGGCCACTAAATAAGCTAATGTGAAGTCAAATGCTGAAAAAAAAAAAAAGAGACAGGTCGGCTCCAAGTTAACTTAAAGTTATATCTTTGTGAAGTCGGCCCAGAAATAAAATATTTTTTTTGTATGTCAGCCCCATTAAAAATAAAAATTAAATACAAGTCGGCTCAGTAAAATGTGGTGGAAATTTAGTATAAATTCCTATCACGTCCTCACTTTTGGAGCGTGCAATTTTGGGATGAGCTCTAAGGTCTTTTACTGAGGCAAATTTCGGATGGCAGACTGTTGAAAATCGCAGGAGCAGACAATTTTTTTTTTCTTCTTTCTCTCTGATTTTCGGGTATACTGTAGTAGCCATAAAATTAAAGTGAAATTTTGGGGGAGCTCTGAGGAAATTTGCAGCAGCTAGGAGCAGTAGTCTGGAATGTTTTTTTGGAAATTCGTGGGTAGCAGTAGAACTGTCTCAAATCTGCAGCAACACTCGTTGAACTGAGGAGTATACCAGCACAAGGTCTGAAGAGAATTTGGTGGTTTTTTTTTTCTTCGATGCCCTAAATGAGGCAGCAGTCTGAATTTCATCTTTTTACAGCAGCAGAGATCCAAATTCTTTTCAAAGAGAAAGAACATCTCTTTTGGGGTTAAAATGTATGTTTTGATACAGTCCGAGTTTCCTTTATCTTTGAACATCCACAGAGTTGTTGGATGATTCACTGCTTAGCTTGCACAAGTCTTTACAGAGTTCAATTTTTGCAGCAATCGAGGGTTTAACACAATCCAAGTTTGTTGGGTCAGTTTCTCTTTTGCATGAACGGTCAAGATCTGAGTTTGTGGAGTGTATATACAGCACATACATTCACAGTCCGAGTCCATCCATTGCAAGCATATACAAGGTTGAACTCTGCAAGTGTAATGACATTCGTAGGTTGAGGTTTGCAAGCAGCCCGAGGTTACACTTAAGCCCTAGCCTGACTGGTGTAAGGGCCTCTCTACACAGTCCCAAACCTTCTCAGCAATAATACATAGTCCACATTGATGCTATTCCACAGATCCGAGTCTAAGATTGCACAATGAAGAAGCAAGTCTGAGGAAGAAAATGCAAAGGAAAGATCAAGGCTAATTAGGATCATCTTTAAGGTTTGAAAGAATTATCAAGTACTATTATATTCTTTGATTATTGTGAAGCTCATTATGACTGTTTAAATGGCTGGGTAGTATTGTCTATGATACGCATGTGTCTAAGAGGTCTGGGTGTATACTTCATCAAGATCTAGAAAAGTGTTGATGTGATGCACAACAACAGCAATACATAACAGATGATGCCTTGATGGAGATGATGTTGATACATGACTACTCCTTGAAGATCTCAGCCAAGACTTTAGGTGCAGACCTTTGAAGACATGTACAAATCTAAAGGAGAAGACACATGTGTATAATATTATTGAAAAGTGTGCTGTCAAATCAAGATTTGAGTTTGTTCATGATGAGATTGCAAATTACAGAACTCTAAGCTCGAGGGTTAGACACAGCATTGCAGTGATCGCATTATGAAGTCTAGACAGTCCAAGTTGTGAAGGAAATCAGTTCTTGGAGGAAGATTACAGTGATCTGAGGTAAGAAAAGAATAGGACCGAACTAAGGTTTGAGTGTGGTAAAAGGTATGTGTCCTTCAAGTCTGTTATAAGAAAAGATTTATAACTTAGTTTTAAGTCTATTGTTTATGCTACATGTGGCTGTTATATTTTGACTATGGAAGAGGACGCAAGTTGAGGCCTACATAGACTAGGTTTGGGGCTGTCTATGGACAGAAAATGAGGTTGAAGATAGACTGTGTTTTGGACAATGATGTGTCTGAAATTGGCAAGGAAGAAACAGGTCTCTGAAGTATCAAAGAAGTCTTCCTCAAATTGACAGAGTTTTGATGGCAGTAATGCCCCTGGAGTCTGTTGCAGCATAAAACATCTACAGTTTCAAGTCCAAGGATCTTCTACAATAACATGGTATGTATGTATGAGATTTAATGAGTGAACTGTGATGTGTGTAAGTAGTAATGATGCACAAGTATGAACAATAATGAGTGTATGTACAGTATACAATGTGTGAATGCACAAGTATAAGTGCATACAGTGGTGTGAAATGTGAAGTAGTGATCTGCATACTCTATGATATACAGTGGTAGCAGCTTTGGGCATGAGCAGACTGTGGTTGTTTTAAGGCAGCATCAGTAAGAGGATACATAACAAGTCTAAGATGATGAAGATATGATGATAATATGAGCATGATATCTCAGTTATATGAATGAACAGTGAATGGGCAGACCTTGTTTAACAACAAACTTAACAGGAGTATTGATGCCAACTCTGTAAGAATACAGTTACAAAACTTGTGAGGCACGTGAGAAGCCATCAATGCAACTCTTGAACAGTCTTTAGCAAACCTGGAGCAGTACTCTGTTGATAACAAGAATTGATAGTGACAACTAACTTGACAAGGGATAGAATAATATGGTGCATGTATGATCAGATTCCTTGTGATAAAGAAATGATGCTAGTGACAGAATGTTGAAGAGCAGACTTTGCAATATTGCAACAATATAGATGACTGATGAGCAAGGTTACAGCAGAGTGAAGAATGATGATCAGAGAAGACAGTGAGCAGCATTGATGACGAGCAGCGTTGATGATGTGACAGAGATGACATGAGTATGGTATACTGTATTGTAAAAGCAAGCTTGTCTTGTTTTTGAGGTTAGGATACCTCAAACCCTTTTTAGCAGGGTCTAAGACAACCAGGCAGGGTCCTGGATGCAGAGTAGGTGCTCTATGTATCAGTAGGTGCTGATTTTACCTAACGATTGTAGCCGGACCAAAACTAATACAAAAAGATTACAAAATTATATGGTGTTGTGTTCTTTTGTGTTATGGTTCTTGATGATTTAAATGCTATGATATGTGAATAATGAAGTTTATGAAATGATTATGAGATTGGGTAAATGATGAATTGGTGGTTAATCGTGAAAAGCTGAGAAAAGTTTTAATATTGCTTTACACTGAATCACCCCCTTACACCTTACGTACCTCAAGTCTTATTGATCTGATCTGGTGTCTAGGTCTGATCTCTCCTATCGGGTGCAGATCCGGGTCCCCCACTTTGTTGTCTTGGGATTAGATAACATAAAGTGAAGGCTGCCTTGATTGAGGTGACAACCATCCATTTGGGAGTCTAGGCAGTCTTGGTTCCACCTCCTTAGTTGCTTGTCCCTATACCATCCATCCTAGATCCACCTCACACAGGCAACTACAAGGTTGGTGATAACATTTTGGCGTCGTTGCCGGGGAGGTAGAGGCCTACCTTGGTTCAACATACCTCACCTTTCCCTACGACATATCTTTTATTAGTGAATTACTTGTGTGGTTCACTTGGTGACTCCACCCTGTGACTCCACTGAGGACCGTACCTAACGTATTAATCTTAAGTTCCTAGAACGCCCTATAAACCCGGAAGGTTTCCCTATAACTTACACAAGGAAAAACAAACAAGTATCGGGCCCCACTGTTTTCTCAAGTCATCCTTTGGGATACCCTTCAACCTCATCTAGCCCGATGGTCGAAACAAACACTAGTGGAAATCAGAATGCTCCTTCACCACAAAATATTGTGAGTTTTGGAAGGAAGGCCAAGGCATCTCCTTTAGATTTCTCCCTGATCCAAGGGGCCTCGCATGACATCCCTGATAAATATTTCGTAAAGGTTCCTAAGTTTGATGGAGTGTCGGCTACCTCCATCAAAGACCACATTGACAAAATCTGGGATCATATGGAAGCATATGGAGCTGTTGATGAAGATGTATTCATGAGAGGCCTTCTGCATTCTCTGGAAGGAGATGTGCGGAAGTGGTTTGATAGATTACCTGCTTCATCCATCAATGGATATGACAACTCGTCACAAAGCTTAACAGTGATTGGTCTCACAAGTTGGATGGGAAATTCCTCTTGCATCAACTGTTTGACATAAAGAAAAGGGAGAATGAAACAGTCCATGAGTTTAACCTGAGATTTGACAAGACTATTGGAAATATCCTAGATGAAATTAGACCTAAGGACCAAGCAATTGTTATTCATTATCAGAATGCTTTTGACGGTTGGTTGGGTTTCAACTTAAAGGATAAGAACCCAAATGACTTAAAGACTTCCCAATTCAATGCAAAGATGGCTGAGCAACATGCGACATCTATGGGTAAGCAAAACTTCTTCGATCATTATGCCCGATCCACTTTCAGATCTGACCCTAAGCTCTGAAAGCCTAAGGAACCTGTGAGTGAACCAAAAGAATCAAAGGACACATTAGAAACCATGCAAGAGATGATGAAACAACTAACTGTCCTGACCAAGAGTGTCGCTAGTTTTCACAATCCTGAGAGACATAGAAATCCTTATGGCCCTAAACCCTACTGGAACAACAATAGAGGTCCTGAAAGAGATCCTATTAGAAGACGACCCGAGTAACCAGAGGATCCTGGGAAGAGAAATGTCAATTGGTGTGATGAGAATGATGAAGAACCAACAAACACTAGCTACCCTGATGATCAACCAAACAACATCAATTTTATGAATGATTTATCTTTTGATGATGGGTTTGGAAGAATTCTCCAGAGGAAGAGCCATGGGAGCAAGAAGAACCTTGGGAGCAGGAAGAGGATTTTGTTGATGAGCCCGATCCTTCATGGTGTGCAATAAATATCCCTGAAATAAAGGAACAACGACAAGTTAGAATCTATAAACGAAGAGTGGATCCCCAACCTTCTTTCTTAGACAAGCACAAAACAATTAATGGAGATAATAAGAAAGAAGAAGATCTCACCTTAGAAGATTTGAATTTAAACATTGACATAGAGAAAGAGCTAAGCAAGATAATGTGTAATATCCCTATCACTGAACTAATGAATGTGCCCTCTGTAAGAAGCCAAGTAGAGGAGTTCTTTGATGGCATTGGCCAAGACAAGACCCATGAGATTGCCTTCGAATCCAGTCACATACAGAGCCTTAGTGGGATGCAGCCTAGCAAAGATGAGAAGGATCCACCTGTTAACATCCCAATCTACTATCTATGAAAGAAAGAACGGTGGTCACCCTCCCTTTTACCTAACTTTACACATTCAAAATATGCTCCTGCATAATTGCATGTTGGATTCTGGAGCAGCTATGAATGTAATGCCTTTGCATGTCATGAAGGAAATGGGATTAGAAGTGACTAGGCCTTACGGAAATGTTTGTGGCATAGACTCAAGGCGAGTACCATCCTATGGCTTGATAAAAAACCTTAGAGCTGATCTATTTGCATGCTCAGACATCTCCACTATGATGGATGTAGTTGTTATTGATTTACCCCCAGCATATGGAATGCTTTTATCTAGAAAATGGGCAGCTGGTTTAGGTGGATACCTCGTGATGGATTTATCATACCTTTGTGTCCCAAACTCTGACGGTGCTCTGATTAGGATCAATAAGGAACCCTGCTATGAAAAACATTTGGAGACTTTTGAGGAAGGAATTAAAAACACATATGGGGAAGAATTGTTGAATAATGCTAAGGCTAATATGGTGGAAGATGAAACTAAAGTATGGGAATACAGGCAGCCCGAAAATATGTTTATGGCAATGGAAGTCTCTAACCCATCTTTGGAAGAAAATCAAATAACTGAACTTGCCAGGATGATTTACTTGGAAATGCTTGAAGGTGAATGCTCAGAGGAATTAGAGGAATTAAGAAGAAATGAGAACCAACTTCAGGGTCACGAGCAAAACGATGCAATAAATCCCACAATTGAAGTTGATGAAATTGATAATGCTAGGCATATTGGAAGGATCTCTCGTAGAGTAAATGAATGGTTTGCTTTAATTGACCGTAATAGAGAAAGAGAAATTCAAGGACTTGAACCTATTTACCCATGGGAAAACCATCTTGAGTTAGCTAGTGTAGTAGATGCTGATGATGAAGTCAGTAGCAACCGTGTTTCTGATGTTGCTGGGTCGTTATCTCATTTATCTTTAGAAGATGGTAACCTAATTCAAGTCCATGATAACTCTCTGAGTTGGCAAGAGGATGCCTTAATAAACGATGCACTTGAAGGAGATTTTAATCCTAACAATCTTGCTATATTTCAGACTCCTTCAGCCACACCAAATAATGCCTTATCAGCCTATTATCCTCTCATCCCTAATTTTCTCCTGGCACCTGAGTACTCAAGTCTTCACAGTCATGATCTGTCTCACATTCCTAGTTCTTTTGTATCACAGTCTGGAGTAGAACCAATCGGGCTAGAAGTTATGCATCTTCACGTTCCTACAGGAGAAGACCGTAGCCATAATACTGCTGTGTCCCACATACCTTTCCCTTTGGAAGAAAATAGAAGCTTCTGGACTGTAGGAGAAACTGTTAAACATATAATGTCTCCACATGATGAATGGCCTAATGCACCTGTCCAACAGACAAGAAGAGAGATGAGAGAGATTTTAGTTGGTAGTGTAGCCATTCCCATTGATGGTTGTCCACCTAGATTTGATGCAGTTCCTCCCAGAAGGAGCTCAAGGATTATCACCCCACAACTGAGAAGCCTTGTTGATATCCATCCCATGCCTATACGTAGCATTGAAGTGGTTCCCGAATCAGTAAATAGGAATAGATTTCCCACCGGAAGTCAAGTCCTTATCTAGAACCACTTACTACATTTTCGATCAAGGCAAGCTAATGACATTTGGGTTGAACCCTTTTCTATTGAGCGTTGCATGGGTGACATATGCTTTCTTGTTACTAGTACTAGACGGCAGATCTTACTTCCTGTCAACCAGAGGAATTTGAGGGGATACATTCCTGACCTCACTTAGCCTTCAGTCTTTTCTTGCTTGGTTAGAGTAGAGTAGGTAGGACATGAATCAGCTTTTCTCGGCAGTAATGTAGAATCTTGCATCTTTGCCTGAAGCTTGCTTTTGAAGCTCTTAGTATAGTTTTGATCCTGCACAATAAAAAATCAAACTTTTCTTGAAAGTTATGGTTATAGATTAGATTTATTTCTTGCTTTTTGATTTCATGCATTTTTATTTCGGTATTTTATATAATATCCACATATTGTTCTGACGACCGATCTGTGAGTTTGGTATAGCTCTGGACATGCTGTAGGTAGTCGATGACTTTTTTGTAGAGGTTGCAGAGTTGGAAGGATTGATCGAGGATGCGAGAAGCAGAGTACAAGGACCAGAGATTCTAAGGTTCTCAAGCTCTTTTTCTAGCAAAGCACTTGTCCCAACTGGAGCTAGATATTATCACATATATAGTAGCCAGGCTACCATATTCTATTTTTCAGATACAGTACATTTTTCAGCCAGATCTCTTACATATGAGATGCTGAGATGAGCAGTTTTGACGGATCATTATTTTGTTAGTAGACTATTATACTCTCCCATGTCAGGACCAAATCTTAGTAGACTCAGATTCGAGGACTGATGTAGCCATTCAGTCATTTGCAGAGCAGTTAGTGATGCCCAGATTGGTTCTAGTGTTTTCTCATTGGACAGATGATGGTTCAGATGGATTATTTGCATGATTATGACTCATCATTTATTTTATTGTGTTATGGTTATCATTGCTCTTATACTCATTTTTGTGACATATAATAGCATTTAGTGTCATGATCTGGCGGTCGTAAATATATGGACTTGGATGTATTTGTATTATGTAGTCATGTCCCTACTTAGACTTGGGAGTTCCTGATCTATACTGATTGGTTTTACCCTCCCTAGGGAGAATAGAGGTAGTCATTCCCTTTGGCTTGCTAGTGTTGCCTTCATCTTTCACTATCTCCACCCATCCATTACCTTCCAGTTTTCTTTTTAACCCGACTTCCTACTTGACTTATGGCATGGAGGACCTTTCCCCGCTAGAACCTTTGTTGGACAAACCTCCCTGTTTATAGTGTGTCTCGGCTCTGAGTTGGTGACAGAACTCGCCTTTTGTGAGTTGGATTGTATGCCTAAATCATTCTGGTTGATTGTCCCCATGTTTGGCATTGTGCAGAACCCCCCCTAGTCACTTGAGATGTTGTTGGCTAAAACTGAAAACTCATGTACTACTTGTATTGGAAATGTTTATATATGCGCCCATGGAAAATGTAAATTGTAAAATGTGTTTCTTAACATATACGAGCAAAGGGCAAGAGCAATGAAATGCTAAAATACTCCGCGAAGGGTACAAGGAAAGGTCCCAAAAGCAATGGTTAAATATATGCTATATCCAAATATTGTTGACCTTATAAATTTGAATATGTTTTGGATGAAAGCTGCAATTAGCTGTGCTTTTAAGCACTGGTGAATTCCTCAAAAGGTCATATAGGCCAAAAAGGCCATAGAAATAAAATTGATGGTCATAATGAACCTGGATCAAACTTGATGTAGACATGATGCCTAAGTTGAATAAGCACTCTCTAAACAACCCAACCATTTGTGAGGCACTACTATTCCCTGTGTTGTTGTTTGTTCGGCATGTGGTTATAGTGCGTATTCCCTTTCCATATCCAAAGTGTCATGATGTTAAGTTGGTAGTCATCCTTTACCCTAGCCTTGTCAATTTCAGCCTTCACCCTTCACTAACAAATTGACTACAACTATGAAGTGAGTATAGTCTTGAAAGTCTGGTCTAAGTAATAATAAATAAAACCCTATATATGTATTTGGTTGATGTACCGCCAGTGAGGTGACTGTTACTTGTTATGAATGTTACTTAAATGATTTGTAGAGCATGTATTAGCCTTGTAACACTTGCAGCAAATGGATGATAGCCTGACTTATATTATTGGTATTTGGTCATTTACAGGTGATTATATTGTCTATTGGATATTGTTGATGATCAGGTAGAGACCTAGAAAGGGTATGAGTATGCGCCCAAGATGGATTTGGACTCTCTGAGTTTAGTGAGATAGCTTATTTTCAGTTCCGGGCACTTGTAGAGATGATTAGGCTCATTTTACCTTTTTAATGCAGTTTTGCATCACAGGATGATGTGTTTGAGAAGGGAGATGTTTTATTGGGATCTCCTAGGGCACTGTATGGGGCATAGGTGGTGTAACCACTTGATTGTACCATAGTACCCCCATCCCAGAAAGCCTGGTGGGCTCAGTTGGAGAACGCAGTCACCCTAGGAGGCTGTTTTGGCAAGTTCACATTTCTCGAGGCAGATTAATAAATGATTAAATGGCTATTGAAGAAATCGATTTGGGCTACCGAAGCAAGGAAATGACATGGGATGAGTTATGATGATGAGTGTGATGTCCTCCACACCCTATCCAGTAGTTGCAACACCTGATTGGGCCTACACTTATTTTTCGGGCATTTTTATATTATTTTTTGGAGCTTTTGGGTGGCTCACGATTTTGTCAAGGAGGCACAAAGTCAAAAAATTAAAATATTATATTATTTTATTATGCCATGGGACACCCAGAGGGAGTTAGTTAACACTCCATAGACCCACCATGTGCTTCATTTATTTCTTGTTTAATAGGGTACCCTCTTTATGGGTGATCTAGTCCACTTTGGTACTTTATGGTTATATTGATCCATGTATTGTATGTTGAGTTCATCTCAACCATTGATTATAACATTTACATTTTTTAATCTTAGCCACTCGTTTTGAAAGTGGTTAGGATTTTGGTTCTCTCATTTAAAGGAGCGAGCTTCTCATTTGTAAGGGGTCTTTAGCTCTTGGATCTGATTTATAGAAAAACTTTCTTGTGGATATTTTTTCGGTCTCCTTTGCATCTGGTGTTCTTAGATGGTGATTGGAAAGTCTTTTGCTTCCTAGCATTCGGGAAATTGTTGCAAGATCTATATATTTTTGGGAATCTTTGTCTTGTCTACAGGAGGGCGACTTCAGCTTAGGCGTTTTTGCAGGGGGGCCTCAACTTGCTTGGATTGTCTTTGTTTTTTATCAAGGGGTTTTCATTGGTGTCATTGCGATCTATGATTTTCTCTTGCTATTTTTCTGTAGCATTTATCTTTTTTCTCATGTGGCAACAAATATGATATGGTTGACGTTTGTTGTGCAGGAGAGAGGGCGCGTTGACTCCTTGGGGCAAAACGTTGGACATAGAAATTGCCCAAAGCGTCTCAAATTGATCGGGATAGCAGGGATCATCATCATCAAGGCATCTACAAGGTTTTCCAGCTAAGTTACCTGACACGTCCATACTGGCCCACGTGTCCGTACCCGCGGTGTCCACGTGAAGACACGCTACGGTACGTGTTCGACACGTGGTCAAAACGTGTCTTATCCCTGTGACACGTGGTCAACGCGTGTCCGACACTCTTTTGTAACGTGTCTTGATTTTAGGACACGTGTCCTGTGAAAAGTGATGAAATTAGGGGTTTTTTCGCTATTTAAATCTTCGTTGTTTAGGGGTATGGCATAACGTGACTCATAACGTGACTGTGCATGTAGAGTCTAGACTCAAATGATAAATCATAAATGTTATTCAAGTTTTCAACAGATATGTAACTTCCAGCTTTGGATTGGTGAGCAAGAGGTGACGTGTAGCCGTAGGCAATGTAATTCCCAGCAAAATAAACAATGGAATGACTGTCCCAATTTGCAATCAAACATTTAATACAAGAGTTGTCACAAAATGTATTTTCCGGCTTGTAAAACAATGTCAATATTTGCTATGCAGATGTAGGTGGCCACTGGCAACCAAGCACTAAAATGACAATTTGAAAATTGATAGATAGATCCCAGATGGGACTGTCAAATAATTTAATAAATGATAATTTCCAGCCAACAAGTATTTCTTTTATCAGTCCAGACTCCAAACGTTACTTTCAGTAAAATTGTGGATGCCATTGCCAAAAGTTATAGCAATTCCAAGTTTTCACAAGTAGATAGCAAAAGTGTGTTTGTCAACTCCAAAGGGACTGTGGAATGCAATGTATTTTCCAGCCAAGCCAATTTAACTATGACTGTCCCAAACAACATTTTCCAGTATGAAAGTCTAAGGACAAGCCCATATGTAGTAATTTGTAAACCTTAACAAGGGTATTTTCTTATAAGTGTTTAAGAGGCTTGCCCTAGTATGTTTATACTCTACTATCTACTATCTAGAGTTTAGACTCTACTATCTAGAGTTTGATTTGTTAGTTTTTGTACCTAGGCAGATGTTCCCTAGGTGACTTTAATTTTTGCCTAAAGTCATTTTAAGAGGGAAAAAGGTGACCCTCACATTAAATGTCACTTAATGAGACTTTATATCAATAAAGTCACTTTTTGATAAATTTAAGTGGGTGAGTGATTTTATTTATGAGAAATAAATAAAAGGGATTTTCACTCACATTCAATCTCATCCATTGGATTGATTCTTTCTCCACCATTGGATTAAGAAACTCACTTAGGTCAAACAAAAAGGCATGAGGGAGGCAAAAGGGTTTCACTTTTCATTTTTTTCAGGAGAAGAGAGAGAGCTGAGAAGGCTGAGGTCGAGTTTGCTTGAGGAGGGCACGATTTTCTAGACTGGTAGCTGAAGTGATTTCAGTGAGCAAGGAGGTCGAGACTGCTTTTATTATTTGCTGGCACGAATCCCAAGAAGAGTACGGCCTTACTGTACGGCTGCTTCATTTATTGCACAGTTTTCGAGGGTGTACGACCTGTTTTACTTCTGCTGTACGGTGCATTAAATTTGGCACAGATTTCGAGGGGTGTACGGACTGTTTGTTCCTGCTGTACTGTGCATTTATTTCTTGCACAGATTTCGAGGAAGGTACAGCTGAGTTTATTGCTGTACGGTCTGCTAATAAATTGCACAGATATCGAGGAAGTGTACGGCCTGTCTGGTGTTGTACGGACTGTCATTTATTGGCACGATTTCCAAGGAGAAGTACGGTTTGGTGCTACTGTTCAGTTGCATTTAGTTTGGCACAGAAAAAGAAGAAGGGTGTAGGCTGGTTTGCTGAGCACTAATTTCCAGACTTTGAGAAAAAGTTTGCTGGTGAAGATAAGTTGTATTTTTCACCATTTTCTGTCCTGTACTTTGCTGAAGAATAATAAAAATCTCTCCTCTCTCTGACTGGTTTTCCCCGTGGGGGTTTTTCCAGGGCTGATTAGCCAAAAATCTTTGAGTCAAATTTATGGTGTGCATGCATTTGTTTTGAGCCTGTTAGTAATTTTTACTGTGTGTTTAAAATTGTTCAGCAAAATTTTAAGTAGCTTCAAGCCTATGCAAAACCGGCTGAAGTGAAAAACGCAAATTGTTCATTTAAACCAGCAAGCAGTAAATCTCAGTTTTTCAACATGGTATCAGAGCAAAGAGGGCAGAAACAGTGATTTTTGCAGACACAGAAATTTGCAGCATTCAGAAATTTTTGTTATTTTACTTCTGTCAGTGAACAGCACTTTGCTGAGTTGTTGTTGAGATGGCTACGGGACTTAGATTGGAGGATAGGCTAGATGGGACAGGGAATTTTGTGCCGTGGAAGGCTAGGATTTTGCTGTTACTTGAAGAGAATGAGTTGTGGCCAAACATAGTGAGGAACACTATTGCAAACCCCATAACCATTCCTGCATCCACAGATGCAGCAGCCCTCACAGCCTTCAATAAGAAGGACTGCAAAGCCAGGAGAATTATTCTTGATGCCGTGAAAGACCATATTATTCCTCACATTTCAGGAAAGGACAAGGCACATGAGATGTGGACAGCCTTGACCAGTCTGTATGAGAGTTCTAATGAGAACCGGAAAATGGTTCTCAGA
>LPNX010895356.1:107158-118503 GCA_001517045.1 Pseudotsuga menziesii
TTTTCTAGACTGGTTGCTGAATTGATTTCAGTGAGCAAGGAGGTCGAGATTGCTTTTATTATTTGCTGGCACGAATCCCAAGAAGAGTACGGCCTTACTGTACGGCTGCTTCATTTATTGCACAGTTTTCGAGGGTGTACGGCCTGTTTTACTTCTGCTGTACGGTGCATTAAATTTGGCACAGATTTCGAGGGGTGTACGGACTGTTTGTTCTTGCTGTACGGTGCATTTATTTCTTGCACAGATTTCGAGGAAGGTACAGCTGAGTTTATTGCTGTACGGTCTGCTAATAAATTGCACAGATATCGAGGAAGTGTACGGCCTGTCTGGTGCTGTACGGATTGTCATTTATTGGCACGATTTCCAAGGAGAAGTACGGCCTGGTGCTGCTGTTCAGTTGCATTTAGTTTGGCACAGAAAAAGAAGAAGGGTGTAGGCTGGTTTGCTGAGCACTAATTTCCAGACTTTGAGAAAAAGTTTGCCGGTGAAGATAAGTTGTATTTTTCACCATTTTCTGTCCTGTACTTTGCTGAAGAATAATAAAAATCTCTCCTCTCTCTGACTGGTTTTCCCCGTGGGGGTTTTTCCAGGGCTGATTAGCCAAAAATCTCTGAGTCAAATTTATGGTGAGCATGCATTTGTTTTCAGCCTGTTAGTAATTTTTACTGTGTGTTTAAAATTGTTCAGCAAAATTTTAAGTAGCTTCAAGCCTTTGCAAAACCGGCTGAAGTGAAAAACACAAATTGTTCATTTAAACCAGCAAGCAGTAAATCTCAGTTTTTCAACATGATTGATTTGTAAAATTGTATGGTATTGGTGTTTGAATCTTTGATGTATCTTTTTCGAAGTTCATGATGTAACATTGATCAATATCTACTATCAAGATTCAATATTTTCTCTATTACAGTAATTTGTATAATATTTTTTTTTTTTAATATTATATATAACGTGTCCTCCGTGTCCTGATTCCGGGGGTCGCCGTGTCTGTGTCGGATACTCGTTTTTCCGTGTCCTCCGTGTCCTGATTCCGGGGGTCGCCGTGTCTGTGTCGGATACTCGTTTTTCCGTGTCCTCCGTGTCCCGTGTCTTCGTGTCAGGTGACTTAGTTTTCCAGTTAAAATCTGCAGGTTAGTTCTTTTTTTTCGGATCTCAACCCATTGACACAGGCTTTTCTTCATTTTTCTGAAAAATCTGTAAATAATAAAAAATAAAACAAATACTAAAAAAAATAAACCGCTCGATCTTTGGACAAACCACTGCTGGGTTTTGTAGATTGAGCATGCCTCTCACCAATTCATCTTCAACATTGTCCAAAGGTTGATGGTTTGACCTAGATCTAAAAAACTGACTGTTAAAACCCTAGAGCCCCCAACTGAAATTTTGACTTTTTCCAAATCTGACTTTTTCCGGAAAATAAACACTTGGGTTCATAGATCAGGTCTCCCTCACTCCAGAACACCCCCAACGCTGAGCTAGTTCCTGCCAGGAGGCCCTAGATCAGAAAATTGACTTTCAACACCCTAGCACTCATCAGATTTTGACTTTTTCCAGATCTGATTTTTCCAGCAATTTTCCAACTTGGATTTGTAGATCATGCCATCCTCATCCCTTTCGTCCTCCAACGCTGAGCTAATGGTCTCTTGGTTGTCCTAGATCTGAGGAACCGCCTCCCCAAACCTTAGCGCTAGCCCTTTTTCTACTGGTTTCCCCTACAAACTGAATTCTCTGGCCATACACTCTTTTAGGTCCATAGATCAGGGCATATCCCGGGTGGGTTCACTCCAACGTTGG
The DNA here is from genome assembly GCA_001517045.1 of Pseudotsuga menziesii. NCBI lineage: Eukaryota > Viridiplantae > Streptophyta > Pinopsida > Pinales > Pinaceae > Pseudotsuga > Pseudotsuga menziesii. The sequence goes on from LPNX010895356.1 coordinate 108,950, forward strand.
GAAAATACTGACTCCATTACCTAAGGACCAACAGGCACTGATCTCTAACCCTAGCGCTAACCCTCTTTTGGCCTCTTTTCCCTGAAATCCAACTTTTACTTGATAACTCAGGCACTTCGACTTTGTCATATTTCTCACTGAGTCTATCCATCAATACTAGATAGCCCCAACACTGTCTTTGCCCTCCCTGCATTGGTCACGTTTCTTAAGGAAGCGAATATCTTCATCAGTTGCTAGTACCTCAACCCTAGATCTAATATTTTCCCCATAGGTCACCTGTGTTCCACTTTGGATCGACCCTCATTTGTCTAAAACCCTTATCCAAAGCCCTGGCACACTTAGTGACACCTTCCATAGATCTAAGGTCTCCAATTACCTTATACCTTACGTACCTCAAGTCTTATTGATCTGATCTGGTGTCTAGGTCTGATCTCTCCTATCGGGTGCAGATCCGGGTCTCCCACTTTGTTGTCTTGGGCTTAGATAACATAAACTGAAGGCTGCCTTGATTGACATGACAACCATCCATTTGGGAGTCTAGGCAGTCTTGGTTCTACCTCCTTAGTTGCTTGTCCCTCTACCATCCATCTTGGATCCCCCTCACACAGGCAACTACAAGGTTGGTGATAACACCACCAAAGATGAACAATCACTTGTTCAAAATTCAGAGTTCAGAAGTCCTTGCAGGCCTTCCTAGGCCCTTTTATTTAAATTTTTAACATGTTCATATCCCATGGGGAATTGTAATAAAATGAGTTAGCATGATGACTTTATGTAAAAGGTTTGGCTTCTTAGGACTTATTTATTAATGCATTATTCTAGGGTGTTTTTTCCTTGTTAATTATTTTTTGTTTTTAAGTGATAAATAATTTTCGAGTTTTTCACCCAAACCTTCAAAGCTGGAATAATTGCATTATTAATTAAAAGCTTCGGAAGGTTATTAAAACCTGTGTCGATGTATATTACCATGCTAATCATTATTTTGAGTCATTATGAACATGTCCCAAGTCCCCCATAGGTTTTTTTTAATTTCCGATTTTTTTTCCCGTTTTTACAAGCTTATTTTTAATAAGTTAATTGTAAAACTCTAAAAAGTCATAAAAGTGTGGCTAGGAGGTTATTTTTGCCATGGGGGTGCTCATTTTCTAACTCAGAGCACCCACTTAACCCTTAAACCCACTTTTTTAAGTTTTCGAGTAATTATTCAACCCCAAAATTAATAATTACTCAAAAAACCCAAAAACCCAAGAAAAAAATAAAATATTAAAAAATTTGGCAATTAAAAAAATAAAGGATAATTGCCAAAAAGGAGTTGGGTGACTTGGCAAATCATTTTGGCAAGTACCCGGGCAAGGGAGACAAGCCGGATGTTGCCATTTTGGTAAAATCTCATGAGTTGTAAGTTTCCTTATCAAGTGGGGGCGCAAATCTCCATGAGGGGCGTAGGCATAGGTGGAAAGGCTTGGGTTTGGGCAGCGTCCATCTCAGTCACATGATGTTGTTGATGTTGATATCCAGTTCAAGCCACTATCCCACTAATAGCCAACTCATTGGGGCTAGCGCATCCTTGAGGAGATGCGCCCCCCCCTCTCTTTGTCAGTTTTCTATTTAAGCAAGGAAACCTCTCTTCATTCTTCACGGATGATTTGGGCATTGAACCTCTGTTCATGTGATGTGTAATATTGATTATTGAGTTAATAAAAAGCTTTGGAGGCTGATGCAAGTGTGGTCTATGGTGTTTGGATGTGTGTTCATTGGTAATATTGAGGTAATTCGTAGATTTTCGCAAGCTTGTATGTGTTCGGGATTTGTTAGCTTTGAAGATAATTTTTTTCCTGATAAGATAGGAAGTAATACTCTTGTGATTACTTATTATTGTTATCTATCGTAGAATGCCTATGAGTTTATGATTCTAGTTTGATTTCATATTTTTATTGAGCATTCATTATTAGATAAACACCGACATTTAATCCCCATTTGCAAGTTTTGTCGATCTTTTTTTACAGGTTGCTTAAGCTAGAGTTTTGGATGAGCGTGTGAGCTCTACTTTTGCTCCAGTAACTCTTGAAGAAAGGATTCCATTCCACCGGCAACACTTCGTGGATTCTTTCTTGTCTTTCTTTCTCTATCATTCAAGCTTGGTGATACCCTTCCGTCACAAAATTTTAAACTTTCTTTTACGGTTACTTTTCATAGTGCATAGCTAAATATCTTTATGCATTAAAGAATATTTCATAACTCTGATTTGTGGATGCACTAAAAGGTTCAGATCTGATTGTTAAAGTAATTTTTTGAAGGATCTAACCGTCAACAAGGACTAGATTAATATCTTTTTTTTTCTATCTTTTAAGTACTTGAATATTTTTTATCAATTTTTTATGTTTTAATTTGAATATCTAGCATATTTGATCAAAATTTGTTCGCTGTTTTGCAATAGAGATTGATCTAACAAAGAGGCATTCGGGAGGAATTTTGAAGATCCAAGGCAAACCTGAGATTCCTCTTCTTATACTTCTCTCATTGACCGTTTCTTAAAGGCCCTAAATTGTAAAAACTTGTGTTTTCTATTCTACAAAGGAGCAAAAGTATTTCTTACTTCCAAAATCATTGTAAAAGAAAGAGGCAAGTGGGCAGCCAAGTGCCCACATCCCATCCCCCCAGGGGGGATTCACATTGTTTCACTTTTTTCATTTTTTTAGTTCTCTTTATTTTTTCCAGTTTATTTGAAGTTCTTAAAGTAAAATTAATCAATCCGGCTGTGTTCTCGGTAACAAGAGTATCGGCATTGAGATTTAAAAAACTCACACTTAGCTCTAAAAAAACTTAAAATATCCAAGACTTCAAGACCTCATATGCTCTTGTGACCACTCCAGGCCTTTGGTTAAATCGGTGGGACCATCAGAAAGGGATTGAAGTGACTTGTAATTAGTAAAACACATCATTTAATCCCTACAAGTGAAAATCCGACACTTAATGTGATTTTACCAAGTTGTGAGGAAATTCTGCAAGTGAAGCGGGAACCACTAGAAAGTGACAGTAGGGTACTGTTAGGCTACACCCTCGTTTGGTGTAGTATTGAACACAACCCTGTGACTCCATCTAGCCCACATGTCACTATGAGAGCCACTCCTTGGTAAATCTAGACATATTCCACATACCCTCGGGTATATCTGGAATACCATCTCCCCGTAATAATAAAGATCATTACCACATTCATAATAAAATTTACCAGGAATTGACCCACTCCCTAATTACTCATTTAATAATTTTAAAACTGACCAACCAAGACAACTGCAATACTTCTTGAGACTTCACTAGTAACCCTTTACACAAGCACTCCATTGGCATTGGTCTATTTGGCAATCTTGCTTATTTTATGCTTAAGTTAATAATTGTGTTGTGTGGAATGTTATTTATGCTAGTTATTTAAATTATTTGCAGTTATCTTTGTTTCAAGGTTTTATTTTATCTCATCTCCTAGACTAATTGTTATATTGTCATAAATTAAACACCGTAGTTTATTTTACTAGGGACCACCCCCCTTGGCTTCACTAGAAGAGAGCCTAGATGAAGGAGTCAAGATCAAGTGACAGCACTTGACTCTTGCTTGCCCCCAAGGTCGCACCCAGTGGCTTGAAGATTTCTGCCACGTGATCCGAGGTGCGAATTAGGTGGCAACAGTAACCACTGTAGGGAGAATTAGTTTTGTTGTAATAGAATTTGATTCGGTTATTTTCTCTGTATTTGTGTTTACTGTTTGGTTGAATGCATATTCCTTTTATGTTGATTACTTGTTGTATTTGGTTATTACAAATGTAACTTGAGTGGGCCTAATGATTAAAAACATGTTTCCTCCTTGAAGGTCATAGATTCAAATCTAGAGGGGGTAGGGTATGTGTACCTTTGTAGATTAACCACAGTCAAATTGTTGTGAGGAGGGGGACCATTGCCCCCCAAACAAAGGGGTCTCATACATTAATTTGGTCTCTGGCTAGGCTGTGACCTTTAAATTAGATGATCATTATTATCATTATGTTGTGAATCTCTGCTTTACTTTTTTTACAATATATTGTTATGCGTTTTGGCTGTATCTTCTACCATGAGTAGGTATACACAATTTGCAAATGCCAACCACCTCAAGTTCTATCAGCCATCTCACTTGGAGGACAAAACGCTAATCACTCATCGACAGGTCACCATTCCATATTTTCAGCTTCCTTTGGCTGAGGACAGTTTGATTGATGTCCATGCCCACGTCAGTGTCACTCATTAGAGGCAAACAGCCCATTACATGGTTGGAAGAAAAGGCACTTTTCCAACACAGGCCAAGTGGCCGTGTTAATCTGCTTTTTAAAAGATGTTTCCTCACCTACAGAAATTAAGGGATATTTTCCTTTTTGCAGGAAGGAAATGGTGAGAGTTAGTAGGGGACAAATGACATTGAATTATAATTGTATAATATTGTTTGCGGTTTCTGATTTAGGTAGAGAAATTGTAAATATAATCCTTCTAATTACTCAAACCACTCCAAGACTGTCAAGGGGGTCTAGCTTGGGTGGTTAAGGGAAGTTGTTATGCTCTTCATTTGGTTCAAATTCTGCTTGTGACATGCTTGCCCCTTGTCAGCCCATTGTCTCTATGAGGTGCTGTTCAATGTAAATGGGGCCAGGTGCAATCCCTGGGTGACTATGATGGATTAGATTCCTCCTGGCTTAGCCAAGAATTGATTCCATAAGTCCGGGGTGAAATTCCTGCGGCTGACCGGATTCCGGTAGCATTTCCAAATGAAAATATATACTTCAACACTCCAGCTACCATCCAGCTAATCACTGGATTGATTGATTACAGTTAAATTTGGACTCTTATGTACTCGTATAAATATAATGACATATAATGCATAACCTAAGTCACATGACACGAGGACACGAAAATACAAGTATTCAAAACGAGACACGACGACCCCGAAAATAGGACACGGGGACACTTTATATATATATATATATATATACATAAAGATCTACATTTTTTTAAAACTAGAAGTATATACAATGTTCATCAATCATAATATCATTCAATTGAAATGTGACAATGATGAATTAATAATAAAATTATCATGAATCATGAACTCTGAACTATAAAGTGCATACTTGATATTTTTTATTAAACCACAAAAATCTACATAGATATCGAGAGAATGCCATCGACAAATACAAAATAGAGTAGATACTATTTAGTACTAAGTCTAGTATCTACAGTACTACTAAATACAAAATGAAAATACTAAATAACCACAAAGAAAAATATCATAGCTCATCAATGGTACTAACCACTATTAATCGTCCTCTTGTTCCTCCATGTCAAAATTAGTATTACTATCGTAGCTCTTTCCTCTATCCTCCTCCTCCTACTCTATACCATTTTTTACAGGACATACGTCTAGAAATTAGGACACGTTCCTGGCACGTGTCCGACACGTGCTGGAAAGTGTCCAGATTTCGGGACACGAAAATTTTGGTGTCGGACACGTATTAGGGCAAGTGTCGTGTCCGACACGTGGAATACGGGACATGGGCCCTATTTGGAAGTGTCCTGTTACTTAGTGCATAACATGTATATTAAGTTCAGCATTTCTTTCTTGCATTGTCCTATTTGTGCATATATTCTCTTCGCTGTTTGTTTGCCCGTCACTTTCCCTATGATGCTATTGATGAAGGTAAAAAACATAGATCTGACTTCAGTCTGCCCTAATTCCCAGACCCGTAATCTTTCTAAATTTGACTGTGCAAACCCTCAAAATTTATTATTTATTTTAGATGGCTCACTCACTTATGATGTATTGCTCAGATGCGTGCCGTCCCTCTCAACAAAGACAGTCAGGCTTGAGTTGCTTCCATTAACAGATGGCATAATAACTCTTGACACTCTCCAGATTGCTGCGAAAGAGAGAGGTATGTGACATTTCATATGTACATTCAAAATACTAGAATGGTATGGCACCAGTTCTAGTTACAATGTCCTTTAGGCATTTATCACTAAAAATATGTTGAAATGATTGTGCAACCAATTTAAAATAATGGACCCTAGAAAGCTTGGGGACAGTAGGAGGTAAATGTTCAGTGTCATAGTTTAGCTAGTCATCTTAGATTGATGTGGCAGATTTAAGTAGCATTCAGATTAAATATGGCACTAGATTCTTTTCATTTACTCTATATCAGATTTTGATTCAATAAAATCAGTTTGATGCGCTTTTCTTCTGCTATGCAGGTGTAATATATGTCCCAGAGAAGGCTTTGAAAATCTATTCAACCTCTAGCATTACAAGTGGCATCATTTGATATAGATCTTTTGTATGTTTCATCCACTACATTGCATTATGAGTGTGGCATTTCATATCTTTTTTTCTAATTAGTAACTTTTTTCCTAGTTAATATTCCATCTATAAATGTAATATGAACTTGCTGCTTTCTATGCAGATGAGCTTCTGGGATTTATTGTGGCTGTTATACACATGGTGTAGCCATTCATGCTATGCATCGTTATTTCAAATTTCTTCTCTGACACTCCATCAGCATTGGATTACAATATTGTTCCTTGGGGCTCCCTTTCCTTGGCCTAGTTTGTTACAAATACCCACTATTTCATTCTTTGAATGATATGATGTAAGTTATAAAAGTAAATATAACCATTGATTATGAGTAGAATTTTTTTAGTTTCTTTCATGCCTTTTTGACCATGTAATATTGCATCCACATACTGGATGCAGCCCCTTTTGTAAGGAGAGTTGCTTTTGTAGATATAGAGCTTCTTTGGCCATTTACTAATGAGGAACGCTCAATTCAATTCAGTCATATATATGCACATACCAAGGAGAAATATATCTAATATTCTCCTGAAGGATTCGGTTGTGTACAGGTATTTGTGAATGAATGTTTTTCCTACTATGATTCAAATTCAATTTCATTTCCAATTATTTGCATACAAAATTTAGTACATTTGTATGTTCTTAGAGGTCTCTCCAGTCAGCTGGGTTTGCTTTTGTAACGTACATGAATATATCTAAATACACATCAATTAATAAATAACAATAATAATAATGAATGAACGAATGAAATGCCATATCCTAGTGAAGCGACATGACCTATTATTTGTAGTGACTAGTCAATGCGTATACAAGTATTTTGTTCATAACAACAAATTCAAGATTTCAAGAATAAATTTGACCAGAGATTACTTGAAAAAGATGATGAAATTATTTGCTTGAAAGATCATAGTAAAAAACTATTTCCACAAATCAAGAAGTCAAAGGATAAGAAGTAACACATTCAAAAATTACAAAAGGTATATGAATAAACATTACAAACATGAAGAAGAAATATTAGGTTGGAAGAGCACCTTGATCTACATCCAAATCATAGGAATCAATACTTTAACCAATCAATATGTCAACCTAGTTTTGAACAAAACCAATTGACCTATATTCCGTAGAATTTTATTGCCAATACATTTGGGTCTCAAAGCAGAAGTCATTATGGAAATCACAGTACATGTTCTTTCCAAGGAACCTCATAAATGCTTAGTCCCATAGAAGATTGAACAATGTGGGCAGAGTCTTTCAGAACTCAACAATTTTGCTTAGCATTTAGAATATCAAATCATCTTGTATTATCAACTCAAAGCGACAAGAATAAAGAATCATGGGAGGGCATTACAAGCGAGACCTAGATATAAGTCTTTTCCATAATTATGTTTTGAGGACAAAGCACTTATAAAGGGGAAGACAATGTAATGGACATAAATTTATAAAACTACCAATCAATAAATAATAATAATAACACATATTTAATTAATGGAATGTCACATCCTAGTGAAAGGGCATGACCTATCATCCATGGTGACCAGTCAATGTGTATATAAGTATATCGTCCCATGGCATTGTAAATCATCTGTCTTCATTCATACTTTATTATTTATATTATTGTCAAATATGGATTTTTGTTGTGTCTTTATGTTCGATACTTGTTAGTAAATGAACTTTCTTCATATCAGCCTTTTACAAGCCTTCTAAGAAATGAGAATTACAATGAATTCTGAAATTATGGATCAGTATTGTAAGCCTATTTTATGAAGTAAATACCATGACAAATAATAATTGAAACTGCAAATTCTTTAAAAGAAATGTGAACAAGCAAGCTATGATCATGTTCGAGCATCAATGTTCTGTCAACTATTTCTTGATAGAAGAAAGAAAAATGTTTCTAAGCCTAAGTTACCTTGGGGAAAGGATCAAAGATTTCCGAACAGGGATAGACTTGGAAACAAACATTTTCAAAATCTTTAGATAATGAGGAAATGCAAGTGTATGTGTGCATGCATGCATCTACTCACACACATGGTTTGATGATTAGAAATCTCAAGAAAACTTTTTCCTATCCAAACAAATGATATATATATATATATATATATATATATATATATAGCTGGTTTTGAGCGATACATGAAATTAAAGAGTTTAAAATTTTAGATACACTAGAAAATATGTTTTTGAATTTCAAATATGCTAGAAAACTGTTCTTTTGAGTGAATAAACGTGGCAATTTATAAGGGTTTATAAAGCCCAAAAAAATAGCTTGCATTAAAGATAAAAAAAAATCTATCAGAGAGTTTAAAAAATGCAATCAATGGTGTATGATATTTTCATATATAGTTGGATATAATAGAGTTGGTTTATATATACATGAATTTATTAGATACACCAGAAAATATGTTTTCTGAATTTCAAATATGCTAGAAAATATGTTCTTGTAAGTGAATAAACGTGCCAATTTATAAGGGTTTATTAAGCCCAAAATATAGCTTGCATTATAGCTTGCATTAAAGAAAAAAAAATCTATCAAATAGTAAAAAAAAATGCAGTCAAAGGTGTATGATATTTCCATATATAGTTGGATAATAATTTTTTATTGCTGCGTATGTGCTATGAAGTGCAATGGAAGAGTCGGGAAGTTTTAGCCGAATTCAAGTTTGAGACCCCAAATAGCTAGATGTTGACACAATCCTTTTTAAAGTGAACTTTGGTCTCTCCAGATTGTGTAGACCCATCTTAACTCTAGATCTATTGGGTAGTGAGAGGGATAAAAAGCCACGAGTGCAAACATCTCATTGCCTAAAAGATTAGACGTGGAGATGGATTTTTGCTATTTATTTTTTCTTTCATGTCGATTTTGTTTTCCTCTTTTATCACATTATATGTTAGATTTCATTTTCTTCAACTTTAATTTATTTATGTTACCTCTCACAAACAACAAATCTCATAAATCTTGTGTTAAGAATATTCTTGTATAGATACTACTAATTTCCCACTAGCAAATTGCAACGGATAATATTCATTTCTCAAGAGAGAATAATTCAATTGCTGAATATGCAATTTAAATCAGACAACATATTATAATTGATGGTAATAACTCCCGATTTATTATCTATTCCAATGCAAAAGCCTATACTTATACAAATCTCATGGCGGTTGGGTTTCACCTTCCGCTCAGCTGGTTTAGCTT